>CM047815.1:23041818-23477207 GCA_026214975.1 Gentiana macrophylla | reverse complement strand
CAATGGTAATCATTTGAATGCAAATACTTAATGACGTGTAAATTTTTATATGATCAGTAATTATCACTTTGATGATATTCATAATATTGTTCATATGTGACTAATCTTTCACATGTCACCTCAATGACTAACAAATACGATTAATTCTTTTATGGGAGATAATTTAATTAATACCCAGTCTCTCCTAACAATAAAATATGCAAACAAAATGCATTATGTCACAAATTTATAGCGCTAACATATATTGGAGAGACAAATAAATCTTAATCAATCGATTAACAAGATGTGAATGTTTTTGTCATTACATATCACTTACAAAATGTGATATAGTTATTCTATATGTGAAGCATGTAATCTTTAGTTATTATAGTCTTCCCACAAAAATTATGTACTTATAAAACGTGCATAAAACAAAATATTTGGCAAATAGTTATTCAAATAAACATGAATAGAAGACTAAACAACCAAATCAATCACTTTACATGAAGTGATCTGCCACAGAAATATTATGTATCAATCTACCACAGCCCAATGTGATAAATCATAGGAAACTTGAATAAATATGCCTGAAAAGTAGTTTTTAAAAAAATATGCTGCTGCGGCCATAAGCAGTGCATCGTCGTATGAATTATCCATAACCAGCGAATCGTACGCATGCGTCGCGAATGGAGCCACCTGCCAAGCATATTTTCCAAATAACTACTTTTTAGCATATTTTCCAATTTTCATCTTTTGAGCATATTTATTCAAGTTTTCCATAAATGGAAACTTGAATAAATATCTTTCAAAAATAGTGTTTAGGAAAAATATCTTTCGAAAAGTAGTTATTTGAAAAACATGCATGGCGTCGCGAATGCGACCTTGCAAGCATATTTTCAAATAACTACTTTTTCGAGGCATGCGTCATGAATGCGGACCTAAACATATTTTCCGAATAAGCTACTTACCGGCGTATTTTTACAAACAGCATCTTTTGAATGTATTTATTCAAGTTTCCCTATATATCCATGTGCTGTGTATATCCATAGATTCAACACACAAAAGTACATAATTAGCAGCACTTTATTAATATTGCTGATTAAATAGAAGACTAAGTATTAACTACATAATTGTCACACTGGGACGAACGGAAAATCCATTTTAATAATGACCATAATTGCAAACCAATGGATGCTACAGTCCAGCATTTCAGCGGATCAAATATTATTATTAATTAGTTAATTGTTTTCGGTGCTCCGGCTATGTTTGGTAACATGCTAGAATCCTAGAAGCTATGATCGTCGAATTCAATCTGGCGCGGGTGTGCCGTGTCAAGCATATTTTGACCACGACACGTGACCGACACGCTCCAACACATATCGGACGTGTGCCGGTGATTAAAATAATATTATTTAAAATTTTAATATCCAACCGCCGCCAAACCATTTATCGACACTCCCGATCTGACAGCGAGATTCCCGACGCTACAGACCCAATTTTAAATTTTATTTTCTTTATTGAAGTTTTTATTTAAGTTTTCTTCAAAGAAAGCGTTAAAATATCACGCTTTTTATTTATATAATAATTTAATAAATAGTATCGTTATTAAGTTTATATGTTTCTTGTTAATAAACAATCGTTTTCACAATTTGTAGTATTTTGATGGTCGATCACAATTTTTATTGGCATGTATAAGGTAGAATATCTATTTTAGATATTCAGCCAAATTTCACACGTATATCATCTATCTTATTTTCTCTAGTTTTTAGATTCATATATATAGGAAAAGGTTGTAAGGACCCAAACATAATCTAATTTGAGTAAAAGGACGAAAAAAAAGGCGGTGGTTTTAAAGAGATGAAAAATAATGAATCTGCGATATCTGGCTTTATTGCTATTTTCCTTTTTTTCCTGAATTATTAATTGCTAGTCAATGTTGTTCATTAATTGCTATTCAATGTTGTTCAAATACTTTTCCTTTTTAACTTGTTCATCCTGTATTTAATATGAATTAATCTGCCACTTTAATTGCTCGAATTAATGGTAAATCTTCTCAAAAATTAATATAAATACCCAAAATTAACCCATTTTATAAATAAAAATAAAACTCTTTTAAATGACTATTTGTTACTATATCAATCTTTACTAATTGTTATTATATTAAATTTTTTTGGTGTAAATACACGTATTAAATGACTAGTACTAATCTACTATAAAGCATTACTACATGTTTTATATTGTAACTACATTCTTTGTATGTGTGTTAGTACACATTTTTCTGATTAGATTAGAGGTTAAAGGTTGTGGAGAATTTGTTTTTATATAAAATGAGGAAAAGGACAAGATAAAAAGTAGTGGTTGAGAAGGACAAAAGCAGCGTGTTCTTGAATGTGTTACTACGTATTTGCTACAACCACGTGTAGTAACACGTGTAATAACATGCGTGTTTTGTCCTTCTCAACCAATTCGATTTTTCTTGTCCTTTTTCCCGTTTATATCTTATTTTGTCTTACGGCCTCTGGACCCGATTAGATTAGTACTAGTCACGTAGTAACATCAAAGAATGTAATTCGTATAATGTAGTATCACGGTGAAAGTCCACGTATGAAGTAACACGTATTTCCATGCTTAGTTCCGTGAACACCCATGAGCGTAGTAACACCACAATACAAACACCCTCAAACATAGTAACACTTAATTTACACTTAAACCCAAAACCACTGAACCACAGACCTGAACATTAAACCTTAAACCATAAACCACAACCACAAACCTTAAACCATAAACCACAACCACTTTTGTTTGGGGTTTAGGGTTCATGTTTAGTGTTTAGGAGTTCATGTTTTAGGGTTTAGGATCGAGGAGTTTAGGAAATTAGGAATTTAGATTTAGGGGTTGAGTTTAAGGTTTAGGGTTCGGGGTTTTTGGGTTTAGGGTTAAGGGTTCATGGTTTAGGGTTTAAGGTGTACATTATATGTTACTACGTTTGAGGGTGTTTGCATCATGGTGTTACTAAATCTACGGGTGCTCATGAAACCAGCGTGAAATCGTGTTACTTCGTTTGTGGACTTTCACGTGATACTACATTATGCGCTACTACATCTTATAAGTGGCATAGTGGTGTTACTACGTAATGAAAAGGCATGTGTTACGACATGTGATTTTCTACATGATTTTGATGTTACAATGTGTTAAGTAGTATAGCTGCATTGTATGATGTTGATGTTACTACGTGTTACTCGGTGTAATGGCGTTGTGTGGATTGGATGTATAGTGAAATTGATTGTGTGTGTTGTTGCTAGCTACACCGAAAAATATTAGTACTAGGCAGTCTAATACAAGTAGTTACACCCCAAAAAAATATTAATATCGTAACCAGTACTAAAGATTGATATAGTAACAATTAGTAAGTTAATATACACGTGTGTGAGTGCATGAGTTACTACATGTTGTTGAGCACAAACTTATATTGTGTTGAAATTTAACTTAGAAAAGATGTAGTTAACATAGAAAAATTTGTAATCTGAGATCAACCAAATATATGTAGTTACACCCGAGAATAATGTAGTGATACAGTAAAACATATTGTAAACTTTGAAAATATATGTAGTAACAACTAATAAATTAAGTGTAGTTTCAACAAAAAACATGTAGCAATAGGCATTAGATTAGATTAGTGTTAGATAGTCTAATACTGCGTAGTTACACTCGAAAAAAATTGATATAGTGCTTGAGTAGTAAAATTAATATACCGTGTGTTAGTGCATGAGTTACTACATGTTGTTGAGTATGAACTTATATTATGTTGAAATTTAACGTAGGAAAATATGTAATTAACGTAGAAAAATATGTAGTACAACTCATTAAATACATGTACTAACACGAGAAAATTATGTAGTAACAACTAATGAATTAAGTGTAGTACCAACAAAAAATGTGTAGTAACACACATAAAGAGCATGCAATTACGACAATTTAAATGTATTTACTTCGAAAAAGATTAGTACTAGTCACTATAATACATGTAGTTACACCCAAATAAGATACTACTAATTGTCAACCCATTCATTAATTATTTTCCTCTCTTTTTTTCTTTTTCTTTTCCTCCATTTATTAATTCACGAGCTAATGCTGCGAAATTAATCTTTGCCGAATAATTTTTACTCCATCATTAATTATGAAGATATTCTTTGAAATTTTCAAAATAAAATAAAATAATATCTGCAAAAGATCTTTTTAAATAAAGTGTTTATATACATCTACTGTATATTTATCCTTTTAATGAGTGTCTCTTTTTTCTTGTCCTATTCATCATATTCAATCTTATCTTTCTTCTACAGCCCCATATATAGTATATATATATATATATATATATATATATATATATATATATATATATATATATATATATATATATACGTATACAAATAATGTCGATTGCATGTCGTGTCCTTAAATTTTGGAATTATTTGTATCATTTATGTCCGTAATCGTAATAGATTTAAATATCTGTATCCGATATCACATGCAGCATAGCCTAAGAGATTAATCTCTTTCTACGAGAATAAGGAAAACAACGACATCATTACATTGCTAACGAAGTGCCATGACCACCCGTATACATATCTACGGTACAACACAAAATCCATGGTGAACAACATCAAAAGGCGACAAAAAAGCCACCACAACACCATCTCTACATGTCATCGTTATTATCTATTTCATGGTTGCCGACCACGACCTTCATCCCACGAAACAATGTTGGTTATCACGAAAAAAATGACTTTTTAAAGCGGCGATGATAGCGTGTTGATTCGATGTAATTGACTACCAATGTAGCCCTATCTCACCTTACAAAATGGTGGCGGTGAAGAAGATGTCGTGAAAAATGGCTTCAACATGTGGCCATCAAATTACCACAACCATGGCGGTGGCGGGGTGATACACCAAAAATGATTCATATTTTCGGCAAGGCGAAAACTAGATAGGAGATTCACGGCGGCCGTGGTTTTAGATCGATGGTAAGAATGGTTGTTGATCTAAAACACTTAGTGACTACTAATTTCACGAATAATGGAAATTAGTGGCGACTCACCGTCGTTACACGGTTGTTGCCCTCAAATGTAGTTTTGTGTAGTTGTTAAGTTGGAGATCTAGAATGGCGTGCTTTATCTTGTTAGTAAGATTAATGTTTGGCGAACATTGCCAAGTAGATGCATTATTAGTTTAACATTAGTAGACATATATGTTGCATAGTTCGTATTAAATAGAGATTTGAAAGCCGTAGAAAAACATGCATACCCGTTGCGGTGCTTAATTCTTTTACATGGGTGTAGGAGGATGCAATTGAGCTTACATTATAATGATACTTTAGTATGCGTGAGCCAGATTATTACACATCAATCCGGATAGAGAAGCCGAAACAACATACAGTGCGGATAAGAGAGATAGCTTATTACACATGTCATATTTTCAAGTGCGCCAAAAGTTTTAGCTCATCTTGAGTTTGCTAACCTCAAACTCATGATCGGACCGCTTCTCATCGATCACAATAGCGACAAATTATTAAGGCTGCGTTTGAGCAACCACAGCTTTCGGAATGAAACCATATTTCTCATCGAAATTGCATGACAAACATCAATTTCATCTTGCAAACCTCTTTGATTTGGATGAATTATCACCAGTTCTTCTCCGGCATTTACATATTCGACTTCTTTACCATAAAAAAGGGGAAAAGTTATGTTTGTGAGGTAAGGTTAAGCTGAACTATTTCGGTAACCATATTCCCCTTGAACATTGCCTCATCAATAATGGCTTTAATCATCGTGGACATGTTCTATCCTCTTAATCACGACATCAACACCATGTTTTCAACAAAGATACAAAACAAAAACCTGCATAGCGGCTACAACCAAATGGGTAGGAAGCGAGGCAAAATCAATTAAGATTGCAAAAAAACAAGCAATAACATAAGAAAAATATGCATATATAATTAGTGGCTATCTTTAGGGACTTTCAACAATAACATAAGAAAAATATGCATATTGTTGTATAGAAAATACAATATGATTGAAAGGAACAATGGAATATTTATATTTGAAGTAGTAGCAACCAAATAACAAATCAATAGAATATTTAAGACAAATGAAATAAAGGATGCCAAAGGAAAGTGAAATTCTTCTATTCTTTCTTTCTTCACATCTCTACAACACAAATGGGGATGGAGGTTATATATAATGACAATATGGAAATGAAACAACACATGTACAATTAGTGGTACATTAATTTGAGACTTTTGACATTCAAAACTTATTACATAATACTCCTCTTTTGGATGTCAACGACACAAAGAATATGCCTCGTTAAAACCTTACTAAGAAAAAAACTCGGTGAGAAAAAAATCTTAGTAAGGAAAAGAGTACATCATTCTTTATGTATTATTCTCTCCACGAATCAAATATCAATTAAGATCCTTGATCGCCTCATCGATATTCTTCACTAGTATTTGAGCGTTGCGATCAGCAAGGCCTTTGTAAATAAATCTAGCAGTTGTCACTTGATCGGATTTGTTCCACGGCAATTTCACCCCTTCTTTTGTAATTCATGGGTAAAGAAGAATTTTGGCGATATATGTTTTGTTCTATCTCCTTTAATTGAGATATACAAGCTGCCTTTGTCTTCATACAACACAGTTAGATGATTTTCCTTCTCGTATGATAGCCCCGGTTATTACGGATAAAATGGGACATTGATCTCAACCAAACACATTCCCGACTAACTTCATACCTTTATTATTATTTCGGCATGATTGAAGTAGTGCTGCAATTGATTGTTTTGTTGATCATACGAAATAGCTATAGCACCACACGTAAACAAATAACGATGCAGGATCTTGCTTTATCACGGGTCATATAAATACCCGCATCTACATATAATAATTTGAGGTTTAGAATTATATGAATAAAAAAACCCAATTCAATTGTTCCACGAAGATAGCGAAAAATTTGTTTAATACCATTCCAATGTCATTTTCGTAGGAGACAAACTAAATCTTGCCAATAAATTTATTGCAGCGATATATCATGTCGAGTGCGATTAGCAAGATACATAAGTGCACCAATTGCACTGAGATATGGTATTTCAGGACCCAGTATCTCTTCAACATCCTCTAGAGGTCTAAATGGATCTTTAACAGGATCTAAGGACCTGACGACCATTGGAGTACTTAAACAATGCGCTTTATCCATGTAAAATCACTTTAGTAACTTTTGGGTATAAGTAGTTTGATGAACAAAGATTCTGTTATGTAAATGCTCAATTTGTAAACCAAGACAAAACTTAGTCGTACCGAAATCTTTGATCTCAAACTCTTTCGTTAAGTATTCAACCTCTTTTTGTAGCCCTTCAAGTGTTGTTAGTAACATTTTATTATGTTTTGATGATGGCCATACTAGCTGTTATAGCAAGCCTGAAATAAGTTAGAATTCTCTGTATAAGTCTTTACTTAGAGTCTGACATGTTGTATAAGTTGAGTCAGACAAGTATTGTACTAGTTGGTAGGGCGGCAAAGCAAAAACAAATATTCGGCAAAGTGAAAGCCGACCAAGCACCCGTGAGAGAAGCAATGAAGACATTATGGTCGACTTATAACCAAGGAAATGCTGTGATGACCTTGGATAAGTCTAAGTTATGTTTCAAGTGATGAAACTCAATATTCAAATATGGTGTACCTTTGGTCTCACCCAAATGAAGGATCGAGTGAAGTATAAAGATTCTCACTGAAACTAAAACAAAGAAGAAAGCGAGTGAATCGGTGAGTAAAGTGACTTTCGGCAAAGACAAAGCAATGAAGAAAGAACTAACGGCTAAGTCGGAAGGCTCACTCGACCGTTAAGCAGCGAGTAACACTTACGGATCGGACTTGATATATGTTGAAGATCTGAAGATCATGCATTAAATGCACAATCAATAGAGGATCAATCAGGGCGGATTTTACGCTATCGTTTGAAGAAAGAATCCGATCAACTTGAAATCAAGGAGAATGCAATTAAGGAAATCAAGAATAAAATCAAGGATTATTCCCTCATTAATATAGCCAGCAGACGGAATTTCAAAACCAAGGTTATTCAAGGCTATAAATAGAAGGCATTGTGCGGAAAAGAAAAACAACGATTCAAAAGAAAGAAACCGAAACTCTGTCAATTTGAAAAGCCTTCTCTACGAACTTACAAGGATACATCTCAGTGATCAACTCAAATATCGAGCTACAAAGTCATACATAGGCGAGATTGATCAAGCAAGTGTGTGAATCACATTCATATCAAGTGAAACAAGCTGAATCGGAGGCAATCGAGAAGGAGTTGAATCTGTGATATTTGTTGAAGGATTTTAATCTTAAGGAGCAACAAAAGGAAGGTGAATCACTTTGAAGGCACATTGCGGGTCAAGGAGTGATAGTCTTGTAGATTGTGAAGCTTGGGAAGCCAAGGACAATCATACTATTGTATCTGTGAAAACAATAGTGAATTCCTCCGATCATCACGAGGAGAAGAGTGGATTAAGGGATTACACCACCTGAACCACTTTATAAGCCTTGTGTCAATTTAATTTCTGCAATTTACTTTCTGACATTTATTTAATTTGCCTACATCATAACTTATTCTGTGATTGTCTAAAATTGATTTGAAAACAACATAGTAAGAAGGGACTTATCCATTTGCCCAAAAGCTTTTGAATAAAGAAAAGTTTTGAAACTCCACTATAGTCATTCACCCCCTCGACTATAGTTTCACCCTTCTCTGGGACCAAAAATTGGTATCGGAGCAAGGTTCTAATATCGAGAACACATTCGAGATCTAATTTACAGTAACAAGGAGATCACAAATTTTCAAAGTAGTTTTCAAATCTGAGTCTTACTATACATTTACATTTATATCTTCATTTGCCTTGATGGATTCCTCAAACTTCTTGTCAAAAGTACATGTTTTTAATGTTAATAATTTTGATGAATATAAAATAAGAATGCTATCTCATCTTTCGACAACTCATGAAGAGATCTTTGGATGTAATTAATGATGGACCAATCACAATCACTCTTGTGGTAGGCACTGAAGCGAGATCAAGGAAGGAAATTGACAAACCTAAAAAGATTGGACCAAGGATGACGAAGGAAACATGGACTTTGTTGCAAAAGACATGATCTTGAAGACCACAAGCGACAACATGTTCATGAGAATCAAAAGGCGCAAAAGCGACAAAGGAGATGTGGGACAAGCTATCATTGATAAATGAAGGATGCGAAGCAATTAAAGAAAACAAATTATCTATTGCAAAGCGAAGTTTGAAAACTTCAAAATGAAAATTTGGTGAATCCATAGATCAAATGGACAGCAGATTCTCAAGCATCATCGATGAAGCGCAGCGACTTGGACACACATATCCCCAAAAGAAGTATGCTTGAAGATCTTGAGAGAATTTGCTGAAAGATGGAAGATCATAACATCGATGTCGGAGGAACAACAAATCTTGCAAGCAGCGACACTCGACAGCGATGTCCCGATTAAAAGCTCATGAATTCGAATTAAGCGGTGAAGATGGTGCCCGGCGAGACACATAAAATCTTTGCATTATTGCACCCGAGCAAAGTAACTTTGCGAATGCATCGACAAAGAGACACATGAACTAAAAGAACATGTAGCTCACATTAGTTAAGCGTTTTGTGAGTTTAGCAAAAGAAGCCATTCAAAGGAAATTCATCATCAAACAAGAGGTCAAGCTCAAACAAAGATATGAAGAAGAAAGATGATGAATCTGGATGCTTCATTGCAACAAGAAAGGTCACTTCAAAAGGTGATTATCTGAAGAAAATGACAAAGATGATGAAAAGAAGAAATACAAAGCATTTGAAAAGAAAGAGCAAGAAGGCACTCAAGCGAGAATCGGTGAAAAGAATGAAGAATCATCGATAATGATTAGGATGATAGTGATGAAGAAGGCATTTCGAGGAAAATGAAAAAGCATGTAAATACATGCCTCATGACCAAAAAATTAGATGAAGACAAAAGTGATAGCTCGGACTTTGAGGAAACAAGCCTATGTCAATGGCTAAAGAATCGAGATAAGCGAGGTAATATCTAGTTCTTGTTCCTCATCAAATGCATCCACATCTAACAACTTTGCACAATCTTACGGTCTCCCATTAGATACAATGAGACCTAGTCAAAATCTCATGACTAAATTTGATGAAATTGAAAAGAATCATGAAATTCGGAAATGGAATGCAATGATCTAAGAAACAGAGAATAAGAGATTAAAGAAAAAAATGGATAAAGCAAAAATTTGAATTAATTAGTAAGGAGACCTACTTAAATGATCAACAAAAAAGCAGATGATCATACATACATTATTAATGAATCGATTAAGAAAATCTCCTCACTAGTAAAGGTAACCTTTGCACCACTAAAGACACGACTTACAAACCTTCAAAAGGTTTGGATCGAGATCTGGTCTTAGCTACTTGATCGAGGATGAAAGTAGGAATAATGGTCAATACAATTCTAAATTCGAGGACCATTAATGGACCAAAATTTAGAAAGGGCGGACCATAGTTCCAACAGATCATCTGTTCGGTGAAGTCAAAACCCAATGTAGTGAAAAGCAATGAGACTAAATCCTCATTCAGTCAATCAAGAACAACGACCATCCCGAAAGGTAAAAGCGGACTTTACCGCTTGAGAGGATGATTGGAATATTGCACCTCAAAATACAAGAAAACCATTCCACAAAATGCATCATGTGTTTAAGAAAAACCAATACATTTCTAGACACATGAAGCAAGAAAGGTTTCAAGCTGCATATTGGAAAGTGAAGAAGGATGTAAATGCACCAAAGGTGGAGAAAAGTATCGAGAATACCTTCAACAAAAATATTAGAAGCTATTCTGCCATGCCTTATACATATGAAGTTGATGACTTCAATTATCCAAAAAGAAGACCTTTTGGATACACACTTGGTATGGGAGGCATGAGTGCTAACATGTATGGACTCAAACAGTGTTGGACACACAAACTTAACTAATCTGTTTTGTAGGATGCGGTACATAGGCGAGTGGATGTTCGGACACATGACGAGGAAACAAGAAATGGCTCACATTTGGAGGCAAAGAAAACCCTGGCAAGATTAAGGGGGAAGGCATAATACTCAAGAAAAATTTGAAGATTCAAAATGTGGCATATGTCAAGGGACTAAATTTCAATCTGATGCACATCAGTCAGTTTTGTGACAAAGGCTACAATGTGCACTTCAACAAAGAAGGTTGCAAAGTGATTCACAGCCAAACCAACACAGTAGTTCTTGCAGGTAGAAGACAAGACAACATGTATGTTGTGGGTGGAGAAACGACCAAAGCGAAACATGTCTGCTTTGGTCAAAAACAAACAATCTACAAAATTTGGATTTGTACGAGAAGATTAAATCATCTGAATTTCAAAACCATCAACAAACTATCAAAGAACAAGTTAGTTGAAGGGTTGCAGAGAGATCACATTCAAAAGAAAAGTCTATGTGATGCTTGTCGGAAAGGAAAAGCAGATCAAAAGTTCATTCAAGTGAAGCCTTATCAATCTACAACAAGAATTCTACATACATTACACATGGATACATTTGGACCAGTCACACGATAAGTGTGAGTGGTAAGAAATACACCACTTGTAGTGGTGGATGACTTCTCAAAGTACACTGGACCATTTTCATGAACAAGAAGAAAGAGACACTCAAAAAGCGCAGATTTCTTTGAGAAGACTCGAGAATGAGAAAGAGCTAAAGATTATCAAGATCATATCGGATAGAGAGCCTTTGAATTTCTAAATGAAATTATCAGAACCTATTGTGAAGAAAATGGAGTGCTACATCAACTATCTGCGGCGGGGAACTCCACAACAAAATGGTGTGTGAGAAAGAAAGCAGAACTCTCAAAAAGCGATTAGAAAAATGATTCTTTGAAGCATGCTTACCAAAGAGGTTTTGGTGAGCGACAAACCACGACATGCCATACACAAAAGCAGATCAATCATCAACAAATATCATGGAAAGACTCCATATGAAATATGGAATGGTAGAAAACCCAATATCTCGTATTTTCATATGTTTGGATCAAAATGTTTTGTCTTAAGCGAGAATCATTTGCACACCTTTGATGAGAAGGTGATGAAGCAATCTTCATGGGATACTCGGACACCAGTGAGCATTGAGTACTCAATAAAGAACATTGGTGATTGAAGAATCAATACATGTGGTTTTGATGAACCAAATACAAATGGTGAAGATCTTGAGACCAAGAAAAGCGACACAAAGGAAATCTATACAAATGCAACCATACCAGCTCTATCACGAATCATCATTTTGAAAATCAAGAGGAACCCAGTACCAATACAACGAAGAAGCACACGAAGTTGAAGTTCATGCTCGGCATGAAGGTATGGAAGCACCAAGTGAAAACGTCTTCAACGCAGATCTAAATTGGCTAGAGACCATCACGAAGAACAAGTCATTGGAAATATTCACACAGGAGTTAGAACCAGGAAGGCAATTTGGAGCACATGCTAACTTGCTTTCTATCACAAGTGGAACCCAGACCATAGATGATGCAATCAAGATCTTGATTGGATCACGACCATGCAAGAAGAACCAAATGAATTTGAAAGAAATGAAATGCAGGAACTTGTTATGAGACGAGATATAGCCAACATCATTGGTGCAAAATGGGTATTCGAGGAACAAGATGGATGAAAAAGGCTGGCATCGAGAAACAAAGCAAGGCTAGTTGCAAAGGCTATTCTCAAGCGAAGGAATAGATTATGATGAAACATTTGCACGAGTGGCAGTTGGAAGCAATCAGGACTCTTTCTAGCTTTCTTTGCATACAAAGACTTCAAAGTCTATCAAATGGATGTCAAAGTGCATTCTAAATGGACTTTTGGAAGAAAAAGTTTATGTAGAAAAACCTCCAGGATTTCAAATCAAAGGAAAGAAGACAAAGTATACAAACTCAAGAAGGCCTACATGGCCTCAAGCAGGCACCAAGCACGGTATGAAACACTATCACAATTTACGATCAAGAATGGATTCAACAAGGGAACTATTGACAAGACTCTATTCAAACTAGAGGAAGGAGCAAGCACATTCTTTGGTACAAATCTATGTTGATGACATAATCTTTGGATCGGATGATGAAAAGCTTTGTGAGAAATTTGCAAACTGATGAAAAGCAAATTTGGATGAGCATGATGGGAGAATTAAACTATTTCCTTGGCCTTCAAGTAAAACAAATGAAGGATGGCATTTTCATTAGTCAAGCCAAGTACACAGAGATGTGATACACAAGTATGGGATGGATCAAGTGGCACGGCGAGACACACCAATGTGTGCGAGTCATACTTGGGAAAGATGAAGCGAGGAAAGGATGTTGATCGAGAAAATGTATAGAGGAATCATTGGATCCTTATTATACTTAGCGCAAGCGGACTGATATAGCATTTGCGGTAGGAGTGTGTGCAAGATTTCAAGCTCAACCAAAAGAATCACATCTTTAGCGACTAAAGGATAATCAAATACTTGAAAAACACTATAATTGTTGGAATTTGGTATCCAAAGATGGAGGATTTAAATTGATATCATATTAGGACTACGACTATCTTTGGATGCAAAATAGATAGAAAAAACACCTCTGGAACATGCCAAATGCTAGGAACCGGACTAGTCTCTTGGTTCGATAAAAGCAAAACTCCATATCTACATCAGCGGTGAGCGAGAATATATAGTAGCGGGCATTTGTTGTGCACAAATCTTGTGGATAAGACAACGACTAAGAGACTATGGAGTGGAAGAAAACAATTCCAATCATGTGTGATAACACAAGTGCAATATCTATTCTTGAAAATCGATGTGCATTCAAGAACAAAGCACATTGATGTAAGACATCTTTTCATCGAGAGACCATGTTGAAAAGGGGATGTCATCCTAAAACACATACCCTTTGAAGATCAATTGGTGACATCTTCACTAAACCACTCGGCTATGAAAGATTTAGTATGTTGAGAAGCGAGTTAGGGATGATTGAAATTGAATAAGTATCAAGAAGCGGCTAAGCTGGAGTAATCGGCTAAGTGACTTCATCAAGTGGTACAACACTTTGCCCTTACGAGGTATGTAGCGAGGTAAAGCCTTGGTATCGATGAAGATAACAAGCGATTGTTGGGAGCGAGTTAAGAGGAGTAGCTCGATGAAGAACTCATTGGATCGGCTAAGTGACCGACCAAGGCACTTCACGAAATAAAGACTTGGATAAATTAAAAGTGTGAACAAAATCAATTACGATTACACATGGAGAATAAGGAAATTATGGAGGATTATTACGTGGAAGATTACACACGTATGATCATGGAGGTAATTATATTATTTTGAATTATTAACTCCTCGATTCCCGAGCTTTATCATTACTTACCTCAAACCACTCCCCAATTTCCACTCGAATATACATGCAATTTACATACACAAAATCACGCCATAATGTCACAAAATCCTTCCATATTCAAACCACGTTCACACTACCCAAATCACACTATATAAGCAGACTGAGAGATTTTCAAAAATCTTTACTCTCTCTTACAAATTACAAACCCAATCTCGATTATCTTTGAAAACTTGAAAAACTTCTTCTAAACATCTATCTACTATCAATGGCCTCATCTTCCACAATTTCTCCCCTTTGAAAAATACTATGAAAAATCAATCATCTTTGGTTCGTTTTCAAGCACGAACACTATCTATCGTTTTGAGATAACGATGCAAAAGCTCAGCGGCAGTCGATTCTTTGTACAAATTTGGGGCTAATGGCGTTTAAACCCCCCAATTATGGGAATCTGCTATGAAAACTGATCGCGTGCGGAAAAATGCCAAGTTTGTGCCCGACACAAAGAAAAGCGAGTCATTGCATAAAAAGTTCAATTTTGGGAAAGAGGTAGTCATCACGCTGGACTTCTCAATAGGTTCTACAATTACCAATGATAGGCCCGCACAATGTCAAGTTTGTGCGGTGACATCACAAAAGTGCAATTTGAGATAGCCAAAAATCCGAGGAAAAATAGCAAAACATACAATCTACCTAGATCAACACTCAAACTTCCGTTTGCGAGTTTGCTGAGTCATCACCAAGAATATAGAAAGCGAGAAAGGATCCATGGAAAACTGGCGAGGTTGGATCAGTTGATGGCCATCATCTGAGCATCAAATTCAGTGGGCAACTTTTGTATTCAATAGACTAAAGGATCGGATACAAAGGAATTTGACCTTTCAATTCTGACGCAAACAAGGGTTTGTAGAAGAAAGGTGATTTACGGGAAAAGAAATCATACGGGTTCCTTTTTCAACACTGTTCAGCGCTTTGAGCGTGAAACCCACAAATCTGCGGTCCCCACAAAAGTCAAAGGCGATGTTCACTTACATCAAGGCTTCCATGAAGCCTAAAACCCATAATTGGGAGAAAAGCGACGGAAGGCGTAGATCGGGAGTGGGACGAAGGGCCGGATCGAGAGAGTGCATGAAAACATCTCTGCTGGAACCGACAACTTAATTGACTACATGACAATCGGTGATGACACGAAGCGAAGAAGAAAAGCAACAAGAGGAAATCACCTACCTAGAGGAAGGTGAAGAAGGATATAGAATCACTTCATCGAAGAGGAGGAGATACATGAGGAAGAGGATGAGTCGGAGGATGAGCGCTCGGAAGGAGGAAATCTTGAAGCAATTCAAGAAGATTTGGGATTTACGATGATGAGCGACTCTCTCAGAAGTGCTTTTCAAAAGCACAGGCAAAATTGACAACCCGGCTAAGTGAGCGGTGATAAAGCTCACTCGGCCAAACTTATCAACTCCCCACAATTGCACAAGAGAGAGCAGTGGTTGATGAAGCGATCCACACTCAACAAACGAGATGGAAGAAAAGGAAGAAGAAGCACAAAATGAGAAGGAAAGGAAGAAGAAGAAGAAAAAGAAGAAATTGAAGTGGAAAATGAGAATGGCGAGTGGGGATGAAGAGGATGTCCATGTGGCACGGAAGAAATTGATCGAGAGAGTCTTCAATCTGGACATTCAACCCCTCATTGTGGACATGGAAGGCAATATTACAATGAGCAAAACTGAAGAATGCCTTAAGGGTGAAGCAACCTCCTTCAATCACAAGATTGAGGCTCTCGCCGGACCATATCAAGATCAAGATGAGGTCATGGAGAGACAAGGAAATCTACTTTGCAACTTACAACAACTCATCCCTCATCATGTCCAAACCAATCTTGAGTTCCTTCTTTGAGACAAATGACAACAATCTCAAGCCATTGGTGGACACTCTCAATACACACACTCAACAAATTCAGCATCTGGATGAGATAATGGAACATTACGGCAGCGGTGGACTTTCTAATCAAAGTTGGTGAGGCCAACAACAAAATCTTGGAGAAAAGTATGGCCCTCTCCTGAATCTAAAGCGACAATTGCGGACCTTGAAGCACGTTTTGATCTTTTGCCACAAAGGGAAGGAGACTCAAAGCTGAGAGCTCGGTGGAAAGGAACTCGAGTGGAAAGGAAAGGAAGCAAAGAGCTCGGTGAAAGGGAAAGAGCGACAAAGGCAAAGGCATCGAGGATTGAAGAAATGAAAAGTAAACTTTGTGACCTATTGCTTAATTCAATTTGATTTTATCATTTGCCTTTGCTCTTTAAATAAAAGATGCAATATCTTATTGCCGTGTGATGGATGAATAAAATTGTTGAGTTTTGTTACATTGTTTATTATGAAAAATTTTGATTACTTATGTTCGGGCTTATGAGGTTTTGGCATCATCAAAAGGAAATTGTTAGGAACATTTTATTACGTTTTGATGATGGCCATACTAACTATTATAGCAAGCTGAAATAAGTTAGAATTCTCTGTATAAGTCTTTACTTAGAGTCGACATGTTGTATAAGTTGAGTCAGACAAGTATTGTACTAGTTGGTAGGGCGGCAAAGCAAAAGCAGATATTCGGCAAAGTGAAGCCCGACCAAGCACCGGCGAGAGAAGCAATGAAGACATTATGATCGACTTATAACCAAGGAAGTGCTGTGATGACCTTGGATAAGTCTAAGTTATGTTTCAAGTGATGAAACTCAATATTCAAATATGGTGTACCTTTGGTCTCACCCAAATCAAGGATCGAGTGAAGTATAAAGATTCTCTGAAACTAAAACAAAGAAGAAAAGAGTGAATAAATTTGAGTAAAGTGACTTTCGGCAAAGACAAAGCAATGAAGAAAGAACTAACGGCTAAGTCGGGAAGGCTCACTCGACCGTTAAAGCGGCGAAGTAACACTTACGGATCGGACTTGATATATGTTGAAGATCTGAAGATCATGCATTAAATGCACAATCAATAGAGGATCAATCAAGGGCGGATTTTACGCTATCGTTTGAAGAAAGAATTCGATCTTTGAAATCAAGGAGAATGCAATTAAGGGAAATCAAGAATAAAATCAAGGATTATTCCCTCATTAATATATAATATGGATGAATTTCAAAACCAAGGTTATTCAAGGCTATAAATAGAAGGCATTGTGAAAAAAGAAAAACAATGATTCAAAAAGAAAAACCAGAAACTCTGTCAATTTGAAAAGCCTTCTCTCTGAACTTACAAGGATACATCTAGTGATCAACTCAAATATCAGGCTACAAAGTCATACATAGGCGAGATTGATCAAGCAAGTGTGTGAATCACATTCATATCAAGTGAAAAAGCCCTGAATCGGAGGCAATCGAGAAGGAGTTGAATCTGTGATAATTTGTTGAAGGATTTTAATCTTAAGGAGCGACAAAAGGAAAGGTGAATCATGAAGGCATTGCGAGTCAAGGAGTGATAGTCTTGTAGATTGTGAAGCTTGGGAAGCCAAGGACAATCATACTATTGTATCTGTGAAAACAATAGTGAATTCCTCCGATCATCACATGAGAGAAGAGTGGATTAAGGAATTACACCACCACTGAACCACTATAAGCCTTGTGTCAATTTAATTTACGCAATTTACTTTCTGACATTTATTTAATTTGCCTACATCATAACTTATATACTGTGATTGTCTAAAGCGATTTGAAAACAACATAGTAAGAAGGGACTTATCCATTTGCCAAAAGCTTTTGAATAAAGAAAAGTTTTGAAACTCCCTTATAGTCATTCACCCCCCCCCTCGACTATAGTTTCACCCTTCTCTGGGACCAACAAGTGTTTCAATCAAATTGAGATCAACAACATATCGGCTATAATCACATATTCCGACCCATTTTTATTTATGAAAACACACGGACATATTGGGTCATTTGTATAACCTTCTTTAACTAAACATTCTTTGAGGCGGTTATACCACATACATCGGATTGTTTGAACCACGACAAGGATTTTTGTAATTTGATAGAATACATTTGTTTGGGGCTTGATCTATATACTTCATGCATCTTAAATCCTTGAGGAATTTTCATATAGATATTAGTATCTAATGATCCATAGAGATACGTGGTGACTACATCCATCAAACACATATCAAGTTTTCATGTACCATTAAACTCACAAAATATCGAAGCGTTATTCCATCCATCACGGCGAATCGTTTCATCATTACTCAAGCCACTGGTCTTTGTGAAAATCCTTGTGCTACCAATCTAGCTTTGTATCTCACAATTTCATTATTTTCATTTCTTTTTCTTACAAAGACCCATTTATTTCCAACATGCTTCACATTTTCAAGTGTTCACACTCTGAGGTCCAAAAACACTTCTTGTGGCTAGTGAATTCAATTCACTATGAATCGCCTCTTTCCATTTTGGCCAATTGTTTCCTTTCCGACATTCATCAACCGATCTTGGTTCATGATGCTATCAACATTCATATCTTTTCGATTCCACATTTTCTTGTAGTGACAAAATTTCTTGAATTTTCAATAATTTCTTTTTCTTCGGATCGCACTCTTGAGGAGCTACCTCTTCATGAAGTTGAATTTTATCACTAACATTATTATGACCATCATCGATTCTAGATACAATATTATTATCCATTCCTCTTTTCATCGAGGATTTTTATCTTTAGAACCAAAGAGGTCTACCACGCTTTAGTTATGCCTTTGGATTCATTAGCACTTGTACTTTGTCTTTCGGGAATATCAATTTTAACCCGAACATTTGCGGCGAGGAATGTGAGATTTTGTGATTCTTTTAGTCTCACTAAATGCATTCGGCATTTGATTCGCAATTTTACGCAAATGGGCAATTCTTTGAACTTTTAGTTCAATTTATTTTATCTGAGGATCAAGGAAATTCAAGGATATTTTCCAATTAATTTCTTTTTAGGTTGATCTTTTCCTCCCACAATGGAAATGTGATTCATCAAAATGACTATCGCAAATCGTGCGATAAATAAATCACATGTCAATGGTTCAACATACTTAATTATAGAAGGTGATTCATACCCGACATATATCCCCGATCCTTGTTGAGTCCCATTTTTGTATGTTTAGGTGATGCAATTGGAGCGTACACGCACATCAAAATTCTCAAATGTGAATCATTAGGCTCATTGCCAAATACTAATTGCGAGGGAATGATTTTGATAACTTAATCGGTCTAATTCCACAAGTGTTGTTGCATGTAATATGGGATGTCCCCAGCGAAGCAGGAAGTTGAGACCTCATTAGTAATGGTCTTGCAATCAATTGCAATCTTTTAATAAATGATTCGGCTAAGCCATTTTGTGTGTGAACATCGATACGCAGGATGTTCCACACTTAATCAATTGACATGCAATAATCATCAAAAGTATGTGATGAATATTCACAGGCATTATCAAGCGAATTTTCTTAATTGGATAATCAAGAAATTGTGCTCGTAACTTAATTATTTGAGCTAGCAATCTAGCACATAGTTCTGAGTAAGTAATAAACATACGTGAGACCATCTTGTTGATGCATCAATTAGCATCATAAAATATTTAAAGGTCCACCACGGTGGATATATAGGTCCACATATATCACCTTGGATTCATTCTAGAAATGCGGGGATTGATCTCAACTTTAACGGTGAATGTTTAATAATTAATTTGCCTGTAAGCAAGCAACACATGAGAATTCACTAGAATTTAACACTTTTGACCTTTTTAAGAATGACCATGTGAATTCTCTATTATCGTCTCATCATTGTGGAACCGGGATGCCCAAGGCGATCATGCCATATCATAAAATCATTACAAATAATAGACTTACGGTCTACTACGTGATGAATTTAATTTCTTTGTTATTTTGTATAATATAAGCGGAAGATAGAGAATCGACTTTTCTAATACACATTTACTGTCGAGAAATTGTATTTGTAATAAATAAATATTCATCTTGAACTCGTTTTGTGTCTCGATATGATATCCATTTTGTGAATATCTTTAAAACTCAACAAATTTCTTGAGGCTTGGGAGAAAACAATACATTGTTTATAATTATTTCCGTTCCCCGGGAAGAAAACAATGGCTTTCCACGGCCCTTATCAATTTTGCACTACCACTAATTTTATTGACATTTGTTTAGCCCATTTTCAAATCTAAAAAATAATATTTGTTTTTAATATAGTGTCTTGTCGTGCTTGATATCAATGAGGCATATATCGTCATCACCATTAGATGTACCCATATATTTAGCTTCCATTTCTCAAATACAGAGAAAAGCGAGGAAAAAATAAGAATTATATATCGTTTAATAAAACCGGATGATGCATCTATCACATATGTTTTATATATTACTGCCTTTACTTTATATGAATATATCATTAACTACAAAACTTCTACCTTTTCTCTTTCCAAATAACGGTGGCCTAGAATTCATATATTGTGCTAATGTGCTCTAAAAGTGCAAAAACAACTGTCACAACCTTGACTAAAACATTATATCAACATGAAAGCTTAACACTTTATTACAATACATCTAAAGTTTGCAATAAAATGCTCTATCTTCTTATATATATAGAATATACGAATGGGTCATGCAAATTTTTTATTGCGACAAAATAATTAAACAATTAACCAACATTAAAACATATAGTAAGTAAGGCTAACAATATAGAATACTTATCATTTTATTTATTAGTAAAAATTAGATTACTCGTCATAAATTACTAAATACAAAAGAAGGAAAACCCAACAACATCCATACTAGATATACTTTATTCATATTAAAATAACATAAAAGAAAATGCAAAAGACACATCGATCTGAAGCCAACAAGCGGTATCGTTGAAAAAATCCGCAACATCCAGGTGTGACATCAGTGGCATATCCATATCCAGATCATCATTGTCATTCTTTTGATCAATCAAATTTGCCTCGATTTCTGACCTCTTCTGCGATGCCTGGTAAAGTTCGACCAAATGCTTTGCCGTACGGCATGTATTGGACCAATGTCCTTCCATTCCACATCTGTAGAACTTGTCACCACAAACTATCTTTTCTTTATTTTTATTATCATGATCCAATTTTGGTGGATCATTTCGTTTCTTGCCTTGATTGTCGTTATGATATGCCACATATTTTCCACGACCGCATCCTCTACCACGGTCTCACATGACCACATCCACGACCAAAATTTGAAGAATCGTTGCATTCACCTCGGGAATGGACCGGCACCGATGGAGTCGGGACTTATGATTTTCATCAGTTAATTCATTGTTTTGTTCGACCCGATAATAGACATGCAATCGGATCGAGAATATTTTGTAAACCCTTTCTCTACCGATATTGTTGTTGCAATAGCACATTCGAGACATGAAAGGTAGAAAATGTTTTTCAAGCATGTCTTCATACATCACTTTTTCACCACACAATTTCATCTGTGATGTAATTTTAAACATTCTTTGAATTATATTACGTGGCGATTTTATAATCCTGTAGTCGCAGGTGGAGCCAATCATGAGTGGCTTTTGGTAAAACAACCAGTTTCAAATGATCAAACCTTTCTTTTAAATGGTTCCATAATTCATACGGATTTTTCACCGTCAAATATTCATGTTTCAACCGCTCGTCAAGATGATGATGGAGAAAAATCATGGCATTTGCACGGTCTTGCTTTGTCTCAGTATTGTTCACGACAATTGGTTTACCAAGCCCCATAGATTCTAGGTGCATTTCAACATCCATGGCCCATGATAAATAATTTTTCCCGATATGTTTATGGGTGCAAAATCTTGTTTGGTGATATTAGCCATTAACAGAATAATAAAAATGAGCAAAAAAATAAAAATTTTACCAAAACCACGGAAGGAACGCCAACAATGGAATACTCCGTCCGGAAACTTCGTGTTGATAACGTGTTATATAAGAAATACTATATGATTGAAGGGAACAATAGATTGTTTATATTTTAAGTAGTAGTAACCAAATAACAAAACAATAGAATGTTTAAGACAAATGAAATAAAAGGATGCCAAAGGAAATTGAAATGCTTCTATTCTTTCTTTCTTCACATCTCTACAACACAAATGGGGATGGGGGTTATATATAATGACAATATGGAAATGAAACAACGCATGTATAATTAGTGGTACATTAATTTGAGACTTTTGACATTCAAAATTTATTACATAATACATATAAAATTAGTCCTTTTTTTATTTACACAAAATTACCTTACAGACCAATGAAGCAAAGTCCCGAGAGATTATGAACCGTTTCAACATGAAAGAGATAACCAAACACATAATCAAGTATTGGAGATTACGAAGTACCTTGAGAGGTTGCTAAGACAAGCTGTTGACCTAGTGCATAGAGTTCCTTGAGAGGTTCTTTATGAGAGATTTGTTGACTAGTGCGTAGAGTGACAAGCGCCAAATATGCACGGTCATTTAATGAAAAGAAGAAACAATATCATAAATAATATGTACAGCTCATAAAATTCAAATTGGCCAAAAGCAATGACAAACAATCAATTGGCAATCACCGTTGGAACCACCGATAGTAGCATTACAAAATGTCTGCATGCACACTGAGAAAACACACCAAACAAAGCATTTCCCATAAATTATTAAACAAGACAACATCAAACTACATGGGTACATATATAAATATGTAAAGTTTGAATATCCTAGAAAGCAACATAAGTGATAAAAAATGTACAAAAGAAAAAAATGGTTGCAAAGAAAACACACAGTCATTCTCCTTATTCGGTGTGCTTTCTATTAGTTGTATTATCTAATTGTAAATGCTTTTCTTGTCATCATTTTGTCGATGGTGATTCAGAATTGACTCACTCCTCGATCCTCCTATCACAACTAAGCGAGTTACAAGCAAGCACAACCCTTAAACCATGTAATAGTAAACAGAAAAATAAGAATCACCCCAACTAAAAATGTACAAATTAAAAAGGGTTTCTCTCCAGCTCAATTGTCAAAAGCATCGGATTTTTTTCGCATGTGCATTCGGTTGTTGCTCAGGCCTTGATGGTGTTTCACGAATTGTTGAACTCTCATTTCACCACCTGCGTTAAAAGCCATAACATTAGACCATTTAATACTAAAGCGAGAAAATCTGAAGGATTCTCCCGTAATAATTTATGCTTTCTAGTTTGAACATACAAATATTTTTCCTAAGCATATTGTTAATTTTTTACCTATGTAGTGAGAGTCTCATAGTACAAATATGTTTCTTTTAAAGAGGTAAATCAACGAGATATCATCCGACCCAAATATTTAAAAACTAAGTACATAGAAGGATGAACTGAACCCGGATTTTTGCAAACCACCAAACAACACTCCTCACTTCTGCTAAAGATTTGCAGTAGAATACATTCCTTTTCAAGTTTTAGACCATGGCAGCTGATGGAATGTGCCTTTTTTTACTCTTAGTTCAAACTATAACCTTAAGGAGCAAGATTAAGTTACATATCAAAGCCTTACGGTGATGATATGTCACGCCATGGCATTATTTGCCATCACGAGGAGACAATGATTGGACCCATGAGAGAAGGCGGAGAACCATGGTGAAGCACATATCGAGCAATGGCAAGTTGAAGCCTACTACGATGCGGAGTTAGCCATGTCTGACAGCTAGGTGATGATACGGTATGTGAAGAGAATGCCAGGCGGCATCATTTAACAAGAATAAGAATAGGGAAGGACTAAGCGAGAGAGGAGAGGGGGAAATTGAGGGGAAGGGAAAATAAGGAAATAGAGAGGGAGTAAAAAAGAAACCGACAAATTGAATGACGAAAGAGTTCACAAATAACACTAAACTACTATTTTAGGAAAATTGTTAAGGATTAAAGATGATGATGGGCCGAGCATTGAATGAACATTGGGCTGAGTTATGAGTTAGACTCTATTGCTTTGTATTGTGACAAGTGTATGGTCTTAGCTATTAGATAAGATAATGTTGTTAAGAGTTTGTTAGATTTGTTAGAGCAAACTCTGATATTGTAACATTCTCTGAATTCAATCAATGAAGAAAAATCTATTTTACCTCTAAAATCTAAGTTGGTATCAGAGCGAATATCGGTGGAATGTGCACCGCCGATCCTGATCCTCCAACAAACACCGGAGCTCAGCCCAGCTCCTTTATCAATGCCGGAATTCCACTCTCGATCCCTCTTCCTCCGATCTCCATTGATGTTAGGAGATCAATCCCCACTTTTGTCAGAACAGATCCGAATGTTATTCCTGCTTTTGGATCACTCCCGTTTCAGTTTTCTATTCCTACTCAAATTCCGACCATCGGCGTGATGCCACACGAATCCACACCACCGTTTGGAGGAACACTAAATCAAGCTTATCTTGTCAAATTGGGCGAGAAATAAGTACTACGGTGGAAATACTCCATCCTTCCGGTCATTCATGAACATAAACTTGGCGGTCATTTGTTTGTCACGGTGGCTCCACCTCCGAGTTCATCCATTGCAATGGTGGGCGAGATCTTGAAGTAAATCCAGCTTTCGAACAATGTAATATTGTTGATTCTCTTCTTCTCGGCTGGCTTCTCGGGTCAATGACCGAGCAAACCTTAATGAAGGCTGTTGGCCGTAACACAGCGTTTGATGTTTGGAAAACTCTAAAGACACTCTTCTTGACCAGGCACAAGCAAAAGTGCAGAGTATAACGATGCCACTAACTAAGATGGAGAGAAGGTACCAAAAGTATGCTGATTATCTCGCATACAATGAAAAGCTACTCCGATAACTTAGTAGCAGCAGGTCCTCCAATTCCCATTTCAGAGCTGGTACTTGCAACATTGAGGGGCTTACCTCGAGAATACGAGTCAGTGGTGGTCAACATCACATCTAAGGTTACTTCCTTTTCCTGGACAGAATTTCAAGCACAACTCTTAACTCTTGAGCGTCTAATCTCCAGGTATAATGCTCCCTCTATCAATCTGAACAATCCCAGTGCCAATGATGAGTTTACACATCATAATCCTGCTAGAAACCAACCACGTTCACCCAATCCTTCTTAAGGACAGTCCACGGGTGGAAACAATAGAGGTAGGGGCCTATAGAGGTGGAAGAGGCCGAGGACGAAGTAGTGGTAGAGGTGCACAGCCACAATCACAATCAGCTGCTGGACAAGGGAATAGCAGACCAACCTGTCAAATTTGTGTAAAAGTTGGACATGTTGCAGCAGAGTGATGGCCTTGCTTTGAGAATGGTTTTGTGACACCTTCTTGTCCAGCAACATGAGCAAAGCAGGTCGACTCAGCCTATCTGGCATCCTCTGAAGGAGTTCCTGATCCCTCATGGTACTTGGACAGTGGAGCAAGTAACCATGTCACTTCTGACTTGAACAACTTGAGCTTGATTCACCTTATAATGGAGAGATGGCTTGATTGTTGGTAATGGTGAGAAATTATGCATCTCTCACATTGTCACAAATGCTACACTCCCACACATAAATTCCTCCTTAGTTTTACATAATTCTTTGTGTACCTGCTATAGCTAAGAACCTATTGAGTATCTCACAATCGCTTGCTGATAACTTTGTGGTTGTTGAGTTTACTAATAGTGGTTGTTATGTAAAGGACAAGGAAACCAAGCTACTCTGCTGGAAGGACAACTTAAGGATGGTCTGTATCAAGTTCAAGGCATAATTCACCCCTCAGCACAACCTCAAACACTAGTGTCTTTGAGTCCTAAGTCCAGTCTAGATGTCAGTTCTGCCAAGTCCCTGGAACTTTGGCATAGGATATTAGGACACCCTTCTGTCAGGATTTTGAAAAATGTTTTGAAAGTCTGTAATCAAAATGTTGATGTTAATGAAAAACTCTCTTTCTGTGATGCCTGCCAACTTGGAAAATTACATTCTTTACCTTAATATCACTCTCAATCCTTGTCCACTATACCATTGGAACTATTACATCTGATTTGTAGGGACCCTCACCTATTATATTTTATTTCTTGATAACTTGTGATTCATAGATTTACCCCTTAAAATTCAAATCGATGCCATAGATGCCTTTACGAAGTTCAAAGTTTTTTTATTGAAAATCGGCAATCTTAAAGTCAAACAACTTGGTCAGTGGGAAGGAGTTTAGATCTTTTGAGCCACACCGAGTCAATCAAATCTTCATTTAAGACACCTCTGTCACATACACACCCTCGAGAATGACACCATTGAATGGAAACACGGACATATCACATAAACATGCCTAACCATACAGCACAAGCCAACCTTCCCATGAAATATTGGTGGCTTAGCTTTGAGCATGTTGTCCATCTCATTAACATCCTTACTACACAGTTCTCAAGATAAACCACTTTTTGAAATGCTATACAATAAGTGCCATGTTTATAGTAGTGTTAGAACTTTTGGATGTACTACTACCCCTCTTAAGACCATACCAAACATAGAAAATCCGGTACCACACGCAACAATGTACCTATCTTGGATTGAGTTCCCATCACAAGGACACATACGTGTTGATCCTCGAAGATTCTATGTGTCTAAAGGTGTCGATTTCAATGAAAGTGTCTTCCTCATAAAACCACAACATCCACTTCATTTGAGTCTCACCTTACTACTGAGTCCTCTCCACTGGTTTTACACTCAACAAATATCATGTCTTGTCTCTTGATCGTCTGAGATCCACTTAGAGCAACTCTGATGGGAATGGTGAAGCCATTAAGGTGGATACACACCTCTTTACACTACCACACCGGCTCGGTTGTCGAGAATCATCTTCACGAGTCCTCATACCATAGACTTCTCACGGTCCCCTTTGTTTCACCATTGAAGCACCTCATTGCACTACACAAAGCAGTACCTCACTGTTCATCGAGATGCAAACCGAGGTCAGAGTGGAATTTTCAAGCCTAAGAGGCTCTGCAGGATGTCCTGACAACTCTGCGGGGGAAAGAACCTACCAAAATTCTTGATGCAGCACGTCTGAATGGTCAAAGGCAATGCAAGAAGGATACAAGGCCTTGAGTGATAACCATACATGGGACTTAGTACCGGCGGATCCTTCATAGCATATTGTTGGGAATAAGTGGGTGTTCAAGCGAAACTTAAGCTTTGATGGGAGTATATTAAAATACAAAGCAAGACTTTTTGCAAAATGCTTACATCGACAACTTTGGTGTGGATTATCTGAGATACATTCAGTCCAGTAGCCAAATCATTTACAATTAGAGTTGTAATGGCCATAGCAGTTCAGAAGCACTGGCCCATACAACAGGTGGACATAAACAATGCATTCCTGAATGGAACACTTCATGAAACTGTATTCATGTCTCAGCCAGAGGGCTTTGTGGATTCTACCAAACCTACACATGTGTGCAAGTTAAATAAAGCTAGGTATGGCCTGAAGCAAGCCCCTAGGGCATTGTTTGAAGAAATGAGGAATCATCTGGTCAACTGGGGATTCTAGCAATCTGTTTCAGACTCGTCACTATTTGTGTTCAAACATGGGCAGACCCTCCTACATGTACTGGTCTATGTAGATGATTTTCTCATCACAGAAAATTCCACCACATCAATTCAGAAATTCATCAAAGTGCTGAACTCCAGATACTCTCTCAAAGACCTAGGACCACTGTCTCATTTCTTGGGCATAGAAGTTCGAGAACTTGGATACATTGACTACATCACGAATTGCCTTGAAACTTCTTAGCGGGATCGACATGACAAACCTCGAGCCATGTCACACTATGATCCCGGGAAGATTCTTGGAGCCGGATGAATGAGACCTCTTGCCAAATCCAACTCATATAAGAGTGCGGTTGGAGGACATGATACATGACCTTGGTGAGGCGGACACATCTTTTGTTATCAACACTCTTTCCACAGTTCATGCGAGGCTCAACATCCCGAACATTGGAAGGCTCACGAAAAATCTTGAGATACATCAAAGGCCTTATACATCTTGGTCTTGTCTTTAAAGCCACTGGTCCACTAGAAATACATGGATACTCTGATGCGGACAGGGGATGCAACCCCTTCGACAGAAAATATGCAACAACATATTGTGTCTATCTTGGATCTTCACTGATTTCTTGGGCATCAAAGAAGAAGCATGTGGGATCACGGTCTAGCACAGAGTCTGAGTACATGGCACTAGCCCATTTAGCAGCAGAATTTCTTTGGCTACAATCTTTTCTGCCTGAAATGCATATCAACCTGCACAAAGTGCCACATCTTTCTGATGACAACATTGGGTGAATCTTTATCTCAAAATCCTATTTTTAAATCTTTAGAATAATGGCATTGAGATAGATGTCGTTTGTGAGACACCATGTATTATGAGACTTGAGAAATTAAATTGCAATTTGGTCGCGTAAAAACAATGATTTTCTGATTTTAGTCGTTTTTATAAGTGACAACTTTGGTCGCTTTAAGTAGTATTTTTTACAAAAATAAGCACTACATCTTTGGAAAATCTTGATTGTCTGACTTTTAAATAAATCTTCATTTAACGTCATCAAAATTTTCCAGTCAGCATTTTGTAAAACATTAAATATATCCATTTTCCACATCAGCTTTATTTTCCTTTATTTTATTATATTAAATAATTATTTCCCTAGTCAACCTTAAACACCAAATCCCAAAATATCAAACTTTCCATGAACTATTCCACCCTCCCCATCGGACAGATCCATTTCTTCGACCAAATTCAATCAGCCAAATCTCTAACCCCAGTTTCTCCTTAAAATCCTAATTCCTCCACAGGCTTACCCCCCTTCCCTTCGGCTTATGGGTGAAAACCATTCCTTCTGTATGTTATTATCTTAAGAAAGTGTTAAGAATGGAGGAAGAATGAATCAAAAAAAAAAAAAAAAAAAAAAAAAAAAAAAAAAAAAAAAAAAACAAAACAGTGGACGAAGAAGTTTAATCCCAAATGGCTCAGAATCTGAAAAGTCCATACCATGGACTTAAATCGAAGACAAAAGTAGTAACCCTTATATATGGGCAGCAATACAAGCCGCCATTGCTCAAAAGAACCTTTCTTTAAAGCATGAAGAATCTAGATTCTCGACGTATCCGAGTGTTGATCTAATTCGTAATCACTAGCAAGTTGACAAAAAAGAGGAGGAAATCGAATCAATTAGCCATGTGATGAAGGAGAATTTTAACCCCAATTCAAAATTGATCCGGAATTTCGTGATCCAAAATCCTTCAATTTGGGAAAATGGCAAGGAGAACACAGTGGCGGTGGAACCGTGGTGGTGCTGAAAAGCCCCAGGTTGAAGAGGTTAAAGGCCGCCATTTTAGCTTTTGTGGAAAAATTAGGGATTTCGGGAGTAATAAGGATTTGGACGGTGGAATTTTTAAGGTTGACTTAATAAAATGAATATTTAATGTAAAAAATAAAGCTGATGTGGAAAATGGATATATTTAATGTTTTTACAAAATGCTGACTGGGAAATTTTGGATGACGTGGAATGAAGATTGGTCGGAAAAGTTCTTGTGATCAGCGTTTCCGGCGTGTAAAGTCTATTTTGTAAAAAAATATTCTTAAGGGCCAAAGTTGTCGTAGGAGAAAAGCAGATTAAAATTGTAAAAGCTGTCGAATTCTGAGGCCAAATTTGCAATTTTAAGCGTCTTCAAGTATCCCATGTCTCTTCTTATGATCAACTTGCAGACAATTTGACAAAGCCAGTTGGAGGAGCTCAATTCACCTTTTCCAGAACCAAACTGAATATGGAAAACTCCTCATTTAGTTTGAAGGGGACTGTTAAGGATTAAATATGATGATGGGCCGAGCATTGAATGAACCTTCGGCAGAGTAATGAGTTAGACTCTATTGCTTTGTATTGTGACAAGTGTAGGGTCTTAGCTATTAGATAAGATAATGTTGTTAAGAGTCTTTTAGATTTGTTAGAGAAAACTCTGATATAATTAATGTTGTAACATTCTCTGAATTCAATCAATGAAGAATAATCTATTCTATCTCTAAAATCTAAGTAAAATGCTGGCCAAACAGGTTTCTATATTGACTGAATAGGTAGCATCAACCAAAAAAATTAAACATTGAATGGAAACGTTCCGAGTAAATTCAGAGCATCAGCAATTCCAACAGGTAGGAGTGAACCAATCAAACTAAAGCACGCATGATCGATGACGGAAACGACAATAAAAACTGAAGCATTTGATTTGTTGAATTATTCAACAAACAATTTATTTTCATTAAAACAAATAACATGGAACATAAGACCGCTCTGCTACCACGTGATGGATTACCTGAATAAGCGGAAGAAATCAACAGGATCGTTCCTACATCTATTGTTATTCGACTCCATCTATGTTTGCCGGCATACCCTAGAGAGAAACTCATATATGCGGCGTATTGCGTATGGTCTTTATTAGTTTTAAATTACATCTTTATTTTTACGAATGATCGCATGTAGATTATCTGCGTCACGATCGATATATAAGCGGTAGGGGCGCAAAGCATTATGGAATTAATATTCCGGAATGAAAACCCTAAATCATCATAGGATTTTCCATAATACCCTTAATTAATAATAAACCAATAAAATATTAACTAACATAATTATTAAATAACTTAAGGGCCCCATATTTTTTCACTAAATTATAATTCTTAAATAAAAGTGATGTTGTAGTACTGTGTTATTGTTCATAAATTCATGATCATCTGTTTCTACGATTGCTTCGTGTTAAATAATCAACATTTTAAGTGAACCGGTACATGTTTCCAACAATAATGTGAATGAAGAAAGAAAGACGAATAAGAAAGTTTTGTTTTCATCGTTAAGTACTTGGACAAATATGGAAAAGGCAATGAATGCCTGAGGGTCCTCGGCATCAATCTCTGCTCGTGGGCAAAGTTAGTGAGCATTATCTGAGCCGGTCGACCAGTCCCTTTCATTGGTAAAAAAATGGACATTCGGTTTGCCTAAGATAATGAAAGTTCAATTTCTCCATCTTTGGACTCTACTAAATGTGTCATGGTACTCATGAACCTCATAAAACATGTAACTTGGAAGAGCGTAATTAACATTTTACAAAATGGTAATGATTATTAGTAATTTGTTGGTCAAGTTGTGTAGTCAAGTAGATGTCTAAATTATATGTTATGTAGGTTAACAAAGCATACGTAAACATTGATATTTTCAAGGGTATATTAGGCTTCCATATCATACCCATTTCGTGCAAAAAGGATTTCAAAGGGTTTCTTATCTCTGATGAGACTATAAGCAAAGAGGAGAAAAAGTACCGGTTTTGGAAGGCTTCCAAACCCAAGCTCTATACCACCCAAGAAAAGCCATCTCAAATTATCGTGGACGATGATAAGAACCATATTCATAGCACGTCAGGAATGCATCGTTTTTTAGTATTAAAACGATGTAGTTTTGTTGTTAAAAAGTGTCGTTTTGTTAGTAAAAAATGTAGTTTTAGGCTCCGGTGACCCAACTGGAACAAAATTTTGGATCAAAAATATAATTTTACGGTCCGGTGACTCCACTGGAAAAACTTCCTAGATTCGCCACTTTATATATATATATATATATATATATATATATATATATATATATATATATTTTCAAGTGTTGGGTCTTTTCAAATCTTACTGTAGACTGCACATTGTTATAAGTGTTGGATCTCTTTCATTCTTACTTATAATAGATACATTTGAATAGGCATATTGAGATATATAAAATCTTATTATTTGCTTCCATATTACTTGAGGTTTTGTTAGGGATGGTAATTCAGACATTACTAAAAATAGATTGAGAAGAAATCAAAGGGGTATATCATCACTTATGAAATTCAATATAGAGAAACATAAAGAGAACAAAAAAAAGATTGAGAAGAAATCAATTGGGTATATCATCATCTATGAAAATAATTATATAGTGAAAAATAAAAGACATAAGGAGAAGGATTAAGTAACACTAACACACACACACAGATATATATATATATATATATATTAAACTTTTATTGATCAACTTGAAAGGACAATACAAAAGAGGAAAACTTTTCTCCTCCACATGACTCACACGCACAAACAAAAGAGCAAGACTTAACAAAATAAAAGGAGATCGAAAGGAAATAAAAGCTTGTAGTAGAAGCAAATGATTAAAGTCCATGCACACGATACAACACAATACAGAAACGTCAGAAAGGATATATTAAAGCAGCAACCGGAAATACAAATACATATGTTGCATATACTTACCTCCAATGGCGGATGATCCCGCCAACACATTAACTAGGCCAACACATTATTATGGTTTATAAGCCCAACACGTATACCCCATGGCACATGAATTGTGTTCCGACCATCCTAACTCTGCAACGCCCTTGCAAGTCTGGAGGAAATCTAAAGGAACCTGAAGGCATTCCTTGGACTCATCTATGCTTAAACCTCTGCAGAGGGCATAACCCCACAAGCGCTCGTAACTTGTTGAGGTAGTCTAATAGATTTAGAGAAAATAATGATTGTATTACTGTGTAGAGATTACAATATATACACTAGATGTACAATGTGAACGGATCCTATGTAATGAATAACGAATCAGTCAGAATTAATACAATATATTGAGTAATAAGTGAGTATATTCTACTAATAAATGGATATATTCTATTACGCCCCCTCAAGTTGTGGCGGTGCGAAGGCACAACAGTGCATAAGTGAAGTCAAGTCGAGTGGGGCGGTGGGAGTCAACTTTACGTAACTCCGGTGCATTAATTACCCCGTTTACCACACTTTCGACACATTTTGGGTGAATTAGACCGTTCGGGGTGTTATCGTGAGTTTATAGCGCGGGTAATGAATCCGTTGCTCACGATGGATTATTACCCCTTTTTATTGATATTAACCCCGTTCGAGCACTTTTACCCTCGGAATTGTTTGGATGTTTTGGTTGTTTATGATATTGAAGGGCATTGGTGTCTCGAGGGCCGGAAGATGGCGATTTGTGGTGAAAAGCATGATCGAGACAAGAAGAGGTTCAAAAGGAAGAAAAGTGAAGATTTGGGAGGCAGGGGGCCCTGACAGCGGCGTTTAAACCATCAAGCGGCGTTTGAAGTCCATATTTGATTGAGTTGAAGCCCTCAAGCGCGTTTGAAACCACTCTAGCAAGCGGCGTTCCAAGTCACCAGCAGCGTTTGAACCTTTTGAGCGCCCGTTCGGATGAAAAAACAGTCAAGTTCTGCCCGAGAAATGATGTGTAGCGTTTCAACTATGCGAAGCAGCGTTTGAAATTCAAATGCCCGTTCGGCCCAAGCGTGCGTTTGGACCGTTTTCTATGATTTTCTCCCGACTATAAATACCCCCCCTTAGACTATTTCTTGAGATATCTAGTTTTCTTAGGAAAACTCGCCCGTTTTCTTGCTCGAATTTTGTAATAGTTTGGAATACTATCTCTTAGTGTAAATCAACAACATCTTAGCCTAATCTTTCCATTTCTTAGCTTAGATTTTCATTCCAAACACTAAGAGACCACCTTTTAATTACTTCTCTATTTTATACTTTTTGGATCTAATCTCGAATTTCTGCAATTTAATGGTAATTCTCTCCTTTCTTTTACTTGTTATGGCTCTTATTTACTGTCTTGTGTATGTTTTAACTAGTATAATGTGTAGCTAAACACCTACACAGTCGAATCATGTGAAATTTGGTGAAATCACCCTTTTGGTGATAAAATTAGGAGTGGGTAGTGCTTTTTATTGTTGTATCTTGCATGTTTCATGTCTTAGAACTCATTATAGCAGTTTGGGCTAGATTGATCACACAGGTCAAAATCACACACATCAATCTTGAGAGTTGTTCGGATAGAGGGTGTGGGAAAAGGGTTCTAGGATCGCATTGTAGTGCGAGGTTACTCGTTTTAAAGTTTAAACGGCTCTCGTGCATAACATGTCTTGTGAATGAATCTTTCTTAGGGAAGGTTAGTTGACTTGGCATAAGGTGTTGGGAAGAGTTGTTGGACCTTAGCACCGGGATTAGAGATGCGTATCCGTGAAATTGAATGTAAGAGTTTGTTCGTTGTTGCACACTCCGGTTTGTCATTCTTGAGGGTAAAACTAGCTATTTTGATCATGGTTCGGCTATGTCTCTTTAACTATCTTCAAAACCTAGTAGTTTAATCTTCTTTCTTTCTTTTTATCTTTAGACTCGTTAGTTAGAATCACTTAGTGTCGTTGTAGTAAACAAAACCTTAAGAACAATGATCACTAGACTAAGCATCACGTTCACTTTGGTACTTGCAAACCACGATTCCTTTGGGTTCGACCTCGTACTCCTGTAGCTATTCTAGCAATCGACCGGTACTTTGCCGGTTAGAGTTAGTTTACCCTGATTTGAGTTCTTATAAATTGTTTTTGAAGGGGTAGATTTTATGCTCATCAAGGACTTCGTCAAGATGTCGGCAATTTGATCACCAGCAGAGACATGAGAAACACGAACAACACCTTAGTTTGCGTGGTCCCGAATAAAGTGATAATCGATGGCAACATGTTTCATTCGGGAGTGGAAAAGCTGGATTTAAGCGGTGGGTAGCACAAGATTGTCGCGATATATCGTAGGCACTTGGGAAGGTGGATGGCGAGATCGGTGAGAAGAAAAGCGAGCCACTTAAGTTCGACAGCGATATCGACAGCGGATCATACTCGGCCCGGTGGAGAGGCGGGTGGCGGTGCGTTGCTTTGGAGCTCAAGAGGCGACATTCCAACCAAGATAAACAACATAAACACCGGTAGAGGTATAATCAGGGCGATTACCACCCCAGTCGGCATCGGAGAAGGCATGCAAGGTGAGGGGTGAGGCATGTGAGATGTGTAAGCCGTAATTGATTGTGCCAATAAGAAACCGAATGAGGCGTTTGACAAAAGACCAATGGACATCTATCGGGGCATGCATGAACTGAGCTAATTTATTTACTGCGAAGGCAATGTCGGGCCGAGTAAACAACATATATTGAAGGCTTCCAACAGTACTCCGAAATAGAGTCAGGTTTGGCAAGGGTTCACCCGACGTATGAGTGAGGGATGAGAGATCCGTGGGCAAGGGTGTGTTGGTGGAATTGGCGTGCAACATCTTAGTTTTTGTGAGAAGCTCGAGTATGTACTTCCGTTGAGAGAGAAGTAACCCATCTTACGTAGGAACAACTTGATACCTAGAAAATATGACAACGGACCGAGGTCCTTGAGTGAAAACCGAGCACCAAGGGTATCAATAAAGGATTGGACCAAAGATAGATCCAAGCCAGTGACAATAAGATCATCAACGTAAACTAATATTTAGATAACATGGGACCCAGTGCGGAGCACAAAAAGAGATGCATCAGCTATGGCATTAGTAAAACCTGTAGAGAGAAGAAAGTGCAAAGCTTAGAATACCAAGTCCGAGGGGCTTGCTTGAGGCCATAAAGGGCCTTATGTAACCTACAAACATAATCTGGGTGAGCCGAATCAGAGAAACCCGGAGGTTGTTGCATGTAGACAACCTCAGATAGAGAACCCTGCAAAAAGGCATTATTAACATCCAGCTGGCGAAGGGCCATCAAGGCGGTAGCAAGAGTGAGAAGCAGCGTATCGTGGTGGGTTTGACAAAAGAGCTGAAAGTTTTATAATAATCTCGCCCGAGTCTTTGTTGAAAACCATTGGCCACAAGATGGGCTTTATAGCGGTCCACAGTTCCATCTGCATTATATTTAGTACAAAAAACCCATCTGCAACCAACAGCATTAAAAGAGGGATCAGCAGGCACAAGGTCCCAAGTATGGTTCTTGACAAGGGCGTTGTATTCAAGTTGCATGGCATTGGTCCAGAAAGAGGAGGCAAGGGCTTGGGAAAGAGACATAGGCTCAGGTTCAGGAGAGGGGAGATGAGCCAGGAGAGAGAGAGTTTGTGAGTAGGTTTGGTGATGTTATTTTTGGCGCGAGTGGTCATAGGGTGGGAGTTGATGGTAGGGACCGATGGAGGAGTGGGGTCGGCAGGGAGGGGATCGGGTGAAGGTGGTGGAAGGGGAACCCAGGAGGAGATAGTAGTGTCGGAGGGGGGAGAGGGTGGAGGGTGAGGGAGGAGAAGTGCGGAATGGGATCACAGTTTCAACAATTTAACGTGTCGAGAGGTGTATAGACGATTTTCAGTGGTGTCAAGGCACGAGATAGGCACTTTGGGTGAGGAGTAACCAATGAAGGCCTTAAGCAGGAGGCAGGATTCGATTTTGTGAGTTGTGTATGGGCGAGCCACGGGTATGAGGCGACCAAAGGTGCGGAGTTTGTCATAATTGGGAAGGTGCCCAAAGATTTTTGGAAGGAGAGATCATATCGAGGGTGGGAGTGGGGCGATTAATTAAGTAGATGGCGGTGAAGAATGCATATTGCCCGGTATATTCACGGGCATAGAGGAATGAGTTAAAGAAGCGAGACCGGTTTCTACAATATGAAGGTAGCGGCGTTCCATGTAGCCAATGTGTTCAAAGTGTGAGGGTGTGGTGAAGTGAGATATACCGTGTGTTGAGAAAAAAGAGCGTGAGGCAGGTGAATTCGGTTGCCATTATCAGTGTACAAAATTTTAATTGATGTGTCAAAATATTTTTCGACAAGATTTTTAAAGTGTGGGAAAATTGTTGCAACGTCAGATTTACGGGATAAGGGATAAAACCAAATATATTTAGTGAAGTGATCAACAAAAATTACGTAGTATTTAGACCCATCAATAGCATAAGCAGGGGAAGACCAAATGTCAGAAAATAAAATCTCGAGAGGATGAGTAGACGTTAAAGTGGAAGAGCCAAAAGGTAATTTATGGCTTTTATTGGAAAAACAGGCATCACAATGTCAAGAAGCAACATTATTCAAAAGCAGAAAATTTGCAACAGAACAAATAGAACGTAAAATGGGGTGGGCAGGGTGCCTAGCGAAGTGCCAGGTATCTTTAAAAGCGGCGTGAGGCGACAAAAGCGAGAAGAGGTAAATTTTGGCGGTGTAAAGCCATCTTTAGCGAGTCGGTGGCGAGGCATTTGCTTGTGGGAATCGCCTTTACATGAAATAGGTCCGGAAAAAATTCAATAGACACGTGATTAGTACGACAAAATTGGGAAATCGATAATAAATTGCGGGAAATATTAGGGACACACAGAACATCATCAAGACGAAAATTTAAATTTGAATGGGAAAGGGGGGTAGAGCCAACATGAGTAATAGAAAAGGGAGTACCATCACCAATCATAATGTCGTCAGAGCCGGTATAGGGCGCGTGTAAGGCAAGGTTTTCAAGGTCATTTGTAACATGATGCGACGCACCGCTGTCAAGAAGCCAATGTTGGGATTGTACCTGTGAAGAGACGTCGGTGTCTCGGATTTTATCTAAGCAAAACAAACAAGTAATAAAAAATAATCCGGTTTACCCCAAATGCAGGGATCGTAGTATAGAGGTTAATACCGGGTCGATCTCACAGGGAATCGAGGTTGTTTATCTAGTTTATTAATCTTTCTAAAGATTTGTCACGAAAAACACAAAACAAAACTAAAGCGAATACAATAAAGCTGAATGAGAGGTTGTCAATCCAAAGCCGGAAATATGATTCTGAACCTAAAATAACTAAATAAATCTATTCTATAACTAAAAGAAAAAATAAAATTCTAAAATAGCTTGAAGACAAAGCACAAAGATAATTTCAATTAATTTTAACGAAGAACAAGCAATGATCCACCTATCCATAACCCTCAATTTCTACTAGATCGTTTAGTGAAGATTTAATAAAGATGTGGTTCACTATCAAAGGTATGAATTCTACTCTCGTAGATAATTAAGCCTATTAATCTTTCATCTCTCGATCTTAAAGATTAGCAACTTCCATAACAAAGGTGTAAGATTTCTCAATCTAGCAACCTAGAAATTTAACCTAGCAACTCTCGTTATTTTTAGGTTAAAGATCTAATCTTTACTACGGTGATCTAGGTCTAACAACGATTTTCATCAAACGTTAAACATCAAACATGAAAACATCTCTCGATTTAATTGCATAAAAACAAATTAAACATAATAAAGAAACAAACTTAAAATTAAAACTCACAAAACAATCCAGAAGAGTAGAAATCAAGTTGCTGCAACGATCGGTTTCACAGAACTCGTTCAAATCGGCCTCAGCCTCTGACCATCCTCAAACCGAAAAAAATAAAAAATAAAAAATAAAAAAATATAATATGGCTCGGTCGACCGAGTAGGGGCACTCGGTCGACCGAATGAACCTCTCTTTTTTTTTGATTTTTTTATGCCGTCTCTGTTCCCAGATGATTTCTCGTGTTCTGTGCTGCTGCTGAATGCCGTCCTTTTATAACCTTCTAGCCGACTTAGGGTTTTATTATTAGCAAGTATAAACCCTAATAAATAAAAATAAAGATAATTCCAAGTCTATCTTTACGATCTTACGGGCGCGTATGCGGTAGGGTGGGCTTTCGTTCACTTTAAGTAAATTTCTTGAGTCGAGCGAGAAAGTGGACAAGGCGCCCGTCCCGTGCATTTTTGAACGCTCGTCCAAGTAAAATCTCTCTTCCCTGAATTGATTTGTTTCTCGTGGACGCCCGTCCAGTGGACGCATCAGCAAACGCACATTCAGCAAGTGTATCTTCACTCCAAGTTTGACTTGCATCTTCTTCCTTCTATTTAAACTTCAAGTGAACATCGTTTTAGCTTCCTCCATAACATGCAAGCGTACCTACAACACGGCAAAAACATGCAAAATGTAAAATCATACATATAGATAGAAACCACCAATAAAACCACGTAATTAGCTCGATTTTGCTCTTTAATGATTTCCATACGCATTCTTTCAATATTTCACTTAAACACCTAATTTTCTATAAAAATTAGTAAAACCACGAAGAAATTGTCACGAAATAAAATCATATAAACCGTAAAAATCACCGTTAACGATCGGCGTGAGCTTGGGGCTGAGGGCTGACTTCTTTGAGGAGGATGAGGAGGAGTGCGGAGACTAGAGCGGACCGAGTAGTTAGGGCAATAACGAGCACTTTGCCGCTTGTATGCGACACATTTGACATTTCGAGATATGGTTTGGAAGGAGCATTAGGTCGGCTTCACGATGAGAAACGAGCGACATTTTGAGAAGCTTGGTGTTAAAGGTGATTTTATCGTTTTATAAGGATATATTTTATGTCAATTTCCCCGTATGTGGATGTTTTCATAGAAACCGAGCTTTATATTGAAATATTGAGCAAGTGATGTTTTCAATGGGTTCGTTGCAAAATTGTATGATTTATGTGTAAAATTGATGGTTTTATATTGATTTGGAAGATACTACATTTTGCAATGTTTTGATGTGTTTGTAAATGCGTGTTTGATGCTCAAATGAAGATCAAAAGAGATAAAGTCGAATTATATTGATGATAGAAGAGATAAGGATGGAATTGGCTAGAAGAAAGAGATAGAGATGAAGATTTGAATTTTGATCCGGTGGCTGGCGTCCATGTTCCGTCCAGGTTGGACGGGCGTCGAAATAGTGGCTGGCGTCGAGGAGAGGATTTTTGATCTGAGAGTTTGGGATGTTGAGTGGGCGGCGTCACGAAGCAAATCCACAATTCTGGCGGGCATCAACACCGACTTGGCCACGGCCGACTTACTTTCCCTATAAATAGCGGTAGCGATTTCAACCCTAAGACATACATTATTGATACATTATTGAGACCTATTGATACACAATCATTAGGAGAAAACCTAAGCGACCTGACCCGCCAAGGGAATTTGGGGTTGCGATTTTCTTGTTTCTTTTCCGTTTTATTTACTGTTTCTTTGCTTTGCGTTTTATGCTCAGCGCTTGAAATTTGAACATGTTCAAGCGATTTGAATCTTTTCCATCAGGTTTTTCTATTTCCAATATGAGTTTATGTTGTGATTTTAATTTAAAGTTGTATCTTTTCTATGCTTATGTGTTATGCAATCGAAATCGAAAGATGAATTGTTGTTGATGTTTACCGTATGACAAAAGTCGGTGTAAACCTTAGATCACCATAGGAGAGATGGGATTTTTAACCTTGACATAACGAGAGTTGATAGGTTGAATTTCTAGGTTGCTAGATTGAGAGATCTTACACCTTGTTTTGATAGCGTCAATCTTATATATCGAGAGATGAGAGATTGATAGGCGAATTATCTACGAGAGTAGAAATTCATACGTTTGATAGGTGAACCACATCTTTAATTAAACCATCACAAGACAACTTTAGAGAGGAAATAGAGGGTTGCGGGAACGGTGGATTATTGTTTGTTCATTGTTTAATCACCATGATCATCGTTTTTATTGTTTTTTCTCGTTTATAGTTTTATTTATTTATTATCGCTTTTATCCTTCCTGGCTTTGGACTGACAATCCTCTGTCCAGTTTATCTTTTCGTTCTATTATACTAGGTTTAGAAATAATTGGTAACAACCTTAGGAAAATTAATGAACTAGATACCCCGATTCCCTGTGATCGACTCGGTATTAATCATTTGTACTACGATCTACACTTGGGAATACGGATTTATAAATTTTATTACTTGTTTGTTTTGTTAGATAAAATCCGTGACAAAGTTTTGGCGCCGTTGCGGGAATTGGTGCATTTGTCGTTCATTATTAATTTTTCTAAGGTAGTATAGTGGTGAGTATTCCATAGCGGAACCAAAAACAAGTTTTGGCGCCGTTGCGAGGGAATCGATCTGATCGTCTAGTTTCTTATTAATTTTTCTAAAGTTGTTCTGTTTTGTTTTTAGTAGGTAGTTTGTGTTATCTAGTGATTATTAATTTTCATAGTTTTGTGTTTAGGTTCCAATTAGGGTTTTGTTTAGTTTTCGTGTTTTGTTTGGACTGTTTTTCGTGTTTAGCGACATTTATGTGCTTGAGTTTGAAAGCGTGTGGGCGTCTGAGCTATTGGGCGCCCGTCCGTCCAAATCGATCGTCTCTGTTTGTGTTTTGCCCGAGCGAGGCGGCGTCGATAACGGGCGCCCGTCACATTCTTTCTCGAGCAGGCGTCCGTCCGATAACTTGGGCGCCCGTCGCTTTGTCTATCTGATTTTATTTATTTATTTTTGTTTTAGGTAGATATCTTGGTTTGTCTTTCTTTTGCTTATTAAATAAATGTACTAGGGTTTGTTTTTCGTAGGTAGGTTTCGTAGGTAGGGTTACGAGGTTGAATCATCGACTCCACGTTTTAGCGGTCAAATTTTTGGATAAAAGGATCGTTTAGCTTTTCGTTAGTATTTTGACCGTAACTTTCGGCTCAAGTGTCCGTTTGGGGCGCGGGACCCCAAGTCGGAAAGCTTCGTTCGGCGCCCGACGGCGTGGTGAGCGGCCTATGGCCGTTCGATGCCGTTTTGAGGTCAAAATCCACTGTTTTCCCTTCCATTTTGGGCTCGAGAGAAGATTTCAACACGTTTTCTCCTTTTTCGTTTTCTTGTTTTTGTTTTAAATTTTTAGTAGGTAGGTTTACTATTTAGGTTTTCCGTATCTTTTACATTTATGTTTCTTTATTTCTTTCAATAAAAGTACCGTTAAATAAATTGAGGTTTTTTACCGTGTTTCGATAACCATTGGGTTAAGAATGTGCAAAACCTTTTTTTTACTCAATTTATGAAACGTGAATTTAGGTTTCATAGTTTTGTTTTCAATAAACACTAGGGTTTCTGTTTTAATGATATTAGGTTATTTTTAGGGTTGCTGTTGTTTTCTGGTATCAATCGAGTATGTTGTGCTTTTCTGCTGAGTCAGACGGGCGTCCATTGTAAGTGAGCGCCCGTCCGTCCAACTGTACCAACTCTGTTATGTCTTAGAGAGAACCAAGCGGCGTTTGTCCTTTCAAGCGCCCATCGGTTCATCATTAACGGGAGGGCGGCGTCCGCTTCCACTGAGCGTCCGTCCATACTGAATTAGCTTTACGCGCCGTCTGTCTTGGTGAGCGCATGATCCGATCTGTCGATTTTATTTTGATTATTTGACATGGTTGTTCCTATATGAGCTTCTGTGGCTAGTTATTTTTACGTAGATATTACGAACTTGCATGTTTACATCTTTCCATCTACGGATCCATGTTAAATAATTGATTAATTTTTATTTACATGATTCATCCATGCATGTTATAGTTAATGTCGGTTCTCGTATGCTATAAGCTTATTCTTATTGTTATTTAGTAGCTAATGTCGGTTTCCGTATGCTACATATCGTTGTGATGAATCTTGTGAGCTTTGAGACCTATGTGCTTTCTTGTTATTTTGTAGCTCGTATGGGTAGCTACTTTCCGGTTTTCCGTTGCTACTATCGTTGGCTTATGAGTTATATCATTTTAGTATAGCTAAGCTGTTGGTGGTTCTCCGTAATGCTATCACCTTTGATGAGTCTTAAGCGCGTCTACCTTTGCATGTAATGAATAATCTTATCGTTTATAAATGGCTTGTCATTATTTGGTAGGCGTTTATTATATACATGTCGTGTTGCAAATGAGTGGGCTAGTTTTCTTTCTTTTGTTTTGCTTATCATGTAGATTGCATTGTAATATATTTTCATGTAGTTGCACTAGCCTAAGCTTGTTTTGTAATGTTCCATGTATATGTTCCATCTTTATATGAGCTTAATCTGAAAAAATCTACATGACTTATTTTCCATGTGTTTTACATGTATAATCCTTTTTCCCGTAGACTCTTTTACATGCTTCATTAATTGACATGGATGTTTTATTGTGAGCCTCTGTGGCCTTTGTATATGCGTAGATGTCCTGTTCTTTCGCCGTTATGGTTTTCTTTCTATTGCAATCCATGTTGATTAATTCACCTAGCTAGACGTGATTCCAATTTGATATATGTTGTTCCTTTTGTCGTCTATCTAGGGTGTTAGGGTTGTTAAAGGCATGTCTACACTTCACATGGCAAGCTTACGTGGCTTTGCATAATCGAATTTTATTTAGCTTACGTGGCGTTATTTAGTAGACGTTTATATTCTTGACCTCGCTTAGATTAGGGTGATATCTATGGAATTAGTTGGGCAAGTTTATTTTCTTTATTTTCGTTTTGCCTTTTTAGTATAGTTGCATATCATTTAGTTGCATTGTATTTTATTCTGTTTTTTTCTTTTTCTTTTTATTTATCTTTTTAGTGCACCTAGCCCTGCTACTTTGTAGTGTCCTCTATCCTTAGTTCTTTATGCACATGTGGTCAATATTTGTATTGTAAGCTTCTGTGGCTTTATATTTGACGCTTAGGTGTTCTGTACTTTCCCTGTGTGGTGATTTTTCCATCTGAGCAATTATATCATGTGCTTACTTCTTGTCTTTCATTATATTTTAGCGATATGTTATATTCCCCCGTGTTCCCCGAGATACTGCCATGTTTTTCAAATGATCACGGTACATCTTTCATTTATTTTTGTTAAGGTGGCCTTGGAAGTGAATCGGAGAGGAATACTATGACATCTCGTGCCTCGAAGCTTGTGGATCGATTATCTATCCTTCTTCAGCCCATCTTCATATCATTACCAAATCAGCTAAGTTCCTTTATCTTTACTTTAATTCTGCACAACATGAGGACATGTTGATATTTAAGTGTGGGGGAGGGGAATGGTTTGGTGTATCTACATATCATTTGCTTAATTCATTATGTTTCTATGAAAAATGAGCTAAATTTTTCAAAATTTTTATTTTTGTTCTGTCCCGAGTAAGCAATGCATAATCTTTGTTCGTTACTTTTATAGTCATTGATGCTATATATATATCATATGTTTGATAAGTTAGTTGTTTCACCTGAGATCTATTTTTCACGAGCCATAGTGAATGATGAGCTAATTTATAAAGTTATACCCCTTTTTGGACGAGTGATTTCTGATTTTCTTATAAGTCATGTGCTTAGTGCTACGTACATATCTTGAGATTTATGATAGTTTGTATTTAGATCCGGAGTATGTTATACTGTGAATATCTAAGGTTTGAATGTGATAAGTAACACGTAACTTATTGTCAAATGAAAAAGTTGAAATATAATGCATTAATTGGGTGTGTCGAAAGCTAGTCGATGATTTGAGTGCGGTAGGGTATACCACGTATGTCCTATACCACCATGATGACTAAAAGCTCACGACAGTCAGGAGAAGCTGCCTTATGATTGGAGTAAGGTAGGGTATATCTCGAATATCCTATTACGCTAATGCGAGGGCAGCGACTCGTTCGATGTGTGTTTAAAAGTGAAATAGTTAAATCAACTAGTGAATTGTTATGAAGTGAGTAAAAGACTAAGTTATCGTCTATCTTATCCCCAGTAGAAACTGATAGATATGCTGTAGGGATTATCCTCTGAGTATCTCGAAAGGCCCTAGATATATTCTATCATCCTGCACCGGGATATCTTACGTTTGTAGGGTACATCTTATGAGTGTCATTTATTGCTAGTCTACGAGGGGGTACTAGCTAGTTTTGCTTTGAGTTTCTCGAGTTTGGATTTAGTGGAAGTTTTCTATGGCTTTGCACACACACGGTGGTGAACCGATTTATTGGATCATGCTATATTATGCGAGATGTACATTTACGTTTGAGCCCTAATTTTCGTTTTATTTTGCTCGGGACGAGCAAAAGCTAAGTGTGGGGAGTTGTTAAGGGTGATTTTATCGTTTTATAAGGATATATTTTATGTCAATTTCCCAGTATGTGCATGTTTTTCATAGAAATCGAGCTTTATATTGAAATATTGAGCAAGTGATGTTTTCAATGGGTTCGTTGCAAAATTGTATGATTTATGTGTAAAATTGATGGTTTTATATTGATTTGGAAGATACTACATTTTGCAATGTTTTGATGTGTTGTAGAGTCGTGTTTGATGCTCAAATGAAGATCAAAAGGGATAAAGTCGAATTATATTGATGATAGAAGAGATAAGGATGGAGTTGGCTAGAAGAAAGAGATAGAGATGAAGATTTGAATTTTGATCGGTGAGCTGGCGTCCATGTTCCGTCCGAGGTTGGGCGGGCGTCGAAATAGTGGCGGCGGCAGGAGAGGATTTTGATCTGAGAGAGTTTGGGCCCGAGTGGGCGGCGTCTGAAGCAAGTCCACAATTCGGACGGGCGTCCAACACCGACTTCAGCACAGCCGACTTACTTTCCCTATAGATAGCAGCGCGATTTCAACCCTAAGACATACATTATTGATACATTATTGAGACCTATTGATACACAATCATTAGGAGAAAACCTAAGCGGCCCTGGCCCCTGAGGGAGAAATTTGGGGTTGCGATTTTTCTTGTTTCTTTTCCGTTTTATTTACTGTTTTTCTTCTTTGCGTTTTATGCTCAGCGCTTGAAATTTGAACATGTTCAAGCGATTTGAATCTTTTCCATCAGGTTTTTCTATTTCCAATCTGAGTTTATGTTGTGATTTTAATTTAAAGTTGTATCTTTTCTATGCTTATGTGTTATGCAATCGAAATCGAAAGATGAATTGTTGTTGATGTTTACCGTATGACGAAAGCCGGTGTAAACCTTAGATCACCATAGGAGAGATGAGATTTTTTACCTTGACATAACGAGAGTTGATAGGTTGAATTTCTAGGTTGCTAGATTGAGAGATCTTACACCTTGTTTTGATAGCGTCAATCTTATATATCGAGAGATGAGAGATTGATAGGCGAATTATCTACGAGAGTAGAAATTCATACGTTTGATAGGTGAACCACATCTTTAATTAAACCATCACAAGACAACTTTAGAGAGGAAATAGAGGGTTGCGGGAACGGTGGATTATTGTTTGTTCATTGTTTAATCACCATGATCATCGTTTTTATTGTTTTTTCTCGTTTATAGTTTTATTTATTTATTATCGCTTTTATCCTTCCTGGCTTTGGACTGACAATCCTCTGTCCAGTTTATATTTTCGTTCTATTATATTAGGTTTAGAAATAATTGGTAACAACCTTAGGAAAATTAATGAACTAGATACCCCGATTCCATGTGATCGACTCCGGTATTAATCGCTGTACTACGATCCCTACACTTGGGGAATACCGGATTTATAAATTTTATTACTTGTTTGTTTTGTTATATAAAATCCGTGACACTTGGGGCGGCCTGTAAGTGGAGTGAGCAACAGCAGGAGCAAAAGAGGCGGCTGTATGACGGCGAGAGGCGTCATAGTTCAGCAGCTTCTCATGAAGCTCATCAATGGATATCGGTATCACGAGCATGGGCGGCGCGGACAAGATCAATGTATTAAATCGCCAGGTTGTCGAGAATTGTATCCACAAGGTCTTACGGATCCATGGGAGAACGAGAATCGCCAATTCATTGGTACATTGAAGCCAGTGCATGTATGTATTCGGTGATGCTGCGAGTACCCTTGGTAATGCGTTTAAGAGAATATTTAACTTGTTTTACCCGCCCCCTGGACGGTTTTGCAAAGATAGCCTGCAGCTGCGTCCATACATCACGGGAGGTGGCTGGACGATTGATGGCGGCAAGTGCCGACGTGGAGAGGGAGCCGAGCAAGCAGTAGAGGATAAGATTATCCTGCCTTACCCAGTGGCTGTAAGCGGGGTTACTGGTTGTTCACCGGCGGTCACAGTTTCCGGCGGCTTAGGCTTTGTTCCGTCAACGTAGCCGAGTAGATCATACCCGGTGATCAAGGAGCGGAATTGTACTTCTCACATAATATAGTTGTCTTCTGTTAATTTGATGGGGGCTTGAACCCCACTGTTGAGAGGAACAAGGGGAGGTAAGGTGGTGGTTCCGGTTGTAGCAAGGGGGGTGGTTGTTTGGTCGGTGATGGTGGACATTTTGATGACAGTCGTTTGACTGTGAAAGGGAGGAGGGAGGTGTTTAGCCAACAGGGTGTTTTGGAGTATGTCTCTTAACAGGTTGTCTACGTAGTTAGGAAACTCGGGGTCTTCGGGCGTAACCGAACTGCAATCTTGGACTACGACTGTGGTGTCTATCTGACTTTTTACAGCCGGGAACAAGCCAGTAACCAATTCACTATAGCAAACATGACATAGAAGAAGGTGGTGTTTGCCATTTTTCTTCTTTTGCTACTTTGCTCTCAAGGAAATGTTGTTACATCCCACTTACAATAGCCTTGCTAGCTTGTTGTTGTAATTCATATCAATCATAAGTTCCTCCATCTTAAATACTAATTTAAAAGTACGAATAAACAGAATTAAAAAGTCTATTTCTTCTCCTCTATGTACTTGTATATATATATTTAAAAAAAATAACTATATAACAAATAAAACCACAATAAAGAATTGTTTTGAATTTCAATATTGACAATCAGTCGATTATATATGGTTTTTTTATGGGCTAATTATTTAAAAGGACTGATTTTCAACTTATTAGAGGTAATAGGACACTCCGAAATCTTATTTAGTTATAAGGACATTCTAATTTTAAAAGGAAACTTATTTAGTTATAAGGACATTCTAATTTCAAGTAGATAAAGAGGAAGAAGGAAAAAAAAGGAATAATTTTTTCACTAAAATTCATATTTTTTCGTCTTCTTTATTCTAAAATCAAATTTATATTTTTCCGAATACATTTCAAAAATCAATTTTTTTCTTCATAAAAATCGGCGTGGCGTATTGATCACCGTCATACATTGACAACCGACATCCATTAACCACCCGATGCAATGACCGCGCGATTCATTGAATACCATGATGTATTGACCGCGCGATCCATTGACAACTTTGATCGGTGGCATCTCGTTGTATAAGTCATCAATCATCTTTGCATCGACATCAATGTCCTTTGCATCGAGACATCAATGTCATTTGCATAAGTCATCAATGTCGCTGCATAATCGGCAATGTCTTTGCATAAGAAAAAAAAAAAAAAAAGAAGCAGCAATGAGTTTTTTATTTTTATTTTTAAATTCATCATATTTATAAGCGTCATATATTTTGATCTAAAACTCGGATCATCATAATTTTTCACTAAAATTCATATTTTTCGTCTTCTTTATTCTAAAATCAAATTTGATATTTTTCGAATAAATTTCATAAATCAATTTATTTCTTCATAAAAATCTCGTGGCGTATTCATCACCATCATACATTGACCATCTACCCGATGTATTGACCATCGGGATCCATTAACCACCCGATGCAATGACCGCGCGATTCATTGAATACAATGATGTATTGACCACCGCGATCCATTGACAACCTTGATCAGTGACATCTCATTGTATAAGTCATCAATGTCATTACATCAGACATTAATGTCACTGCATCTGACATCAATGTCACTGCATAAGTCATCAATGTCACTGCATCAGACATCAATGTCACTGCATAAGTCATCAATGTCACTGCATAATCAGCAATGTCACTGCATAAGCCCAGACCACCAAGATGATCATATAGGGCACTCTTGTCAATCTCTTGATGATGTTAACTGTTGCACACATAGTAAAACACACTCTACACTAATAGTTGATAAAGGGAAACAACAAATACCTATTCAGGAAATCACATGTCTTGTTATTATAAACATGAGGCAGCGCCAGTTTTTGGACAAAACATACAGTCAAACAAAACTATATGAGAATATTTTCAGCGACTTCGAACTCTTCTTTATTTCAACAAATCAAAAGATAAAATTAGTCCAGCATATACCTTAGCAGCAACTTCCAAAGACTTCTTAGATTATAAGATCTAAGATAGCCAATATCTGAGGATATATCATAACAACACTTAAGTCTGATTCGACAAGAAATTTTGACTTAATCAGCGATAGTGACACTAGTTTGATCAATGATTATACTAAGCACAAAGCAGAGACTGCACAAGTACATTTATGCCAAAAGAACATCTAGTTAGGAAAGAAAGGTGGGAACCTCGTGTTTACATGCAAGAGGCAAAAAGCCGACCTCATTACGAGGGGTTGTCGAGCAATCGAAGCCAATATGTTGAACTACAAAGAATAAACTAAATTGGGTAAACTTTCATGGAGTATAAAACAAAAATTATACGAATCATTTGCACGGCACTTAGGCTAACTAACTTGATTCAAGGAGGCTAATCTGAGTAAATGCAGTGACATCACTTCATAGCGATTTATGAAGTGACGTCACTTCATTGCGATTAACCAACAAGAACCAACAAGTACAAGAATTTTTTTTAGCAATTGCATTCACTAAAAAAACACAAGAATTTAAATCGTGTAACTCAATAGAATCTCCTCTTACAAGAATTTAATCGGTATAAATGAAAGTCTCGGCTTGATTAATCCAACAAGTAGAAACACCAAGAGACCAATTGAATTCTACTTATCTGATCTCTTGAGATTCAGAGTGAACCATTTCTTCAGAGTATGACCAATCAATGCAGCAAAAGCTATTCCGGTAAAGATGGTAGCAACCCCAGATGATCACTTCTTCAGAAATGTATCTGTAAATCACAGAATCTCAAATGAATATTCAAGAACAAATATGAAATAAAAAGCCATATACTTTTAGCAATATACAACAAGCCTGATGCTAACCTTATCTCTGCCAAGAAAAGCCGCCGCCGCCACCACCGACTCTCCGTGACTTGTTTCTCAATAGGGCTGCTTCCCTTTCCTTCTCAATTCTCTCCCTCTTCAACATCTCCTCTCTCAACTCCTCCAAGCTCTTTTTCCTCTTATTCACATTATCGTTTCCTCTGTTTTTCTTAGACTGGTGGTATTGATCTTCATCATCAGAATCCTTCTCCTTCTCATCTCCAGCATCATCATCAGTTCATCACTCTTCAGCTTCGGCATATACCACGGCAATTTCACGCCTTTCCCAGCCACACCATACCCTAATCTATACTTCTCATCATCAGCAGTCACAACACTAGGTAACCCCAAAGAACAGTGACTTCTTTATTATAACATAATTCCTGCTTAATTTAACTTGCAGAGAGCGAAAGAAAAATAATATAAATAAGAAAAGCACCGGCAATCATCTTCTTTGAATCAGGAACACTCTGGCGATATAACTCTACTAAAGCTCCTCCCATCTCGTTAAATTGCGGATTCGAGGATAAAGAAGCATCCATATGGCAAAGAGAATTAATCAAAAGCGACTCACTAAAATTAAAATAAAAACAAAAACACGAGGGAAAAAGGCGGCGGAAGAAAAGTACATCGGCATCGAGAGGTTTATAGAATAAGTTGCCTCCATTTGTCTTACTGGCGTGCTCAAAAAACGAGATTCGATCGAAATCATTATCCATGTAGACTGATTCTGTGAATTTTTCGAGCTACCTCCTTCACACAAAGTAATCGAGTAATTCAGGGTTCTTGTTACCCGCACCACTGCTACAGACTAGGAAGTAGCACAAATGCAGGAAGTAGAGCCGAAGAAAAGCTCTCGTCGGCCACAAATGGAAGAGGTTCTCGGCGTAGAACAGGTGGAATTAGAAAAAAAAATTACATTGTCCTTATAACATAATAAGTTTTTGGAGTATCCTAAATGATCATTAAGTCTCTAACGACGGCCTTATAACTAATATCCGTTTTTATTAGTTTTAAATTTTCAATGTTGACGATCAGTCAATAATGGATAATAATTTTAATAGTTTGAATTTTCAATGTTGACGATCGGTCAATTATGGTTTATTTTAAACAAAAAATGTGACATCGACACTAAAATGTAGGTATTTACGGATTTTCGAAGGAAAAAGAAATTGGGATTGTGGTGGAATTGGATAAGTCATCTAACTGCTCATAACACTACAAAAAACTTATCTTTTAGCGGTGGATTTCGACGGTGAATTTTACATACCGCCGTTAGTGGTATGATTTATCGGCGGTTTTATGACTCACCGGCAAAACAAGTAAAGTTCATTGTAGCATTCATTTAGCGGTGGATTAAAAAATCCACCTCAAAAATTGTGTTTTTGCTGGCGATTATCATCATCACCGTTAAAAATGTAATTATAAAATTAGAAAAAATACTTATGATTTGATTTACAATATCCGCCCGATAAATGGATACTTTTAACATAAGCGACTTTACTTTCTATCGACAAACCAAATAAAAGATTTCCATTCCATTTCACTCGTAAATGGAAGTCAACCTATCTCGATGTCGCTCTCAACCCGCCATCATTTGCACTTTTCGCGTGTTAAGAGAACACAAAATTCATCGACTTGCGAGTTTCGATTCAATCACGGCGATTACATTCGATTTCAAAATGGATTCTATTCAATTTCGAGCTCAAGAACAAGAGATGAAGGCGACAATTTTCATACTTTGTGCCCTAATCGTAGAAGCTAAAAAGCATGATGATCAACAAAAACATAAAAAAGTGTGGAACGCGATCGTGTTTGCGATTCTCGTTTGATCTCTCATCACGGAAATTCCTCTTACGGTAAATAATTAGTAAACTAGTTCAATGATTTTCTTAAATCGCTTTGTATTGAGTCATCTTGTTGAGTTTAGTATTTGAAGTTTTAGTATTTGAGCGAGAGATGAAATTTTGTTAGAAATTATGTGTTTTCATCTATATTGTTATTATTCAACATCCTTTTGTTCTTTTTCTTTCTTTGTCAAGCGCATATCACATGTTCGATGAAATGGGTGAAAGATGTTCGGTTCTTTTCTCTTGTGTATTTTCATTAGTTGAATTTTCATTAGATAGTTAAGTATGTGTTTAAATGATTGGTCGATTGTTGGTGGGCTTTTCTTGGCATTTTTAATCTGGATTTTAGTTGGCTTTGTTAATTTTGTTTCGTGGTGGTCTAGAGCCGGGTAATTACATAGTCTATGTTCATTCTATGTCTTTTGATGACTGTTTTATAAGTTGCTCGTGTTTTACCTTACACACTGAATTGAGCTCATTTTATTCCAAGTGTTGAGTTAATATATGCTGAAAGCGATGCTTGATTCCCGGTCTCATACATCCAATTGGGTAGAAAGTGGAACCAACTTGTTGATCGGATGGCATTCTTAGCGAAGCCCAAGTGATTCACGAGGTGATTGATGTTAGAATGAAAAGGGTTCTAGGGTTCTGTAGCATTTTTTCCACCTTGTTCAATTTGTTAGCTATCGGCCTATCTTAATGTAATGCTTTTTAATAAAGTGTGGTGAATTTGTAGCTTGATTGAATGACAATTTGAATTTGCAAGGAGGCAAAAAGTTCTTGATATCTTACGTATCCTTTATATTTGTAGTCCTTTTAGATCTTTATGTTGTGCTTGGTCGGTTGGTGTATTTTAAAGTTTTGTGCTTTGATTTGATTTTTCTGTTTGATTGATTTATCTTGGTAAATGAAGATTATTTTTGTGCTTTATGCGAGATGAGTTACGTGGTGAATGAGATGGAAAGGGTTCAAGGGCATCTGTCAAATTCAAGTAAGTGGATCCTTAGTGTGCGGAATCTGGATATGAGAAGATTCTTGATTATGGGGTTAAGTCTCTTGGATTGAGTTTGCAAGTTTTCTTGTGTTTATGAATAATAAGCTTAGTGAGATGCTTATGAAATTGATGGCACTTAACAAGCGGTGGTTCGATGTCTGATGCTTAATTATATATGGTGTTAAGGCTTATCTAAACAACAAATTTTGAGAAATAACCGGTGTTGTATAATGACCATGTATTCAACGATTTGAAGATAGTGATCGAGAAATGGGGAAGAAAGGAGTTGGTTTTTATTGATGAAGAAAGTCTTGATCACTGAATCTAGAAAAGACCAAGAAAAGGTAATCGTTTTATAATATCAAGCAAAAGTAAGAAAATCTAATGCTTTTCTTGGGAGATTGAAAGTATTATTGTGAAATTTCCATTTCTAGAAAGCCCGTAAATCGAATGGATGGTTTGGGAGGCGAGAATAGCGGGAACCAGACAATTTGAAGGCAGAGCCAACATTAGTACCTTCTACTACGGAGGAGATAGAACTCATTGAGGCCGAGAAGGAAGCGAGCAATTATGCATAGAAATTCGGATGCACGGGAAGCAAGTTCGTCATCAAATCTTTGTTAGAGTACTACTTAAATGTGGCCTCTTAGACTAACTAGTTAATGCAATGTACTAAGAAAAGCTGTTCATTAGTACAACATTGATTACGATTTGAGGTACACCTCAAGAAAGCCAAGCATATCATGAAAATTCATATTCTGAGACCCTATGATCACAAATTTCAAACCATAAATTGGACATCGATGATCATCACACTTTTCCATCAAAAAACCGTTATAATCGTAGATAATCAACCCGATCGATTCCACATGATCCGAGTATCAATCATCACAAGTTGCAACAACTCTTGGTGATCGAGTCTTCAACATTCCTTTCGTTTTCTATGTCCATGAATTAGGGCTCTCTCGTTCTAATCGTTAAAAATCGAATCTTTCCCGTTAAAAAAACACCATGCGTAAGGATCAAGCCATGCGTAGTGCAGGAATGAATTCCCCTCGCTTTTGTGATGAAGGTGATGGGGGTTTTTATAGAGTTTTGGAGCTAGCCAGCTGGCAGAGCATGACAACTAGCAAGTCGTCGGGTTGAGAGCCTTGGCGAACTCGCTGAGGGACTTGCGGCCTCGATATGGGCCTTGCGGCTTGAGAGCCGTATCTTGTCTTTATGTTGGCGGCTTTGATCTCCGGCGGATCTAATATCCTCGGGTTCACGGGCCGGCCCCCTAGTCTGATGGCATCGCTTAGGACCAAAGGCTTGGAGCGGGGCCGACATCTTGCGAGTTCGCGGATTATGGTGGCCAATGGTTTAATCCACTGTTTTGGGGGTCGGATGAGCCCGTATAAGGATCCGTGGGCTGAATTACGATTTAGGCATATCAGTGTCCAACACTTGCACAATTTTCATTCAAGAGTGTGTGGGCAATATGTCCCAAACCCACCGTCAAGTGTGGGCAATTTGTCCCAACACTTGCACAATTTCTTTTTAAATAATGTTTCAACCAGGGTTCGATCTCGTGACCTCTGGCTCTGATACCATGTTAAAATCAAGCGCTTACCGATTACTAAAACCAATTGATCTTTAGTAAAGGTGCATTATATTTTCTTATACTGTACCTTTAACGCGTCCGCCGAGTGTGTGCCCATAACAATAAGCACACAACAAGAAGGCTCACAAAACTGACCCATGACACAAAGTGTGGGCCCATAACAAGAGCACACAACAAGCCTGAACCAATAAGGCCAGGCCAACACTTGCACAATTTAGGGTTTTAAAAATAAAAAAAAATCTTCCAACGAGTTCGATCTCGTGGCCTCACTACGATACCATTTTAAGATCAATGACTTACTGGTTATCTAAGCCAATTGGTGGTAGTAAATGTCTTTATTATATTTATTATAAATTAAAAGTGTGAAGAATCTGTAAAGCGCGATTGCTTTCAATATCAAAAACTTATTTCAAACACTATGATTATTTAAAGGAAAGGCGGGTCATTTCCTTACAATATGCTAGCAGTGCCAATAACGTACTTTGTACATAACAAGGAAGATGATGGGTAACATCACTAACGATGACGTTTCGTGTACATAATCAGCGTTGGTGCGTTACGCCAGCGTCGATAATGATGATATTCTAATATGTTCGGTACCGAAATAATTTTATGGTTTAATACAAAAAAAATTAATAATAAAAATAGATATCCTAAACAATTCTTTGGTGCCAATAGTTGTCTTAATAAAAAAACAAATTAAAAAATGATGGGAGATTTATTCTAAAGGACAAAAATATTATCAAAATTATCAAAAAGGACAATAGCACATAAAAGTACTAATTTACCCTTTCAACCATTTATATTCCTAAAACCATGTAAAACAAAAGCAAAAAAAACTGCCCACGCATCAACAAAACACTCCGCGTTCTTTTTTTGTTATATATATCTTAAATACTTATTATTTTGTATTTATCGTTTGACGTTATGATCTTATTTGATATTATCGTTTAGCGTTGTTATCTTCACGTGTGTATTATTTGTCAGCTCTATTTATCATTGTGATACTAAACGACACTCCTATTCAACACTATTATTGAAATGAGGTTTTTTTTTTTTTTTTGTGTGTGTTAGCCAACGTGGGGTAGTTTTTCCTTTTGTTTTGGTTAATAATATAAAGTGGTTACAAAATGGGAAATAAAAAAAAGGGTATTTTTGTCAATACGAAATAAGAAATGTCATTTGTACTAAAAATAGAAATTTTATTTTTAAGAGGTAAAAAGCGAAAGTCCTTTTTTTGTATGAAATAAATAAATAGAATACATGACTCTTTTTAGTTGCAAAAGAACAACATTTTAATGAAGACAAAACTACACATGCAGCGTCTAGCTATATTATACGTTAGTCTGTTGTTTTGAGCACTGTGTTTTGTATCTGTTTCTTTTTCTTTTTTTTTTCTTTTTTCAAACGTCAAGTAAGCTTTTGATTCAACTCCGATCGTGAAATTTTTCACCAAAAATCATGTTTTTTGCTCTTCAATTTGAGCCCAAACACGATACCCTTCCGGCGTATATTTTGAAAGAGCGAAAAAAAAATTTGTATTAGCAGAGATGACTTTTTCTTATAAGCGACCAGTAACTTTTGATTTAGACGCCGATCATCAAAATTGTTTCACCAAAGTTCATATTTTTTATCTTCATTTTGAGACCGAGTTTGATACATTTTCGATGTAGTATTTGAAAGCCGAATTTAATCGCGGCATTTACACTTAACACGATGTCGATATCGATATCGATGTAGTATCGATATCGAGTAGTATCGATGTGAATTCTAGACAAAGCGAACTTGAATTAAGACTAAAAGGTAATACATAGAAGATCAATACAACGGACTATAGATTTAGTACAATAGGTACATCGAACAAAAGGTAATCGTGAAGATCAATACAGTGCGAAAATGTCTGAACTATCGGCCAATTTATAAGAAGGATATTCTAGTTCAAAGAACTAAATTATCATGCCCGGAATTCAAAGGTCTTTGAATTACAAGTTCGATGAAACACTATGAACTAGGCTATCTATTACGTGATGATACAATGTAGATCAAAAACCTCGCCACGCCAAGGCACCTGATAAGCCTTTGAACTAGGCCTATCTATTGCATTAAGGCACACAATATAAGTATCGATATCGGCGATATCGATATCGATGTCGGCGATGTCGATGTCAGCGATGTCGATGTCGATGTCGATGTCGATGTCGATCTGATATCGGCTCAAAAGGACTCTCCAATTCGGTTTTTGCAAGGTCATGCACCCCAAATCTATGGCGCCAATAGCATAACTAGAACCAACATGAAGCATATTAGCCCAAAAAATCAAAATCTTGCTTATCACCACTAACCTTGAGCGAATGACGGCCCATACGGTATAAGGATCTACCCCATAGATCGAATATAAACATTGACATCTTTACGAACAAAAATCAATATCAAGCTTGGGAACAAGAATGACATGTGAAGTAGTCATTTCATACTTTTCGAATTTACAAACTCATTTACTCACTCAATCTGGCTTGAATGAATCGATGATTAAACTAACCACTTTGAACTAGGCCTATCTATTGCATTAAGGGACCTGATATCGATGTCGATGTCGGCGATATAAGTATCGATATCGGCGATATCGGTATGAGTATCGATGTCGATACATGACACTTGTCTTACTCGGCTTTGCAATGTCAAAAGGCAGTACATGACACTTGTCTTTTAAGCTTTACACCTCGCACTCTCGTTCGTCGTCAACTTTACTTGTCATAAAATCCATTTGAATTTCTACTTTTTCCACATGCTATAATATCCTTTTGCATTGTCTTGGCTAATTTCTTTCTTGCTAAAGCAAATATAACTTTGATCCATGGCATCATCATTCATATAAACTTCAAAAGTTATCTCATCTTTACAAGGTACAACCATATTGTATAACCTTGATATCAAGTCATAATGACTTTTCAATTCCATTGTGGCTAACATCCCTTGGCAAAATCTCCTCCGAGTAGCATAGAATTTGAACACATTACGCCGCCTTAACAAGCAACAATGGCGAGTCATCGGACTCACTACACCAAATAAGCCCGAAGTTCTTATCGAAAATTGTGTCTTTAGTAGCAAATTTGGCATGACCAATGCAATATTCTCGTTCTCCTTTTTCCCGGTAAAATAATTGATACCGAACATAATCAAAAGGATACACACAAAATTTCAACCGTGAAAGACTTGATAGACTTGAGCATCTCTGATGTGAAGCATCTTGACTTGGGACTACAGTTTAAGGTCCGCCTCGAAGTAGCATCGAGAACCAATGAATTCAACATCACGGAATCGAAGGAGTTTGGGAATGCCTTCAAATTCATCCTCATCCCGTTCTGAAAAGACACAGAAAGGCAAGCAGTCGTTTTCAATTCGGGGTAGGTGTTTAAGGAAGTTGGCTTGATGAGGAGGAGGAGGACCGTGGTGAGACTCGATCGGGTCGTTGGGAGAAAGAGTGGTCGGCGGCGGAGGAGAGCGGAGGGAATTTCGGTGGAAAATAAGAGTTCCTCATCACCGTCAATATCATCGGCATCGAAACCCTCGAAGTGAGGGAAGGAGAATTAGCCGATCACGGAGATGGTGAGGTGGTGGAGGAGGATAGAAGATAGCGAGTAAGGCTAAGAGGAAGAGATGGGTGTCGCCGCCGCCCACGAGGAGGAAGGCGGAGAGAGGAGAGAAAGCGAGTAGAGCGGACTTCGCCATCGCCGATTGATTTTGATGATGAACTCGGCTCAACTTACGATCACGAAATGATAAAAGGAAAGAGAAAGGAAGGAAGTTTATCGGTGAAGCGGAGTAATTAGGGATAATTTAGTCCAGTGAAATTATTTGTCGCTTATTGCATTAAAATTTGAAAATTTGGATTAATGACAATTAAAAGGGAGAAAAAAAAAGGACTATAAACTAATTTTTCCTAATTTTTAAATGTTCCTGTCTTTTTTGATAATTTCAAATTATTATTATTATTATTTTTGTGTGTGGTCCTTTTTCAATATTTTCCCAAAAATGAATGGGTTGGGTTGGGCTAGAAGGTTGAGACTGTTGAGTCAGTTAAGGACGGAAAATCGCAAGTTCGAGAAAGAGCCTAAAAATAAAGCTAAAATTCAATAAAGGAGATTCGGAAATGCCTTCATCTTCAACACTCTCACATTATTATACTCTTTCAGTATTAGCTTCTGCTTGCCGCTATCGTGCGCCGTTAAACCTCACTTTAGTTTCCTACTGTCGATGTCTCCACCACAACCTTCCTCCTGTTAATTCCACCAGCACCACCGCTATTTTCTCTCGCTGTCCTCTCTCTACGCCTTTTATTCTCACGGGGAACTCTCTTTTCTCCCAAATGGAGGTAAATTTTCTTTACTCTCTTCTTCTCTTACTGTGCGTCAGTGACTTTGTGATGTTCATGCTGGAATTCGACCTGAGAAATCGTTGATTTTTTATTCACGGAATATGATTTCAGACATACGTTTTGTGACTTGAGTACTTCTTGTAATTATCCAAGTTTGTTGATTTGGGCCTGTATGTTTTCAAGATTAAAGCCATTTGGATGATTTTATTGAGGTTTTATTTTGTTGATTTCACACACCCACATCTTTTTGATAATGATCAATTCAAGCTTAGGAAATTGCACAGTGAATTTTTAAATGGAGTCGAGATCGTCGTAGTGTTTGTATGCCCAAATTACTCAATTTGTGAAATGTTCTGATGTAATGGAATTGAAGAAGATACGGTCCTGAGTCGATAAATTCATAAGATTTTGTGATTGTTAGGGTAGGATTGTATACCAATCAAATGAGACGATTTTAGGTAAGATTGTTATGGCATTTATGCGGTTGCATTTCCATGCACAGTGTTAGAATGGTTGGATGATTGGATTAGATGCCGATTGAGCTCTGACGTAGAAGTTGTGGTTCTTCTTGTTTGCTATCGTTAATGTCGTTGTTGTGAACTAATGAAAAGTTGTTAGATAATAGATTAGGGGTAGTAGGTTGAACAAAATGCTTTACCAGAATTCTGAATAGACGTATATTATGGGAAAACCAAAGGAGGCAAAAAGAGACTGAGTACGTTGTAAGCTAGAAAGACCGTCTAGTTGGGTAAGTATCCTCTTAAGTCTTATCAGTTTCAGTTATGAGCATAGTTGTGTGCCATGCCTTTATCCTCCCTCCTCTACCTCCCCCACCCAAAAAAACACGGATACACTACACCGAAATTTGGAACCTTTTGGGGTGATGCTCAGGTAGACAGATATTTGTAAACATATTTTAAGTTTTTTAAGACACTCGTTTTACTTGGTAACAAGTATGAAGTGGACCTGTATGTTGCCTTTGATTTCATTTTTGTTTTGTGTTTATCTGCAGCGATTTTGGAATGGAAGTGGAATTAATAAGAATAAAGTAATGGTAGAACATCTGCGAAAGTATGGTGTCATTAAATCCAAAAAGGTTGCTGAGGTTATGGAAACAATTGACCGGGCTTTGTTTGTACCTGATGGAGCTCCACCTTATGATGACAGCCCCATGCCAATTGGATACAATGCAACTATATCTGCACCTCACATGCATGCCACTTGCCTTGAATTGTTGGAAAAACATTTGCAGCCTGGCATGCATGCTTTGGATGTTGGCTCTGGTAAGCCTCTTTATGCATGTCTTTTCGTTTTCAAGAATGTTAATCCATTTTTGTGTTCAAGTTGCAATTCATTTTTGTGTATATTTTGGGTATAGACAGGCATGCATGTCACAGCTGTCCATTTATCTCACTTTTGATGGTTCATAATAATTTATGAGAGTTGACAATCAATTTGTATTTGAAGAATTGTGGTTCTTGCTAACTATGTGTTCTCAACTTTCTTGGTCTCGTGAAACTATGTGACAGGCACTGGCTATTTGACAGCATGCTTTGCTATCATGGTTGGTCCTCAAGGCCGTGCAGTTGGAGTTGAACATATTCCTGAACTGGTTGCAGGATCAATCAAGAATATCCAAAAAAGTGCTGCAGCTCCATTATTGAACGAAGGCTCCCTCTCTATACATGGTGGTGGTATGTTTAAATATGTGACTGACTTACATACTCCCGAATCTTTTTATAGATTTTATGCTTAGTTCTAACTTTGCTTTCCATAAATGTTTTACATTATCTAAGTTCATTCCAAGGTCGATGACACTTTCTTGTTCGTTCATGCATTATTGTAAGCACGCTCCCTGTTTGTCAATTTGCCTTTGGTAGTTGAACTTTTTCAAAGAGAAACTTATCGGTGTGCTGTTTTCTGTGTAATGTACCCTTGACCATGTTTCATTCCAGCTTATATGTCCGTAACATATGTATCAGGTAAATGGTTTATTGGCTAGGATGTTCTTTCTTGGGGCAAGTAAAGCTAATAAGGGGTTAGTTTGTTAGGTGTACTTTGTTTGTAAGTGAATCTTGTTGTCTATTATGGTGTTTGTGTTAATTTCTAGGATGCTGTTTTCATGTGTTAGAGCCTACAACGTAGCCTCTTATGGAAATACTGTAGACTTAGATGACCCAACCCTTCCTGGACCCTGAATAGGTGGAATACTTCCATGCATTGCGGTGCCCTTACATTTACATTAAAAAGTCTGGCACTTCTTGGACCCCGAATTTGTGGGATACTTGCATGCACTGTGCCACCCTTACATCTACTAGGGAAAGTCCAAGGAAGGAGAGACTAAACCTCTATGTGTTGTTCCTGGAGTACAGTACAATACATGAATTCCGTACCCCTAAGATTAATGGGTTCTTTTCATTTTCTTTTTTCCCACCTGAAGTCCTGAACTCATGTTATTTGATCCGTCTTTTAAGATAGATTTGACACAGTCATTGCTTCTACGCTGGGTGCTATCTTTCTGAAGTCTGGGAAATTAGATTTCTTTGATTAGTTTATGGGGCCCAAAGATTTATCCACTGTTTCAATTTGTGTGTGATTCTTTTTCTTTTCGCACCAAGCTCGATTTCTTAGCTTACGACATTCAGTCAGAAGGTCTTGTGTTTGATGTTGTTTGTGATTAGTGTTTTTACTATGGTCTCCTGCTTAATAAATTATTTATTAAGTCAGCCAAGAGTCAAACTTTTTTTTGTTGTTGTTAACGTTGGGTCCTTTTAGAAATGATCCTTTCATTTCTCTCTCTTTCCCTTTCCATGTTTACTGATTCCCCTCAGCTTCTTCTCTCTGCTAACCGTTTTCTCTTTTTTCTGAACTCAGTTTTCTTCCATCTGTCGTTTCCTCACAATACACTAAACTAGGTCCCTTCCTCTCCTGCCTCATTTTCTGTTCGGTAGTTTGGGTAACAGCAGAGGTATTGAAATCTAGCTTCCGCTGTGGAGGAGCACCACAATCTGCTTGATTCTTTAGGCCTTGTCCCATTACACGCCTGTCACACATCTAATGTGCAATAAAGACTCTTTATAGTAGAATTTTCTGGCATATGCCATATCTGTCCCATAATATAGGCTTTTCTAGATGTTTTTCACAAAGATAAAAAAAAGTATGAAAGTCCCAATTTCTATGAGAAAATGTGTAAAATATCCTTTGACTGTCATTAACTTTATAGTTATAAAGTAATAGAAAGTTGTTGGATGGATAATAAAGTAAGATATGATGAAGAAAAAGGGAATAAACTTTTAATTGGTTTCTTAAAGAACTTATATTACGAGACAACAAAAAAGAGGCAAATGTTACGGGATGGAGGTAGTATTATAAGAAAGTTGCGGCGTGGTTAGTGTCGTCTTCGTTGTCAAGCCCTTTTGTTATGAGAAATTTCTATGATTGCAACAAACTACTTTCCAAGCATTACTGGATGTGAACAAGAATCCTCTTTCATGAGCAGAAATGCAGTCTTTGTGTTGTGTCGTAATTACTAGATTTCTCTTGTTGAGGATATGACTACTCCTGAATGTATGTTTTTGTGTTTTTGGGGTGGTGTATGTATGATATGGCAGATGGACGTGAAGGGTGGCCCGAGTTTGCGCCGTACGATGCAATTCATGTTGGAGCAGCAGCACCCGAGATTCCAAAACCTCTAATCGATCAGTTGAAGCCGGGTGGAAGGATGGTAATCCCTGTAGGAAACATCTTCCAGGATTTGAAGGTTGTGGACAAGGATATGGATGGCACTGTGCATATCCATGATGAAATTTCTGTACGTTACGTGCCCCTTACTTCACGAGACGCCCAGTTGCGTGGTAACTAAGATGCGTATAATAACTATTTTTAGTTGATTTGCATTTCTTAATTATTAATAGTACAAGATGAACACGAAGGACGGACGCACCTCTTTTGTATAGCTATCTTTCCAGAATTTAATGTTCCAATAGGGCTTGCCTTTTATGTTCAAATCCCTCTCGAGACAATAATTTGAGAGTCCTCCAACGTAAGTTGTAAAGCCTAATTTGGATTGATTAATAATAGCAAATTACGGTTAAATTGACTGACAACGGATAACAAATAGTTCTTCTAATGTCATAAAAATGGCTAACAAAATTATGATAGAGAGAATTTATAACGGAGCCGAGGTAATATAATTGAATAAAAAGACTTTTAACACATATGATAAATAATAATTGTGATTAAAGACTTAACGAAGGTGATTACCATTGTTTATTGGCTATGTGAGAGTGTATTAATGATGGCAATGCATATCAAATGAACCCGGGAGTTCCCCCAAACACTTCAGGATAAAACAATAAAACTTCAATTAATTAATTAATTAATTAATTAAAGACTTTAATCATGAAGTGTTCAGAGGAACTCAAGGGTACAGTTGATGATTTTCTTCATTTATATTCCTGCTATATTTTGCTCTACAAAACTAGCTGAACAACTCTGCTGCATTTATAGAGCATATAAATTATTTCCAGTTAGTGAAACTCCCTTTGTCACCTCTTAAAAGCATATTGTACTGGATGCATTTTGTACCTACCCCAATATATGGGTTACATTATGCACTGAGAATCTCGGCTAAAAAATTATATCTGAATATATATATATGTGGAGTAATTTTATTTTAGTGCCTTTCTTTTTTCTGCATCTTATTTGCCTATTTGCACAGCTGCACTTTCTAGAACACCTTCTTTTAACAACAACCAAAAAAAAATTAAAAAAAAAAACAAAAAGAAGAAGAAAGAAAGAATTCTTGCACCTAGAAGCAGTGGTGAAGCCAGAACAAAAGTCCAGCAGGTTCACACGTCACAAAAATGTAGCAATCCTAAAAAAATTTCAGATTGGACGGTTAATTAAGTCAAAAATTCCGGGTCAAAACCGGATTGGGCAGGTAATTATGTCAAAAATTGATTTTTTTTTTATTACCAAAACGCGTCGTTTCGGATTTTTTTTAATTTTAAATTGGGTGGGGTCACGTGACCGCCCGGGTCTCGTGGATCCGCCGGTGCCTAGAAGTCCTAGTTTTGAACCCCAAAGGAAATTAATGCAAATACATTTGCTAAAATATTACCCTGTGGATTGTTGTACAAACACATTAAAAGCACTTTATCTGTAACGCCATACTGCACAGGCGCGGTAGTGTTAAATGAGTCGTAAATGGTCGGTCATTTCTTGGGCCATTTGTCCTCATTTGCCAGTCTAGAAGAAATTTAGCTTGAGTTAATGAAGCATTTATGCTCCAAATTTATATAGGGGTGAGCATTCTACTATTTTACCAGAGGTAACTAAAGGTCATCCTTACACCATCTTCATGCGGTGCGGTATGCATAGTTCGCCTCGATAGTCGGCTCTGAATATCATTTCATAACGCCCTGCACCAGGCGCAGTAGCGTTAAATGAGTCATAAATGGTCGGTCAATTGCTTGAGACCGCCGTCTACGCTTGGTCTAAAAGAAATTTGCCGAGTTGATGAGACATTTATATCTCAAATTTTATAAAGGGGTGATCATTCTACTATTTTCCTATGTGGGACATTATGGCATTTCTTATCGAGCCCCAAATTTTATCCCTAAAATAATATAAAATAATACATATCTCTATTTTACAACATTTTAATTCAAAAACCTCCACAACAAAGATCCATATATCCTATCCCTATAACATTTCAAATAATATTAAATAATACATATTCTACCTCACAGCCCCTATTCATACACATTAAATATTTATTATTTCACTCAAATGAACATCCTTTATCCCTATAATTTTTAATAATTAAATATGTTTAGGGGCGTGAATACAGATCCTCATGAGAGGATGACTGCTCATATCCCAAACCTGCTACTAGTCCTTACATTATCAATCACCAACTTGAATAGAGAATATACTGATCGTTTGATATGGGCGGCAATGTTCTTTGATCTTTATTCAAAACAGGTGGGAAAATGATATGGGCGGCAATGTTCTTTGATCTTTATTCAAAACATGTGGGGAAAGCCCCCGGCAATGTTCTTTTTACTATCCAACTAATTAAGGATTTAAAACCTCGTTAAAAATAAAAACAAAAATAAAAACCAAAAGAATATGAAGGTTCTCAATCAATATCAACACTGTACCTGGAATACAATATGGACTGGATTCAAGGTCATTATGTACCCAAGATTTGAAATGTATCTTTTCCGGGTTTTCCCAGGTCGTTCGTCCAAGTTTAAAAAATGTTTATTTTACCTTCTTTTTGCATGTTTGCATCTTTTAATTATATTCAGTAAAGTTATGTACAGTATGCTTCAAAAGTGTTTTAACACTTTTTAAAAAAATTTAAAAATTATAATGAATTTATTACCATAAGAATTCGTATACTTTATAAGAACTGGACAAAATCTATATTACCAACCGTTCAAACTGTTGAACAAAAAAAAAAAAAAAAAAGCTTATAGTGTATGGATGCCACGAATCTATATTGTCGTAATCAAATAATATTTTAAAATTAAAATGTGCAACGAAGATTTTCTCCGGCAGCATTGAATTAAAACGAGCGTCGCGGCCTTTCTTCAGCTGCGTTGACTCTGATTGATCTCCCGTCCAGATTCTAAACAATGCCAAAGCAAACTTGTAATAATCAAGCATATCACTATGTTTAAGAAACAAAACAAAATTTCTGATCTTATTGCCCTTTGAGATGACCGGAGGAGTCGTCCCAAAGCAAAATGGACAAGTCTATAAAAGGTGGAAGGTAGTGGGCGGTGTTCGTGGGTGATGGGTAGAGGGTAGGGAGAGTTGGGTTGGGTGGGGTGGAGGCGGTGGGTAGGTAGGTGTAAAGGTGGTACTTGAGGTGGTGAGTCATCACGTCATGCAGTAAGAAAAATTTATCATATCGCAATACATCTCAATTCTCAACCATACCCAAACGGTGTAATGAAAAAGAAAGAAAGAAAGGCGAATTGGCATAATATATATACCTGGCCATCAAGATTAGCAATGGCATCATTCATTTCAGATTCATTTGACATAGTCACGAAGCCAAAACCGCGTGATCTACCAGAATCCCTGTCGTACACTACACGTGCATTCACGACTTTCCCATGCTCACTGAAAATCTGCTCAAGACGACCATCATCCACATCCCATGGCAAGTTACCCGCGTATATCCTGTAAGACGGTTCAAACGCGCGTGGAGCACGCTCTACCCTTGATCCTCTTGGAGCTGCTTTATTAACAGCCAAAAGCCTGCCATTCAAACTCTGCCCATAAAACAAGAACCAACACAAACATCGAATCAAAAACCCGGCATATCATCAAAACCACAGCCCACAAGACATAAGTGCCGGTGCCCTATTTGTCGGTTTTAAGCCAATGCCCTAACATTATGATAATAATATTAAATCTCACATGGAAACAAAGCTTTTGCTGACCCTAAACAAAGCATGCACTACCCCCCCAAAACATTCAAGGAGTCTTTAAATGCCATACACCCATGTTAATGTGGCATCACATTAAAAGTTTGACTTTCAAAAAGCCGAGTATGATAATCAGCTTCTGTATTACACTCTTAAGCTGGATATGGGATTTTTGAAAGCCGGTTTTTAGCATGGTGTTTCATACCACAGTGGGTTGGAAGTGGTCTATTTAAAGGGTTCCAAAATTTAAACATAATCGAATGTCAAAAAAAAGGCTTTAGTAAAAAGTGGTATATATTCCGAATCCATTCTAACAAGCTTAATTGTCGAAAATTCTCAACACAATAAGCTTTCACAAAAAGATGACCAGGGTGGGGAACCAAAAAAAACACACACAAATCGGTAAAAAAAAGAAGGCAGCTTCTTGAAGTTTTCACTACAAGCATTTCTAAATAGAAAAAAGTTAATACAAGCAAAGGGAGGCGAAGGGACCGAGAGGGGTTAAAAAACAAAGCAGCAGCAGAGACCGGAGGTATATCAAGATGAACACAACAGACAGATTAGTAGTACCACACAAACAAATAAGGAGAGCCTGAAAAGCAAGGAGTGGGAGAGAGAGGAAAAAGGGAGACGGCACAATTCTGATGTATGGTTATATTCTCCAATTCTTTGGAAGAACTCAATATGCAAAGATTCCACTATCAAACCTTGAAAGAACCCACAATTGATAATCTAGAAAGCCCCAGTATTTAATACCCGAAATTTTAGCCTATACCACACTTTGATTTTGCAATATTTTCTTTCATTCCCATGTAAAGATCATTTCTTGCTTTGACGAAAGCTGGGCTTAACCGTTCTGCCACGGTGCCACCACGTAGCAGAACTGGAGTTCATGTGTATCCTTTTCGTTTTGGCGTAACAGCGGTAAAACATAATAAAATATCATGGTCACTAGCTTTGCTGAGACACCCAATGTGAGTGCCGTGTCCCTCAAAGCCCGATACATGTGCTTCATTGAAGTCACCTTATCTCCAATTCCTGAATCACTCACCCTACGCTTTGCACCCCAGCCGTGCATCCTTTATACTTCAAAAAAGTTTTTCATTCATTTCAAAGGTAGCATAACAGTACGCAATCTTCTTCATCCTCTTATGCAACCGCACATACTACAATGCTAAACGGTTATATTTACACGCAAACTCACTGTAACCTAAGCAGAGCATAAATAGGACGATGTCAAAAAAACTATTTCTAAACCACAACGGTCTTAACATTAGACAACTTAAAACTCTATATTTTGTAATTTCTTTGACAGTTGAACGGCTTAAATTTTAATCAACTTAAGACTCTCCAAGGGCCCAAGCAGTCCCGATGCAAATATAAAGAGTGACTATTGCCAATCCAGAGAACTTATCAGTCAACTTCAGAAAGCATATTCACCGACAAATTAACGAAAATGCACCGTAAAAGTAGAAAGTTAGGCATTGAAGAATGGGATCACAGAAATGACTAAATTTACATCAATCAATCAGGGGAAATCTTGCCTTTCGATTTAACTTTTTGGAAAAGCATACAGGCAGCAGAATGCTTTCTTTGGCATATCATATTCGTACTAAAATGAAAATTTTAAGTTAAGATACTTTTAGACCCCCAAATGGAGTCCGAAGTTCAATAATCTATTTCTTTTGCAAGATAAAGAAGTGTCGAACAATATCTCGATGTTTATATAAAATATCAAATTAAAAAATTGAATGCTAAAGAAACGCCAACAATCATAGCATCTCTTTTAGTATTGGAACTCTTCTCACCACTCACCAGGTGTAGCACTCTAACTTTAGACGTACAGGTAACTAGCACAGACATTATTGGCAGAGAAACCAATCAAGGTTGAACTTTTCAAGACAAAGAAAGAAATAATTTTTACTAACAATTATCGATGCCCCATTGAGATGTTCTTCTATGATGGATTGTGAAAAAACTCCTGACCAAATCTAAGTAATCTTTTCTGAGTTCTACTCATAACAGGCTCCTTCATTTTTTATTTTTCATATCAAGTCTCAAAAGGTCAGTCAGTCTCATCCGCACACTGTATGAGCCATACTACTCAAATCACTCCATTCTTCGGTATCTAAAATTTCTAATCGGTCAAAGTACTTGGTAATTAATCTCCACTTATTCTTCCAATATTCTTCTCAGCTTTCCATATCAATCAGCTTGAACATATAGACATCAAAAACATTCACTGATCACATTCATATGTACTGTGTACACCCTCTTACCTCTCCATCTCATCAATTCACAAAAATCCACTATTTCAAACAGCTGTCTGAGACTACAACAGTTCAATGAATGAACATAGTTATTGCCAAGAAAATATCACTTATAAAACCATAACAATTAGCACATGCAACCCACATTTAACATCCGAAAAACATAGAAGTATTACAAAATTGAAATTCATTGACACACACAAAAGAGTTCAAAAGCTCACATAGCTATGGAAAATTTCAACAGCCTTCTCAGCCTCTTCCACTGTGCTCATTGTCACAAACCCGAATCCACGACTTTGATCAGTCTCCCTGTTGTAAATAACCTGCAAAACCAAAACAAACCCTGATATAATATTCTTCTAACTACCACAATTCCCTTACCAAATCCTACCAAGCTGCGTTTGCCAAAATCAACAAAATTTCAGAAAACATCAAAATCACCAAACAATACCTCGGAAATTTCCACAACACCAGCTTGCCCAAAAAGCTGAGCTAACTTCTCACTATCCACATCATAAGGCAAGTTCCCTACAAACAATTTCGCTTCTTCAGGAGGCTCCACATACTCCTCCTCTCCTACACCCGATTCTTCCTCAATTGAATTGCCGCCTTCAGAACCCTCTTCTTGCTCCAGGACTACGGCGTCATCCTCTTCATGCTGAGCAGCAATCACAGAGACAACTGCTGAAATTTTCAATTTTGCGTTTTTTGCTGATGATAAACAGACAGACAATGGTGAAAAAGAATAAGAACGAGAACAAGAAAGATTAAGCATCAGGGGTTTTTGCGGGATTGCAAGAAATGGGTGAAAAGATGAAATCTTGGCAGAGGAAACTGATGCTGGACAACAAGTACTATTTCCAGCCATTGATATTATAGCCTTAGTTGCAGAAGACATTTTGCTGTAGTTTTTCCTCTTAATTTTTCTTCCGGTTAGGGGTGGGGAAATTCAAGGGTTTAGGAAAGGAGAGTGAGGATAAGGAGGTGAAGTACAGTGCAACTGCAGAGGGACTGTGTAGGTTTGGGGTGGAGAGATTACAAAGCCGGCCGTTTAAATTATTCAGGGGTAATGGCAAATATAGTCTCTTTTGAAAAAGAAATGATCAATATAAATCATTCTTGTTTCAGTCTTAAAAAAAAAAAAAATTTGACCGTGATTTTTCTCATTTTTTCACAACGCAGACGATCTTAAGGTCCTCAAATCACTATTGGGTCACCTTCCCGATTAGGGTTTAGTTTAATCTCAAAACACTTAAAACGCGAAAATTTGACGTGAGAAAATGGTCTAAAAATTGTTTAGACAATTTTCTTAGAAAAGAAAAAATGTTAAATTTCTTTTTTAACAATAACTAAATGTTCGCCTGCCCGTTTATTCAAGATATACTATTTTTTTATGGTCATTATTATAACTTTATTATTTGTTGTCTCCCTTATTTTTATGGATTTCACACACATATATATATACTAGCAAAATACACATGCTTTCGTTAAATAAAATAATAAAATAGTAAAATTAACAATAAAATTTAATATTACTATTTATTTATCAAATATGTATTAGTACATTAATTATAAACACTCTACATAATATTATCAAAAAAAATAATGTTTTTTTTTGAGAAATTGTATTTTGTTTCTACTTTGAAATTATGGATACATTTACTTGATACATTTATCATTCTTTTAAAGATAATAATTATTCATAAATATATTATTCTTGTTTATTACAAAATGATCTTTGCACGACAATGTATCATTTACTGGATACATTATATATTTGATAAATGTATTTCGTGACGTTTTCATGATTATTGGTGTTAATGAAATGCATAAATGTTATAAAGAAAAACATTGATATGAAGCATTCCAATATATGAAATCAAATGTTGATATTATATAGAAAACTTAATTTATATGTAAATATCTATGTAGAGTAGAAGAAAATAACAGCATTGTCCACATAGATATGATATGTAAATATCTATGTAATCCGAGACTTGTTTCGGGCTCATCTATTAAGAAAGGTGCCAATTCACCTCAATTGCAAAATGTATGTCTGTTAAGTTTTTTAAATTTGTTCTATAATATAAGTCCATTTAAAATATCAATGGAACATTTATTACATTTTTCTCTTTTCATTTATTATATATACTCACTCTTTTTACCCCTCTATATACTCGCTCATCTATTATGCGAGGCTTGTTTGGTCCAGCTCTGTACATAATACTCATGCGATTGAACTTTGGTTGGATCAAGCTTTGTGCAACTCTAAGTGGTGGGATTAATATCCTGGCTCCTTTGTGTACCATATACCTCATGTGCATACTGATCACCACCCCATCCTTCTAGCTCTACAGAGTATACATGTCATAGTCTATATTTACAAACCCTTTTGATTCCAAGCATGCTGGATGAAACACAATGACTTATATAATGTTCTTAATGCTTGGAATGTTACTGACACTAATGTGCAGGGGCTCTTGATTCCTTTGCTTCAAAAGCCAAAGAATGGAATAAAAGGGTCTTCGAGAATGATTATATCGGAAGAATAAATGTAAAGCTACAATTGAGGGAGTCCAACATTCTCTCTCAAAAGATCCTTTGGGTTTATTGACTAAGATGAACAAGGAATCACAGCAGGATTACGAAGACATTCTATCTCAAGATGAAATTTATTGGCACAAAAAATTGCGTCTTAGTGGAATTGAGGACGGTGAACGTAACATGCGATATTTCCATCTCTCCACCAAACGAAGAAGAGGCATGAATAATATTCTTTATCTGAAATACGCAATGGGATATGGATCATTGGCAATGAATTCCTTCATGCTATGGTTCGACATTACTTCATGGATCCTTATATTGAAGAATCAGTGACCCACTTTCCTCAAGGCATGTTCTCTCCGCTGGATAATCATACAGATAAGAGACTTCTAAACAACCTTGTTAGTGCAGGGGAAGTACAATCTGTAATTTTTCAAATGGGACCTTTCAAATCAATGGACCAGATGGATTTATCCCGATCTTCTATCAAAAGAACTGGGACACATGATATGAACCGGACCTTCATCGCCTCAATTCCAAAATTTAAGCCCTCCAAATCCGTCTTTCAGCTACGCCACATAGCTCTTGTGAGCGCCACCAGCAAGACTATCACAAAAATTATTACAAATCGGTTGTGTTTGATCATCAACAAAATTATCGACAACAACCAAAATGCCTTCATTCCTGGCAGGCAGATTTCGGACAACATCATTGTGACTCTAGAGGTTTTATACTCTATGAGGAAAAAATCTAGCAACAAATGGATCAAGGTTGTCAAAGTTGATCTTGAAAAGGCCTACGACATGGTCAGTAGGTCAATCTAATCATGACAATCATGTCAATCCAATCATGTTCACATTATTTAGCACTTTATTAGAGATTCTTTGGAATGATACCACCTTTAAGGATTCTAACCTCATCATGGACTAAAACAAGGTGATCCGTTAGCTCTGTATCTCTTCACGTGGAGGGCCAAGAATTTCCCATCTCTTCTTTGAGGATGACCTCCTTTTCTTCTCGGAAGCAACCATAGAACAGGCACGTGAAATTGATTACGTCCATCCCTTTTTTGTGATATGTCCTAGAAAAACAGTATCTCTAAATCAAGATTCACAGTTTCACCCAACACGAATACTCAAGTAGTACACAACATCGTAGAAGAATTCGTATGTCCCACTCTCTATTTTAAAAATATCTTCACGCCCATTGCATCATGGTCAGGTTACGAAGGATTTTCAAGGAATTATAGATAAAGTCCGATCAAAATTACGGACCTAAAAAGCCTCCACTCTCTCCAAAGCAGGCCGAGTCATCTTAATGCAAACGGTTCTCACCACAACCCCTTATTACCACCTGCAAATTGTTCACGTACCTGCTTCTGTCATGAATGAACTGGACAAAATGCCATGCTATTTTTTCAAGGGCCTTGATATGGAGAAGATAACTTTCCATCTTGTAGCACGGAAATCCATATGTCGACCTAAACTTAATGGTGACCTGGGAATACGTACTACCTGAGACATGAATACCGTGCTTCTGGCTAAACATGCGTGGAAATTTCTTACTGATCATGGTAAATTATGGGTGCAGATCTTAAGACACAAATATACATGTCTCGCCTCTTGACGCAACCAAATCAACCTGCTATTTTATATGGCGTCATATCTACTTTGCTGCAAACACTTTCTGGAATGCTTTCGATCTCGATGATCATGACAATATCATATGGAAACAACCCTCTCTGGTAAACTTTCAGTAAGCTCTACATACTTTTAACTTTAGAGTCAACACGACCCCATGTCGACAGCTGGTACATGTGTCTGGTCGATTAAAGCCCTCTTAGAGGTGATGTATCACTATGGCAGATATAATTGGGTGCTCTTCCTATGGCAGACTTGATCGCGTGCAAAGCAGCTAAGCCTTCTATGGTTGCTACCAGGCCCATCAAAGAAGCCAGAGACACAAACAACCAGGACTAGGTCTCATAGTAGAGTACGGGCGAGTCAAGGTCGTTCCCATAGAGACTCGTAAGAACGTCTAATTATGAAGATTGAGCTTGTCACAATTAATGGTCTACGACCAACTGTACTTTAGACAGTAGTAAAACTGGTGCCACAAACTAACGCTAGTTCACTCGGGTGTAACAAGAGTTTCTAATGTATTAGGTCAATTATGAGTAATTAGTTATTTCCCCCGCACATGCAATATTCCTCCCCATAGGTGAATTTTAATTCATTGTTCAGCTATGGGTACAACTCCTAACCCTATCTACCCCGACCATGGTAGTAGACAATCTATACACAAGCTACCCTCCTTAATTGGTCCGTAATAGCCTATACGCATAAAGAACTAGAGCTGTCGATATTGAGAGCTAACTCATACCGCAAACCCGCCTAGATAGCTGTCGACACTGATCAGCACGTTCCTAGGGTCCATCAAGATAATATCCAAATTAACACTTCATTATTCGTATTTCATACTAATTTTACGAAGACATGCAAATAGTTGATCAGGCTACTAACATGTAAATTAAATCTATCGATCAATGTAGCTGGCACCGATTATCATGAATTAGTAATTTACTAGGTATTCAAATCTAGCGATATAGACCGTCGCAGATCTGAAGAACGCAATCATTATTTCATGATTTCTTCACCAATGAATTAGATCTATAACACATGGGGTAAAATAAACTAACTACTTCATAATTAAACTAAATAAGCAATTCAAACATACTAGTCGAATAGAACAACGATAGATCTACATCTTGGAAAAGACAGAAAATCAGACCCTCAAAGACAAGCATAGATCTCCCTCGGATCTATCCCTAGGAGGTGACTCCGTCGTCTCTCTGACCAGAATGCATAAAATAATAAAATAAAGAACAAAGAACTTTTATTGCATAATAATTGTAGTAGTTGTGTGCTACCAATGTTACATTGAATTCTGAGGCGAAGCCTTTTATTTATAGCTACCTAAACCCACTTAAAAACACCTAGATCTACCCCTCGTCCATGAAAATGCGTTTTAGATGATTTTAGAACCTCGGTAAGTCGGTGCCTATCCTCGGTTAACCGAGGGAAATTTTGTTATTTTTCTTCTGCCGACCTAGCTTGGAATGTTCTGGAATACCCTAGGCCCAATTCTTTCGTTCAGTCCACTCCAGATTCATCCACAATGCTTAGCCCAATATTTTGTATCCTAAAAATAATCAAATAATGCATGAAATAATATCGAAATAGGGAAAATAAACGCTAAATGCGGATTTCTCGACTCACGAACCCGACATATGATATTCAACTCAAATGGCTCATATTTATAGGTCGAAACAACTATTTTTAGCTCATAATGGATAGAAAGTTGATATCATAGGATAGACTATTTTAACCGTCATCAACTACCCCTCACTATGTTTTTGCTCGTCCACGAGCAGAGTATCAAAGCGGAATGTACCTCCAAGAACAACCTCCATCAACTACCACATATTCAATAAAGATTTCCGGCAGAACATACATTAAGCAACAATCCATAAGCTCCCCATTAATCACTACTTATCATGCATCAATGTGTCGTGTGATGAATCAGACGTGATAGTGCGTTCGTAAGGTGAATCAAGTTGTATTAACCCCACAATCATAACTTACCTGTGCATACACTCACTCATCTTGCCTTCAGACTTGGTTACACAACATGGTACCTTAATTGGGTCGGGCGGACTCGGGGACTGAGCATCGCTCTTAAGTCCTCGTTTGTTTCTTTTTATCTGAGTGTCGTGCCCTTTTTACACGAGTTCGCTTCCCTCACTGCCTTTATTGCATATATTTTTTTCTTCTCTTTCTTTTCCAAAATATTTTTCTAGCAGATTTCCTCACTTTTTTCTCTTTCTCTCACAAGCCCGTTTGTCCCAGTTACCTCTTGTGGCATTCATGTTGCTTCCCTTATCTTACAACAATTTGTTAAAGTATATAAACAGATAAATAATGATTCCCGGTTAAAACAATTTATCATCTAATCTAAAACACTTCTCACTCAGATTATGTGCTCAAATATTGAGTGCAATGATAGAATAAGAAATAATAAGTTAATACTTCATGCAACATAATATATGCTTCTTCCATACTAAATTGAATATGCTATAGCTCACTTCAAATTGAGCTTGGGCTCATTTTCTACCGATTCCTTACTCAAATACGTGCCATAAGCAAGCTAAAACAATGTTAAATTTTCAAAATTATTCTCTTTTTTGATTACCCAGCTAAGACGCCTACCCCCCCACTTATTATAGACATTGTCCCCAATGACTAATAATAAAGAAAAGAAAAGGTACTTAGCTTTGGAATTGGTCGGCTGAGTCAAAGTGAATCCTGGAGCAGAATCCTTAGCTCCTAGGTCATCCATCTTCGAAGTTGTTACCTGCGTTCCAAAATACTTCCAAAAATTGTGAGTAACATGCGAAGGGCAATAATAAAATAAGGTGGCGGTAATTGTGCATACCGGAGGAATGCGCAAAAACAGTTTAAGCCACTTTATTCTTTATTGGCCTACGCAAGACGCGAAAACTTTTACGAGGGTATCACATGAGAGTCGTGAAGGAAAAAACCACATATATCTCTAGCCAGATGACCGAAGATATATGTGATGAAAAAGACCTTGTGATTGTCATGCTACTTTAATGACTCAATAAAATAAAATAAGTAAAAGCAATAGATAAGGGTTTAGAAATAGTTCTGAGTTTATAGTCGCCAGCTCAACTTTATTAATAGGGCTCCTTTATTCATACTTTGGATATGTCAACGTAAAGACTTCCAACTCAGGGTTATACTTGTTCTCTAGGTAATGCTTCAGCCTGTGGCCGTTTACTATGAAAGTCTGCCTAGATTATTCATTCCTCACTTCACATGCACATGAATTGAAAACTTTCGTGATTACATGTGGTCCATACCATTTAGACTTCAACTTCCCAGGAAAAAGACGAAGACGCGAATTATATACTAGCACCTTATCTCCAACTTGAAATGTACGGTTCAGAATTCTCTTATCATGCAGACGCTTCGTTCTCTCCTTGTAAATCTTTGCATTCCCATACGCTTGAAGTCTAAATTCCTTCAATCTATTCAACTCTAGCATTCTCTTTTGTCCAGCTAAATTCTCATCCATGTTTAGAAACCTCATAGCCCTTAGCGCTCGGTGCTCGAGTTCTACCGGTGAATGCCATGGTTTTCCAAACACTATCATATACGGTGACATCCCAATCGTGTTCCTATAAGCGGTTCTGTACGCCTAAAGAGCGTCATCTAATTTCAAAGATCAATCTTTCCTTGTGGGATTCACAGTCTTCTCTAAGATCCTCTTAATCTCTCTGTTCGTGACCTCCACTTGTCCACTTGTTTAGGGGTGATATGCTGCTGCAATCTTATGTCTAACCCCATATCTCATCATCAATTTCTCAAACAACCAATTATAGAAATGACTCATTCCGTCACTAATTATGGCTTTGGGCACTCCAAACCTCATCAAAATGTTTTTCTTAAGAAACATCAGGACATCCCTGGCATCATTACTAGGTGAGGCCACTGCCTCCACCCATTTCGAAACATAGTCAACTGCTACCAGGATGTAACGATTTGATTCTGACGATGTGAAAGGCCCAACAAAATCAATTCCCCAAACATCAAATAACTGCCCTTCTAAGATACTCTGCAGTGGCATCTCATTCCGCTTAGAAATGTTACCGGTCATTTGACAGGAATAACACGCTCTTGTAAACTCGTAAGCAGATTTATGAATTGTTGGCCAATAGAATCCACACTGCAGTATCTTTGTGGCTGTCTTGTCTGGCCCATAGTGACCTCCAACTTCTCTAGAATGACATAGGTGCAAAATACTTGGAATCTCATCATCATGGACGCATCTCCTAAGAATGGCATCAAGGCACAGCTTGTATAGGTAGGGATCGTCCCAATGATAATGCTTCAGATATGTGAAAAACTTCTTCTTATCCGCATTCATGAATTCCGGTGGTAGGTATCATCCTGCTAGATAATTGACAATATTAGCAAACCAAGGGTATACCTTGCCTACTCTTGATGTACTTTGTTGGGGCTAAGATTCAACTCGAGCTACCACTGAGACGACAAAAGGTTGTTCATCAGAAAAGCTCTCCCGGATCTCAGTCGGTTGCTCTTCTTCCAGCAAAGTTAATCTCGACAGGTGATCAACCACCCGGTTCTCAGATCTCTTTTTGTCTTTAATCTCAACATCAAACTCTTGTAAGAGTAGAATCCATCTTAACAATCTCGGCTTGGAGTCTTGCTTGGTTAGAAGGTATTTCAAAGCTGCATGGTCAGTGAATACAGTGAATTTCGATCCTATCAGATAAGGTTGAAACTTATCAAATGCAAAGATGACAGCTAAGAGTTCCTTCTCTGCAGTCGCATAATTCCTCTGGGCACTGTTAAGGGTACGACTGGTGTAATAGATAGGCTTAAAGATTTTATCCTCCCATTGTCCCACGTGCTCCAACTACCGTGTCGCTTGCATCACACATAAGCTCGAAAGGTTTGTTCCAATCTGGTGCTACTAGAATTAGGACGGTTATAAGCATTCGTTTCAATGTGTTGAATGCTTGCTTGCATTCTTCTCCAATCACAAAAGGTACATATTTTGCAAATAATTCCATCAAAGGCCTAGAAACTTTAGAGAAGTCCTTGATAAACCTCCTATAGAATCCTGCGTGGCCAAGAAAGGCTCGCAACGTCTTTATGTTTGTTGGAGGGGGTAACTTCTCTATTACCTCTATCTTTGCCTTGTCAACCTCCATTCATTTCCACGAAATCTTATGGCCCAACACTATTCCTTCTGTAACCATGAAATGGCATTTCTCCCAGTTAAGTATAAGGTTGGTCTCTTCACATCTCTTTAGAACTTTACTCAAATTGTCCAAGCATTTATCAAAGCTATCTCCAAATACAGAGAAATCATCCATGAAAATCCCTAGAAAGTCTTCCACGATGTCCGCAAATAATGACACCATGCACCTTTGGAAAGTTGCTGGTGCATTACAAAGTCCAATAGGCATGCGATTGTATGCAAATGTTCTATAGGGACATGTGAAAGTTGTTTTCTTTCGATCCTTGGGGGCAATATGGATTTGATAGTAACAAAAATATCCATCTAAGTAACAATAAAAAGCATGACTGCTTAATCTTTCCAACATCTGTCAATGAATGGTAGGGGAAAATGATCTTTACAAGTTGCGTCATTCAGTTTCCTAAAATCAATGCAAACTCGATGTTCAGTAATTAGCCTCACAGGGATTAACTCATCAAACTCATTAGGTTGGACAGTGAATCCCCCTTTCTTGGGCACCACATGAATCGGGCTTACCCATTCACTGTCTGCAATTGAGAAAATGATTCCCATTTCCAACATCTTTATAATCTCTTCCTTAACAACATCCTTTAGTTGTGGCGTCAGACTTTTTTGAAGTTGTGCTACCGCTTTCTTCTCAGGGTCTACAAAGATCTTACGCGTACACCGATGGGCTTATTCCTCTAATATTTGCAATTGTCCATCCAAACGCTCCGTTGTGCTCTCTCAGTACTCTTAAAAGTTACTCCTCCTCTAAAGGTGATAGTAACGATGAAATTATGAGGGGAAGAGTATCATCTTGTAAGTACACGTAATTCAGGTGAGATGGCAAAGGTTTCAATGTTAATTTCCTTGGTGGTTCCTCTAACGATGATCATAACAGCTTACCAGTCAATTGTAGGTCAAAAAACTTGTACCACGAAGGTCTATGAATTGTCCCTCATAAATCCTTAGAAGATATAGGCTCTATTTCTCGTACTTGACCTTCACTACACCCAGGCCAGGTTCTCTCATAACCTTCTACTTTCTCTTTAGGAGCAAAATCTCTGCTACCTCAGGGTCTAGTGCCACTTGCTGATATAGCTCCAAAATAAGTTTGTCTATGGCATCTAGCATGTAACATGCTTCTCCTTCATCTTGAGCATACCTCATTGAATTCATCACATTGAACACTACTTTGTCCTCATTCACCCTCAGAATCAGCTCACCCTTATGAACATCTATCAATGTCTTGCTCGTTGCTAGGAAATGTCTTTTTAAGATTAGCGGAACATCGTGGTTAGCCTCCATGTCTAGCACCACAAAGTCTACAGGGAATACGAACTTATCAACTTTCACCAAAACATTCTCCACCACTCCACATGGTTGCTTCGTAGACCTAACCGCTAATTGAAGGGTTATAGATGTTTCATTCAACTCTTTCATGCCTAACTTATGAAATATAGAGAGTGGCATTAGTTGACATTGGCTCCAAGATCATACAATGCTTTGTTTAGGCACACTCCTCCAATTGTGCAAGGTATGAGGAAGCTCCCAGGATCTTTACACTTAGGAGGCAGTTTGCGTTGCAAAAATGCCGAGTATTCCTCGTTAAGGCAAATAGCTCAAGGTCTAACAACTTTCTTTTGGTAGAGATTGCTTCCTTAAAAAATTTCGCATACTCTGGCATTCCGGCTAGAGCTTCTACCAAAGGTATATTCACTTGCAACTTCTTAAACATTTCTATGAATTTTTATAACAAGCACCATCATTATTTGGTTTATATTTCCTAGAGGGATAGGGTAAAGTAGCAGGATTAATAGTTACAGTTCGTGAAGACTTACCTGCTGAATGTTGCTGCTTTGCCGGCTTGTCTGTCGAATTTTCAAACTCTCGGTTTACCGGAGTGGTGTCCCGGTTTACCGGCCCCTCTTTTTCTCCAGATTCTGCTGTGTTGTGCTGCTGACTGCTTTCTGATTCTCCCTGTACAGATGGAATAACTGGTCCAGGCAGTTCCTTCCCGCTTCTAGTCATAATTGCATTCACGTCCTGCGGGTTCTTCTTAGTATTACCTCCCGGAGGATGGGCTAACACTTGTTCGGAGATCTACCCCACTTGGTGCGACAGATTCTGCACTAAGGCTTCTTGATTGGTTAGTCTTGTATCATTCTTCTGACAATATGTGGTGAAGTTTGTATTCAGCTCAGTCATGGATTTGGTAAGTTGATTGACCATGTCAGTCACAGTTGAGCTCATTTTATCCATGGCTGCTTCCCAACCACCTGACTTGTTGAATTGAGGCATGAATCCTCCAGTTTGTCTAGGTCTCTCTCCACCTGTTGAATCACTTTGTCGAAAACACCCAGTAGGGTCACTCAGTCTAAATCCAGGGTGGTCATGAGAAACTGGGCGATATCCGCCCCCATAAGGATTTTCTTGCCTCCCTATATAGTTCACATCCTCAGTGTTGGTTGCTTCGATATCTTGAACTTTCCCGACCTTGGCAATGTGATCTTGCATGCCATCTATCTTATCCTTCATTGCCATTAGCTGGTATAAGATCTTCTGAGAAGTATCTTCTCCAAATACGCCTTCAGCTACTTTGGCGGTCTCAATTTGATGCATTGCCCCATTGACTAGTGAGTTCAATTTGTTCCAATTTCTTTTCAGCTTCCTCAGGTGATAGCAACGCAAAACATCCGTTGCTCGATGCATCAACTCTCATTTGTTCACTTGGACGTAATCCGTGATAGAAACTATGCATTCGTACGGGCAAGGTGATATCATGGTGAGGGCATCTCCTTTGTGCTTCCTTAAACATTTCCCAAGCTTCTTCAAAAGTTTCAGTGGGTTTCTTCTTGAAATTCATGATGTCTTGCTTCATCTGTAGTGACTTCCCGGAAGCGGCATTTTTCATAAACTTCGCGCAAATGATCGGTCCAATTTTGGATCGACCCAGTGCTAGAGACAATAACCATATCTTCGCTTTGTCCTTCAGAGTGAATGGAAACAACTTCAGCTTGATGTTATCTTCAGCTACTCTTGCTGGTTTGACCGTGCTGACTATCTCCAAGAAGTTGGTGACGTGTACACTAGGATCTTCATTTGGTACCCAATGGAAGGTAGTGTAATTAGTCACCATTTATATCACATTCGGTTTTGGGTGAAAGTTCTCAGCCGCATTCTCTGGCTGAACAATTGCTGGCACAAATTGCTCAATTGTCGGCATTGCATAACTCTGTAGAGTTCTCCTATCTTCTTGTACCACAACTCCTGCTCCGTTTTGTCCATTTTGTCCGTTCTGTGCCATGTTGATTTTTGTATCCTCCAAAGGTGAAATCTCTTCTTCCCTCTCACTGTGATCTCCTTCGTGCGAAATCACGTCGTTCGCCAGCCTAACAGATCTCTCTCGAGCTTTCTTTCTCTTTTGTCTAGCAAACTTTTCAATCTCAGGTATGAATCTCTCGAGTTTGGCTGCTGACCTTCGTGTAGCGTACTACAAGACACAAAAAGAAAATAAAGGTTAGTGACTTGCCTCGGCGGCTGTTACACACGCCGGGCAGACTCAAAAAAATACAGACTCTGACTATGGAACTGACATAAATGATTCTGCTGAAAATGAGACCCTCGGTTTACCGCGGTATACCCTCGATAAACCGGATGAAGTTTTTCTTAGATTTTAACAGAACTGACTCTGTACGACTTTAGTATAAACAAACTATCAAACAGACTCAATTAAACAGACTCAAATATATACAGAAAACTCAATCTAAAAAGTATTCTTGAAACGAGTCCCCGGCAACGACGCCAGAAAATCTTGATCGCGTGCAAAGCACTTACTAGCAATAAGACTAGGTCTATCGTAGTAGAGTACGGGCGAGTCAAGGTCGATCCCACAGAGACTCGTAAGAACGTCTAATTATCAATATTGAGCTTGTCACAATAAATGGTCTACGACCAACTATACTCTAGACAGTAGTAAAACTGGTGCCACAAACTAACGCTAGTTCACTCGGATGTAATAAGAGTTTCTAATGTATTAGTTCAATTATGAGTAATTAGTTATTTCCCCCACACATGCAATATTCCCCATTGGTGAATTTTAGTTAATTATTCAGCTACGGGTACAACTCCTAACCCTATCTACTCCGACCATGGTTATACGCAAGCTACCCTCCTTAATTGGTCCGTAATAGCCCATACGCATAAAGAACTAGAGTTGTCGATATTGAGCACTAACTCATACCGCAAACCCGCCTAGACAGCTTTCGACACTGATCAGCACGTTCCTAGGGTCTATCAAGATAATGTCCAAATTAACACTTCACTATTCGTATTTCATGCTAATTTTACGAAGACATGCAAATAGTTGATCAGACTACTAACATGTAAATTAAATCTATCAATCAACGTAGCTGGCGCCGATTATCATGAATTAGTAATTTAGGTATTCAGATCTAGCGGTATAGACCGTCGCAGATCTGAAGAACGCAATCATTATTTCTTGATTTCTTCACCAATGAATTAGATCTATAACACATGGGGTAAAATAAACTAACTACTTCATAATTAAACTAAGTAAGCAATTAAAACATACTAGTCGAATAGAACAACGATAGATCTACATCTTGGAAAAGACATAAAATCATACCCTCAAAGACGAGCGTAGACCTTCATCGGATCTCTCCCTAGGCGGCCACTTTGTCGTCTCTCCGACCAGAACTCATAAAATAATAACATAAAGAACAAAGAACTTTTATTGCATAATAATTGTAGTAGTTGTGTGCTACCAATGTTACATTGAATTGAGGCGAAGCCTCTTATTTATAGCTACCTAAACCGACTTAGAAACACCTAGATCTACCCCTCGTCCAAGAAAATGCATTTCGGATGATTCTGGAACCTCGGTAAGTCGGTGCCTGTCCTCGGTAAACCGAGGGCATTTTTGTCATTTTTCTTCTGCCGACCTAGCTTGGAATGTTCTAAAATACCCTAGGCCCAATCCTTTCATTCAGTCCACTCCAGATTTGTCCATAATGCTCAGCCCAATATTTCATATCCTGAAAATAATCAAATAATGCACAAAATAATATCGAAATAGGGAAAATAAACGTTAAGTGCATATTTCTCGACTCACGAACCCGGCATATGATATTCAACTCAAATGGCTCATATTTATAGGTCGAAACAACTTTTTTTAGCTCATAATGGATAGCAAGTTGATATCACATGATAGACTATTTTAACCGTCATCAAGACTCTTATCTTCGAGGCATATCATTGATGATGGAACATGCTATAAATGTGGTGTGTTCGTTGAATCCAGTATATATGCACGCTTTGATGAATTGCCCTTGGGTAAACAGTATACGGAGAAATGTTATTCATCGACAAAATTGGGTCTTTTTTACCTTGACTTTTGAGATTCTTGAGTGGCTTGAGAGGTTTCTTAAAGTGAATATGTACAAACGCGATACCATCGAATTATGGAGATATCTATTTTTTGAACTCGTTCAAAGTAACTGGTATTGGCGTAACCAAGAAATGCATGGTAGTGACACACCGACCCCGAAGATGATTTTTATTTCTGAAACTGTTCGTAAAGCCAGGAACATAGATTAGCTTGGACTTGATTACTATTTTTTGCTAGCTTACAAATTTTGTAGTGTTTTTTGCCTGGGCTTTTGTACAGTTTCAGAATTTTCGTAGTAAAATATTCGGTTTCATCAACAAAAAAAAATCTCCAATGTCTTCTTCATTGCATCACCTACTCCAACATTTTTTCTTTCTTACACCATTTATAATTAAGCAACCATATCTATTCATCTACTACCTCATTCCCACAATATAAGTCTTCCTACACTTTTAAGATTTGTCCAACAATATAAGTCATTCTACATTACCAATGCAACATTTATAGTCCCTTTCTCTGGCTTACCCCTAATTTATTATCAATCCAGCCACTTTTCATTACCTATCAACTATTGCATTAAAGATAGTCAAGGGGTATTTTAATCATTTAACCATCAAATTTATAACGTTCAACAAATTTTTTAATCTGTATGAAAACTCCTAGGATGACTTATATTTTAGGATGAATGTAGTACATCTCTAAAAATCCATTTTAATACATTTTCATTACATCTATTAGTTTACATTTTTGGGATTTCATAAATAAACATCAAAGAAGCTTGTATACAGTAGTAGTAAGTAGCAGTACTCTGTAATTACAACATCGTGTTATAATGACACGTGGTAATACATCACTTAAATAGATGGTTTATTAAGGACTAAGCCTCGATCAGTTGATGTAATTTTGACAAGCTCAATCCATATGCTTGACTAATCATGACGGAAGCATATACAATGTATCTACGACGTTAAAAATAGCCATGTGAATATTGTGGAAACGATAAATGGGTTTTTGAAGAATCTGATGCAATTTGTCGATGCCGTTGTATCCTGTCACTTTTTTTTATACCAAGAGCGCACATTAACCCTTTTTTTAATACTATCAAAGAAGGCACATTAACACTGATATCTTTAAGACAATGGGTGCAATTTACACCGACAGAGCACATTGACAGTGACTGTCACCGTGATCTGCCAATAACGTGTCATGGTATTTTTGTCATTGTTTTACTTGTAATTGCAAAAAAATAAAAATTGTGTCTAAGAGACATCAAATAAAAAAAGGAAAAACAATTTAAATTGTGGCAACATAATTATCATTATTAAAGGTGGTTGACTAGTCAACTCTTTGACAATTCACATCTTATGTGATAGTCAACCCCTTGTCTCTAAAAGCAGACGGTCCTGACGAGGGCCAATCACCGCAAGATTCTTAGTTGAGTCGTAACACAAATATTCATTAAATCTCATAACGATCATATCTCGATTACGACGATATACCCGAGGTAGGTCAACTCCCGATGAGGGCCGATCAGTTGGATCTGAACAAGGGCTCTTCACCGTCATTATAATATTGGGAGACAAATGTAACTCAATTTTTGATGTGGGAGTAATTTTTAATTTAATTCACTTAATTAATTTCAAATTAATTCTCATAATTAATTTAGTTATGGTCTCATTATGTATATCTATCTCTATAGACATACATCCTACACATTCATCTATGACGATGTAGAAATCATCACGATGGCGTTGCGGTGTTAGTGCTGTGGATATCTGGCTTGTTTTTGAGTAGTTTATTAGTAGATTAGCCGGAGATAGGCGGCGGAGAGAGGAAGACGGGGAGATGAGTTTGCTTTTACAGAGTTTTGGCCTGTGTTGTGTGTATTAGAATATATCTGATTAGGTTACACAAGACTTCCTTTTATAGGAAGATTAGACTTAGGGGTGAAGTATAAGACTGGCGGTGCGAAGCAGCTTAGTCACTAGTCTTAATAGCTAAGAAAATACTAAATATCTAACAGCAAGTGGTTATAATATCCAGGTGGCGACCCTTTGTGGTTGCCAAGGCCGCCAGCCTCGTTGTCTGGCCTTCGCCCCCTGTTTTCTTCTCAAGTCTTGTGCGGCCCTTAGAGAGCCTCGTACCCATGGTCGTCCACCGGCCCCCTACCTCAGACGAAGCTCTTGGAATGGTCGTTGGCGGCGGCCTTGACTTTAAGATCATTCGACGCCACCTAAGATGTAGTCGCAGAACTTCCTCAGGCTGCTTCCGAGACTAAGCATTGGCGACATGAATTGTATCATCAATGGCCCCCTACTCCATATCTTGACCATTTTCTTGAGAGGGTCGAGTGTGGAGTAGTGAGCTCTTGGGCAATGTATGTGCGACCTCATATTCTGATGCGACTTGTTCACTGAGGACCGTGCTTTCAAAGCAAGCGGCCTTCGAAGCAACTCTGGGCCTATTTTTGTGACCTTGCCGTCTGATGCGACTTGTTCACTAAGGACCGTGCTTTCAAAGAAAGCGGCCTTCGAAGCAACTCTGGGTCTGTTTTTGTGACCTTGTCGTCTGCAAGGCCATCTTATCCTTCACGGGCTGTTGGGGGTAGTTTATAAGTCAGATCATGGCTGACGTTGGCCCCCTTGATAACTGCAATTACGTGGGCCGGAACGCCCTGGGCAACTGCCCAAGTAGGCACGTGGGCATTGATTAGCCTTCGTCATGATTGCGGTTTTTGAATTTTGGAATTCGAATCGACCGCGCAAACTCCAACCGTTGGATGGATCAACTCCCTTCCCCACGATCGCAACTTGCCTGTCTATATAAAGATGGCCTCCTTCATACCTCCTTACTTTTCCCTCTTTTATTTCTCATAATTTTTCTCCAAGTGCTCTCTCCTCTTTTTCTCTTCTGGATTTGACGAAAGCTTCCGGTGAAGGCTAGCAGGGAGGGTTTGGCGGTGGTTGAAGTAGGCTTCGAGGTTTCCGGCATGTTTTTGAGGTTGCTCTCTTCATCTTTCTCCCATAAACAGGTAAATTCTTCCCTCCTCATCCCTTTCTCCTTGCTTTTCTTGCTGAATTTCGAGATTTTTTAGTGGTTTTGATTCATTGTACGGGGATGAGTTCATATGAAAGGTGTTTGTGGGAAAAGATAAGGCTTTTTTGAGTGTTTTTCTGGAAAGAGGGGGGAGAGGCAGACGATTTTAGCCCAGAAACCCTTGTTTTTGGCTGCGTTTGCTTGCACTCCCATTCTTTTGCATATTGCTTTCCATTTTCTCCTGTAAAAACGGAGGGGAAGGCGTCGAGATGGGTGCGATTACCTTCCTAGCTTAATTCTTATTATCCCAGGTCTGAAAGCTCCACCTTTTCCTCTTGTTTTTGCAGGATGTCTGACGGAGAGCACTCCGTGAGAGGCGACTCCGACGAGGAACATGAGGCATATGAATATGCCAGTGAGGAAGAGGGCGACGACCTCTCTAGTTTCGAGATGTCCGCCGGGATCGACCCGCTTGAAGAGATAGTCGGCGGAGAGGCCGCAGCTCGAGTGGGCGACGATCCTTTCGAGTTGGATTCTTTGTTCCCTGACCCCGTCCTGTGACGTAAAAAGAGTCGCAGGGAAATGGCACGGGGCCAGGGGCAAGTACTACCGAGGTGGGTGAAAGTGGCGACGCCTCGATATCGGAAGAACGCCCCGATCCCAGCCCCTGGGCGGGCGCCGCTGATCATGACGAGGCGTGTGCTGAGGACACCGCTCTGTATGAGTTAATGGGGTCGAGTGAGGACGAGAACGCCCCCCTGCCTCGCAAAATTTTCTGGGAGCTCCCTAAAATACCAAAGAGGAAGAGGGATCCCAAAATCACCGTTGGGGAGGCCGCTGCTAAGGCAAAGAAACCAACACCCAACAATCCCGAGGCGTTGAGAGAGTTCGCTATCCTGGCGGAGTATGAGAAGGCGTTGGAGAAGAAGTGGGTGCAGCTTCGTGACAGCGGTGATGTAAACAGATTCATCCGGCGCCGATTTAAAATTGATACCAGTATATACAAGTTCTCTCTGCTGGATTACTCGAGGGAGGAGGATAAGCTTAAGCCCGAAAACCGTGAGGATTATGTCTGCGCTCGCCGCCCAGAAGATACCCTAATCCTACACTTTGATCATTTTTATGCGGGGCTCAGACCTCCATTCGATCCTTTCTTTGTTAAGATTTGCAGGATCATAGGGGCTCTGCCTTCCGACTTTGCTATCGGGTCCGCCATTCAGATCATGGCCTTTATTGTGATGTGTAGGACGATGAAGATAGAACCCACACTCACTCTGTTAGGTCGAATTCATTTGTTCTGCGGCACAGGCATACCGGGGCAAATATCACTGAGGACCAAGATGCCTCGCCTATTATTTCTGCTGCCAAATAAAATTCACAGATGGCACGAGCGGATCCTTAAGGTAGAATCCAAGGTTGGCTGGCCGTTTCCTAAGGCCGAAAAGCGCATGGGAAAGTCCACCCTTTCAATCGACGAGCCTTTAGTATCAGAGCAGCGTCTTGTCAAAGGACTTATGGCGCTCATACAATCAGATGGAATCATTGCTTCTCTGCGGAACGTTGCTTGGGTCGATTTTCTTGACCAGGCTCTTCTCCTGGCGCGCATGGCTGGCATTGTGGGCCCGGGTAAGGCGGATCCATTGGTTGCCATAGTTCCTGAGGAGAGTGACCCTGACTGGGTAGGAGATTGCCACTTGGGTAGATGCTTTCCCTCTGAGTGTACGGTTTGTGGAGGCTACCCGGGTGGAAGGCCGACTTGTAACCTTCCTTGCTCTCTGTTTGCTTATTTCATAAATTGTCGTTTTCTTCTTTTTGGATCCGTTTTTAACGAACCTCTTTTGCAAATATGGACGCCACCGAACGCAGGGCTCAAAAGCAAAGGCTCGCTGAGGAGCAAGCTAAGGCCCGCCAGCGCCCTGAAGCAAGCTCCGGGAAGGTCCCCGCATCGTGGGACGCATCCATTGTTGATGAGACATTTGATCCTACCCAGGCTTCGGCGGCGCCACAACCTGCGAGTTCAAGCCAGACCGTGACCCAAAAGAGATTACAAGCTGATGAACAGGCCAAGGAGTCCCAGGGTCAGAAGCGATCCAGAACTGAAAAACCAAGACTGCTGGTGGTGTCGGAAAAGGTCGATCGCGACCGATAGGCGAAGTAGAGCCGATGTCGTTGTTGAAGGGCCCCGAGGAGGTGGAGCCGGTGCCGACTGGGACGTTGCCCCGTGGTTACAAGGGGAAGGAGGCTGTGTGGCTGGATGCCAACTTTATCCAGGGCCTTGATATGGATAAGGCAAGCCAAATTTGGGAGGCTATTGCTGATGTCATCCCCTTGGGTCGCTTAGGATTTGAGTCATCGCCCGGGGTTCAGATGGAGATCGGGAGGGGGATCACTGCTCGCGTCGTGGTTCAGGACGACGCCCCTGCCGGTGATGAGGTTGCCGAGCTGAAAGATCTGTCGGGCCAATTTGGAATTGCCGCTTCTATGGTAAGTTTATAATTCTCTTGCATTTCCATTCTTTCATACTTTGCGTATCTAGCGGACTCTTGACTCGCTTCTCTTTTTCAGCTTGGGACTCATATAAACAAGGCGATTGAGGCCGCCGAGAAGCGCAAGGCTGAACTGAAGAAAACGACGGCGGCTCTTGAGGCCTCAGAGAAAGCCCGGATCACCTCTGAAAAGAAAAGCTCGGCGGCGTTGTCAGAGGTTGAGCGTATGAAAAAAGCCATGGCGGAGAGTGCTAATCTGGATGTGGAGCTGCAGAATAGAGTTTCAGTTCTGAAGGAAGAAGCTCGCCTGTCCGCTGAGGAGATCGCGAGTCTGAAGAAGAAGCTTGCTGCTGCGGAGAAGGCTGCTGAGGAAGCGGGGCCAGCGGCTGTGGATGCCTACAAGCTCTCTGATGAGTTTTTTGCTTATCAAGAGGCGAGCTTTGATCAAGGCTTTAACCATCTTGCCCGCTGTATCTGGGCCTACCATGGGAGGGAGAGCATTACCTTTGAGGAAATGCTCCAGTGGATTGACTTGTCTCAGCGAACTCCCGAGCTGTTGGCCCTTCACCCCGACATTCCTTATACGGCAGACCATATTGCTGCCATCCAGAATAACCAGGTGCAGCGTGGTGACCCTTTGTGGGATACTCCTCCAGTGAATCCTGTGAACTTTTCCGCTTTGAGAGCTCCTCCGGTCGTGAGTGATGAACCTGGTGACGAGTATATTGACACTCCTGGCTCTGTTTAATTATTTTTGGGCTTTTTCTGAAACATATCTGCGGTCTTGTAATGATTCAACTTTGCTCGTCTTTTGAACTATTTGGCGTCCTTGTTTGATTGTAATAACTTAGCTTATCCTTTTTCTTCCCGTGTTGACATTGTGGCCACGTTTGGCCCGTTGGATTTGGTTTGTGGCCGCTTTTTGGCCCTCTGACTGTATATTTGCATTTGTTTCTTTGATTTATTTACTGCTTGTATCTTGTATGCGTATGCGGCCCCCTTTATTTGGGCGAGGTTGTTATGAGCTCGCCGAAATAACTGTGTGCCTAAAATTTCCCCATCCCCCTTTGCTTTGGCGAGGCCCGAGGATACTTTGAGCGAAACAATTTGTCGTCTCTAACTCGTTCAAACCTTTGATTTGGTTGTTTGAAATTTTATAGATGCGGCCCCCTAATTTTTAGGCGGAGCAGAGGTTCGTCTAAAACTTGCGAGCTGAACCGATGGGCATGACCAACCCTTCTCGACTGCCATGTTGTTGGGAATCCAGGGATTTGAATTGATTTGATAGCTCACTGGGAGCGCATGCGTGTTCAAAGTGGCCTATAATCCCGGGCTAGTAACTGTTGCGTGAATATAGGCTAGAATCTTGCCTTGATATCTGATATATATTAAATGTGCCCTTTGAATTTTGAATTTTGGAATGACCGTGTGAAGGCCGACTGTAGGATCATGTTGATCGTGGCCGTCCCCTTTTGCTGACCTTTGCTATAAAGGAGGAGGCAGGCTAGCTTCCTTCTCATTCTTCTTTTGCGTAAATTTTTGTTGTGAGAACAATGTCTCTTCCATCCGGAGAGGGTAGAGTGCGAGTTTTTAAAGCCCGTCCCACTCGTGATGTATCCCCCTTTTTCTTTACTGCCTCTGTTGTTGCTAAAAATCATTTCTGGCGTTATTTTGAATGGGTTGAGCCTGCGAAGGAAAGGGGTTTAAATCAGAGCAAGGTTGAGGGTGATGGCTCTCTGTTGCGTGTACGTTTCTCCGGGTGGGCAGATTTTGTTGTACCACCACCATCAATACTTCCCAATCTTACAATGGTGAGGGAGTTCTACTCCATTTTGTCTGAAGCTGCATCTGAAGGTGTCGTCAGCTGCATTACCCTTCGTGGTGTCGCGGTTGTTTTTACTCCGGAAGCTATTAATGGAGCTTTGCGTATACCTGCTATCGATCCCTTATCCCATTATGAGCTCGCTTGGAACCTCGCTGATGAGTCAAGTAAACAGGCTTGTTTACGACGAGCAATCCGTGCGCTGTTTCCGGACTCTGAACGGCCTCACGCACTGGGACTGCGTCGCTTTTCGCAGCAATCGTGAGTGGAAAAAGTTTATCAACTCACGCGCTCTTTGTCTCTGAGATAGCAAGGTCATTAGTGAGGCCGAAGCTTTGCTTTTGCACGCTATTCGCGATCATCAGGTTGACATTGACTGGGGGATCTTGATTCACCGCGAGGCGGTTAATTTTGCAGTTTCTATAGTTCGCAATCGTCGCTTCCCTTTTGCTTCATTGATAACTAAGCTATGCAGCTTAGCGAGGGTGCCGAAGCACTCATTGGATCGTTATAGGTATACTCATTAGGCAGAGTGTACTTATTTGGTGTTGGTTTTTTCTTTTTTTTTTTTCTTTTTTTTTTTTGCTGGAAACAATTGTACTCCCTTTGTTTTGAATGAAGATTTTCTTTTATTGATTTCATTCTCCGCATGCTTTGTTTGCATGTAGCAGACGGACGTTCTACATGTAATATTTTTTCAGATTATCGGTCGGTTGTATTCGCGACCTTGGTTATCACTTAGCACGTAGGTACCCTTCTTGACTACTCGAGCGATCCTCACGGGACCTTCCCAGTTTTCCGATAGTTTCCCCTTCTTGGCCTCGTGGCCCGTGGCTTGTCTTTTCCGTAAAACATAATCTCCGATAGCGAAGTGATGACCGCGGATGTGCTTGTCGTGGTGACATTTGGCAGCCTGTTTACAATTGAGCAAACGTCCATATGATTCGATCCGCCGCTCTTCCGCTAAATCGAGATCGAGCTTTCTTTTGAGCGGGTTATCCATCTCGCTGAAATGTGCGACCCTTAAGCTTGGTAGGGCCATTTCCACCGGGGCCATAGCTTCGGATCCGTAGGTTAAGGCAAATGGAGTTTCCCCTGTAGTTGTTTTCCGCGACGTTCTAAGTGCCCATAAAGCCGCGGGGAGGTGATCAGGCCATTTACCCGCTTTTTCGCCCAAAATATTTTTCAGCACGCTGAGTACTTGTTTGTTTGTATTTTCAGTCTGACCATTTCCCTGCGGATAGCACACTGACGACTGCCAATGATTGAGTTGCTCTCTCCACAGAACGTGTCGAACTCTTCTCTGAATTGAGGTCCGTGGTCTGACACTATTACTCTGGGGACGCCGAATCTGGTCCATATTTGGTCGAGCAGAAAATAAGTTATATCCTTGGTACTGATTTTTACCAAGGCTTTGGCCTCGATCCACTTGGTGAAATAGTCCACGGCGACCACCACATATTCGCATCCAGAGCGGCCCCTTTTCAATGGCCCGATGAGGTCGATGGCCCACATGTCAAAGGGCCACGCGGCTATGACAATGCTTTGCTCAACTGATGGTAGCATAGGAATACCCGCAAATTTTTGACATACGTCGCATGACTTAGTATATTCCTTGGCGTCCTCCGCTAGTTTCGGCCAGTAATATCCTGCCAATAAGACCTTCTGAGCAAGGGTGCAGCTAGCTGGATGGCCGCCACATATCCCTTCATGCAGCTCTATGAGGATCCCATCGACTTTTTCAGGTTGTACGCATCTCAGCAATGGTTTAGAGAATGATCGTCGGTACAAGATATTGTTTAAGATGGTGTATCTGGCAGCTCTTCTGACCAGGGCTCTAGCCTCGTTTGGCTCCTCGGGAAGCTTTCCAGAGTCGATGTATTCCCTCATCATATCAATCCAACATGGGTTGGTGTATTGCAAGTCCATTACCTCGACCCTGTCGATGGCGGGCCCTGATAGATACTCTACCATAATCGATGGGTTGCTTATCTCGTCATCGCTGGTTAGCTTGGATAAATAATCAGCTCTGTGATTGTCCTCTCGGAGGATGTTGGTAAACTTGCAGTACTTGAAGCTGCTTTCAAGCCTTTTGACGAGATTGATATATTTTTGCAAAATTTCGCAGTGGATGCCGAACGACCCGGTCACTTGATTGACAACCAAGCGGGAGTCGCGAGAAAACTTGCGTTTTGACCTTCATGGCTCTTTGCGAGCTCTAGTCCCGCGACGATGACCTCGTACTCTGCTGGTTGTTCGACGCAGTGAAGTTAAATCTCGGGGCTTTCTCAATTTCTTCAAGTTCCAGGCTCGAGTAAGATGATTTCTCCCCCAAAAAAAAAAAAAGAACAAAGCCATTAGAGTTGAAATTTGTGACAAAGGCAACAATTGCAAAAGAGAAGGTAACAAAGTATATGATTTTAAGTCATTTCACAGATCCCCTTTTGTAAATTTAGGTGGTTCTTTGCCCAATTTCTTCTAATTTCATTTTTTTGCTTTGAAGAAAAAAATACGGGATTTTTTTTCTTCTGGAAGTATGGTATTCATTTATTCAGGATTTTTATTTTTATTTTGAAGATAAAAAATATGTGATTCTTTTGAAGACCATTGTGGAGGCCATAGTGGATATGAATGTAATTTTGATGCTATGTATGATTTTCTACAGCTTTTTTGACAAAATCACATTGGAAAAGCTATTGATCATTGTGGTGGCTCTTAGGAAGCTGCGTCTTTTGCTCTCCGCCGTCCACCTTCCCCTAGGTTTTCACATCAGGAAGAAAAAATCGACCTTACACCTATAGGTAATGCTGTTCCGAAGCTAAATCTGCTGGGTAATAGCATGAACATGATTTATTGGTGAGGTGTCATCTGATTGACAACATCAATCAAAGAAAATTTATTTAACTATGCATAGAATCGAAATTACACAATGGATATATGGAATTTTCGGTTTGAATCCCAGTTTTCAAGGCACCGGCTAAGCCTATGATATGTTATATATCTATATTATGTAAAATCTTTCTTTCTTTTGGGTTCTTTATATTCTCTATGTTTTGTACACAGTTGCCAACAGAACTACCCATTGCTCATTTCTTGCAGAGAACATGTCCATGAAATACCCATAGCAATAACTCCTCTTTCAGCAAGCTATTTACTCTTTCATCATCTAAAGGTATTATTCTTGGCTTTTAACATTTATTACTGCCTTGCATGTATGTTTTTTGTGCTTTTAAAGCTGATGACTTGATGTTAAGAAAACTTCTAGCAGATGTAAACGGTGCATGAAACTTAACTACATAGCACTGATCTGTGGTTTCTGCGTGTTTAAGGTGTTAAATTAGTGTTGCATTCCTTTCATCTACTGAAATCATGATCTGTAATACATAGAAAAACATGTTCTGAGTTTTTAGAGCATCTTTCAAGTCTTCAGGCTACATCCAACTTTTATAGGTTCATATACATGCACCAGAGACTTTTTTAATCTCGGATAGCTTTTTCTTCAGGGCTTTGTTCTCTTTCTTAAAGGCCTCAATTTTGTGGTGAAGTTTTGCATTCTTCTTCGTAACATGCTATCATGTTCTAAATAATTTGCAGTGTTCTTCTTAACAACGATGCTGCTAGCATTTGATGTTGTCTTTATTTTTATTTTTTTCTCTTTTCTCCCTCATTTTTAAACACTTGTATTTTTTAATCTAGATCTTAAAACATGATAAAAATTTCATCAATTTGTTTATCATTTTGTGCTCTTCGTTTTGAGACTTATATCAATATCATTACATCGTTTTTTGTGAATTTCCCTGTCGAAATCACCTCAGTGAATCTCACTGGTGAATTCCGACTCACTTACTTTATTAAGTGTCGCACTATAAGACGGTTGTGTAATTATCCATAGACTGAAGTTTCCATAACATTGCGGTGCGAATTGTCGTACTTTGACACTATTGAGGGTTCTCCTAATCACGGGGAGATCATATGGAAGCGCTTGGGTATGATATTGAAGCATGCGTAGAATTTATGTCAATCGGCCGGAAATCATGTTTCATAAGAGTGAGAGTAAATATCTGAAAGGACATTCTTATAAGAATTGTCTTATTCTGGAATGTCTTTGTAAATCGGAAGTAATGTGTTAGTTCGAGAGGGTAAGTTATCCAGATTATGATACGGTCGTTACTGTATTGACACTCGAGCTACGACCATACATATATTATATCAGCGATAAAATTATATTTTCATAGTACCCGTTTCATATGAAAGGTTGGTTGTTAATGCCCTTGACTCTTCCAATGATTGAGGGTCATGACGTGTTGCTAGACGCTAATCATGATCGTTAGGTGTGGAGGGCATTTTTGTACATGTACTTTATACTTGCGGCCAACATATTTGAAAGCCTATCGGATCACACACATATGAACTGTTAGCCGGAATTAAACTTGTTATAGTGATAACCAAATGATGAATTATTTATCCCGCTGTAAAGTGTTTTAGTGATAAATTAATATAGTTGTATTTATTTTAGATGAATAAATACTACAATATATTAATTGTGTAGATTAATTAAATGTCCACAAATAAATATTTTTATACATATGTAACGCCATTTATATACATGTATATGATACATGTATATTTTTCAATTTAATGGATGAAATATCTAATATAAGGTATTTAAATAAAAATAAATCAATTAAGGAAGATTAATTTCTTTAATTCCTTATTTATTAGGAAAATGTTTTTTTTCTCCTTACCCACCCTCGAAGCTTCTCCTAGAGCATAAGAAGTAGAATGGGCACCACTCAATATAAATACGATTAAGTGTCAAGCTTTTTTGAATCACAATTACACAAAAGTTATTTTTACTAGAACATAATAAGAGCTTCCTAGAGAGAGATTGAGGGAGAGAAAAAATCAGTCTAGCAACCGAGTTTTTCCAATAGCAATCCAAGCAAGGATTCCGGCGGGTGGTTCATGTGGATCAACGTTAGAGTCCGAATACTTGGGCGGCTCCGTGCACAACTACACCGTAGATAAAGCGTCGGTCTATTTTAGATCAATCTGGTAAGATTCTTGTCTACTATCTTTATGTTTATAGTTTAAACAAAGTCGATCCTGGTTAAAAGAAAATCAAAATTTTAAATTCCGATGTGTTCCTGCGTTGATTTTCTTGCATGAATCATGAGCTTGAAAGTCTGACCAATTGACAACACTATCTATTAATGCAAAAGGGGATATCTTCAATCGAATTGCATCATCACTTGCCCGCTTATCTTCCTTGTCCCACAAACATACATGAACCTCATTAAAAATCGATATGGATCCTCTGTCTCAATTTCATAGTTCATGCTCTTTCATCGAATTGCACACATGTTGTTTGATCTCAAAGTCACTTGGGACTTGTGGTACTTGGGCTTGGAAAAAGATTGGCATGGGATAAATGTTGGGGACTTGGTTGGGTGTTTAATTGAGGTACTTGAGCCATTTGGGGAAGTTGGTTTTGCACAATTTGGAGTAAGAATTCTTTATGACGTCAGGGTCAAAATTTTCATTTGGGTTGGGAACTGGAGCTTGGAACATATGCTGCTCATTAGTGCATTCAATGATGAGTCTAGAACATAAACTGCACAAACTCAAACAACAAAAAAATTGTAAATATAAAAATACCTAAGCCTAAGTAGTTGAATGACTTTAGAGATATCAATCGATTCCCCGACAACGGTGCCAAACAAACTTGATGGCCAATATATTTACGTCCAACTTTAACCGGCAGAGTACCGGGTCGGAAGTACTATAGTAGCAAGCAAGGATGATAACACGAGGATTCAATTGAATACCAAAGTCATTTTTGTATTTTGTTTAGGTCAACTGATGGGAGTCAACTTCACTGCACTTTTGTATGTGATCTAGCCCCCGTTTATCACTTTATTGGCATGTTTTGGGTAGATATAGGCCGTTTCGAGAGTAATATCGAGAATTATATACACGGGGAGTCAAACTGTCATATCGATGGTAAACTCCGCCTTTTTAGCGATATTTCACTCTTTTCCGAGCGCTTTTGTCTTGCGGAATTATGCGTGGTGTTTGTTTGTCTATGTTATTGCAGGACTTAGGTGACTTAAGGACCCGGAAGGCGATGTTTTGGACTATGAGACGTGATCGTGGCCCGAATGTAGCATAAAAAGTGAAGAAAAGCCAAGTTTGGGATGAGGACAAGCCAGACGGGCGTTTGATATACCTCTGACGGGCGCCGAGGAAGGCCACATCGAGGCGGGCGTTTGCTCATTCCAGCACGGGCGCCCACAGCATTGACACTCATTCAGAAAGTTATGTTTTTGGCTGGACGGGCATCCAAAAGACCCCTAGACGGGCGTTTGGGTAGGTTCAGCCCGATTCATGAAGTTCATTTTAACACGCATTTAACGTCTGAGGTTTACTGACGAGCGTCCAGGGTCGAAAAGCCTCAAGTCATGAGTTACCAGGGGCGGCCCGAGAATGCGAACGCCCGCCCCAATGAAGACGAAGCCTGATATCTTCATATTTTCCAGCGGACGGGCGTCGACATGGACCAGGCAGCGCCCAGGACCGGCAAAGCAGCAGATTTCGACCTAATCTATAAATACGCAGCTCATTCAGCCCCTACTCATCTTTGGCCGACTTTAGACTCTTTTTAGGCGATTTGTGTGCGGTTTTAGTGTAGTGTGATCACCCTTTGATCCCTTGATCCTATAAATTACATCCTTTGATTCTAAACTCTTTTCATAGCTTAGATTTACGTTTCAAGTTCAAAAGATTGTCTTTTTGGTGGATTATTTCTTCGCACTGTTTCAGATCAGATTTTTCCTCATTTATATGGTAATGAATACTTTCTCTTTTATTATTTATAGCATGATTCCAATTCTTATTTTGTTTATTAGAATAATTATGAGTAGCTAAATTCATGTGTAGTCGAATTATGTGAAAGCGAGCGAAAACCCTAAGGGGGATGAGATAGGGAGTTGTGTAGTGCATAAATTATTGTTTAAACGATTAATCCACGTCCTAAAACTTATTTTAACATCTTTGAATTAGATTGATCACCTAGTTCACTGTCACACACATCGAACTTATAGATGTATTTTGCGGTGAGATGTGGGATAAGGGGTTTTAGGATCGTTGCGTAGATTCGGCCTAGTTGTTAGGTCCGAACCCAATACAGAGGTTGGTCATCATTGTTCGAGCGACTCTAGAGGTTAATCATGTTAGGTTAATCGGTTTTCTAAAGGGAGAATTAATTAACTTCACATAGGGTGGTTAGATCGAGTTGTTCAGTCTAATTGCTAGAATTAGGAGTTGGCACCCGTGGATGTCGTTGAACTACATTGGATAGGTAGGTAGGTCGGTTAAGACACGCTCCCTGTTAAGTCTTTCCTTAGGGGTAAAAGTAGCTCGTGGGATCATAGTTCGACTATACCCTTTAATACTTAGAAGTAAACCCATTAGTATAATCTTTACTTTTGCACTGGTATAATATCTCTCCACCACTATTTTGACCAGAACTAAGTTGTAAGTCGACTTTGGTACTTAGACATTACTCCCTGTGGATTCGACCTTGTGACCACTATACTACCGTTGAACCGATACTCTGTCGGTTAAAGTTAGCGGTTAAGTATTTTGCTATCAAGAATTTTGGCGCCGTTGCCGGGGAGTAACGTTTGATATCTTGTAAGTTGACCGAAAGCTTGGGCTTAGGTCATTTTTATTTTGTTTTCTTGTTGTTTCTTGTTTGTCATTGAATGACCCGAAGATCCAAAGAACCACTCATCGAGCCAATTGAAGAAATTGAAGCTTTTGCACATCATAGAAATAGTCAACGCCGAGGAGAACCTCTGATTGCCAGTCCGAACCCTTTGTTTGAGGAAGAAGGGGTAGTAGAAAGTTCATTTTCAGAATCCTTAGAGGGAATGAAGGATTCACCGAATCATAGAGATGGAAAAGAGCCCCTAATCGAGCACAATGCACCGGGCAGTACATCCAACCTCAGAGATACAACTTTACAATTGACCCCAATCCGTGATCGTATAGAACAATTGGAGAATGATGGGTTGAGACTCCAGCAAACGATCGACCCTCAATACACTCAAAGAACCGGAATTGGGAGTCACCGAGGTGGGCATTTGGGACAGATTGGGGGCGTGATAGACGGCTTGGGGTAAGCGAGCGAGGAACATCGAAGCGTACTCAAGCGGCCGCCCGTTGCAACAACAGAACTTTGGGCGGTATGGACAATCTACAGTCGAAAGAGTACTACAAATGCTAAGGGAACAGGAGAATCAACAGGAGTTCCAAAACCCATATAATCAGCAACCACCTATGCAGCAGTATTATCAACAGCAACAACAACAGGATTATCAGCTACAGATGGTTCAACAGGTACAGCGATCGAGGGTTTGCCGAGATTAAGTCACTACTCCTCAGGAAGTTATAGGGCACAATCCGATTAGAGTGCCCCCAATTAATGCGAACAACTTGGACATCAAGCAGAACATTCTGAATATGTTGGGGGAACACGGGAAGTCGACTGAGAACCCAAACAGCTTTCTAGATCATTTTCTTCAAATTTGTGGAACGATGAGATATAATGGGGTTAGTGATGAGGCAATAAAGCTGATAGTTTTCCCGTTTGCACTGAGAGGAGCTGCTAAAGATTGGTTTGATTCATTACCCAACGATTCACTACATACTTGGGCAGATGTAACGCGAGTGTTTCTGAAGAAGTATTTTCCTCCGGCAAAGATTCTGGATCTGAAAGAAGAAATCTCTTTGTTTGACGGTCTCGAGGGAGAGACCTTAAAAGAGACTTATGAGAGATTCAGGGGTCTACTGAAGAGATGCCCTTCACACGGTTTTTCTACGGTGGAACAGGTTATTATATTATTCAGGGCCTTAGAGCCAATGGACCAGAATAAGCTGAATTCCTCCAGTGGCGGAGATATCATGAATATGCCGCCAGAACAAGCTATGAGACAGATAGAGAATGCGACAGATGGAGAAGGGCAGTGGGGCTCTACAAGAAAGAACAAGAAAGCACCTTTGGAAACTGTAAAGTCATTGAAAGACGATTTGGATAGAGAGCAAGCATTGCACGAGAAGATGCAAGCGATGTCACTAATGATACAGAGGATGGAGGCAGAGAGAAAGGCGGCATTACAATGCCAAATGTGTGGGGGTGGCCATTCCGCTTTGCAATGTACTTCACTAAAGAAGTCCACTTACCCACAACAGTTGCCTCCACAACAGCAACGGAATGTGTGTGCAATGGGACATGTAAAGAATAATCAATAAGATTTTGGCCAACAGCAACAGTGGAATTCAAATTTTGATAACCAGCAGGCCAAGATGCGAGTATGGCATGGAAGAGCGACAACGAAGACAATGTGAGCTATATTGGACAAGGTAATGGGGGTAACTGGAATCAGAACCAACATGGGCAGAATTGGAATCGAAACAATAACAATCAGAACCAAGGGTTCAGGCAGAACCAAAGCCCAAATAACCAATCTTGGAATCAGAACCCCCAGAATGAGAATGCCTATCAAAATACCGATCAAGGCATGTATCAGAACAATCAGCAACATGGCCACCAACAGCAGAATAATCAGAACTGGGGCCAGAATAATCAAGGACAGAATCAGAGTTGGGGAGCAATCAGGGATGGAATCAAAATCAACGCCAACAAAACAATCCGAATTCCAATCAGAATCGCCAGCGAGCGACCGGCCGAAAGCGATAATCTCGCACATTTCAAAGATCCGAATGCTCATCTACACGAGAACAATCGTAACACTCAACAATTGAACACGGTGCTCGGAAGGCGTCATTTGAGATAATCCTGGAAAGACTGGATAGGACTGTATCTGAGTTGAATAAGAATGCCATTGAGCAAAAAGTGGCCACTCACTCCGCCATTCGGAATTTGAAAACCCAAGTTGGGCAAATCACGAACACACTGAAGAAGAATTTGAGTGATGCTGAGCAGAACCCGAGACAAGTGAATGCAATATTCACTAGAAGTGGTAGAGAATTGGGAGTGGACCAGCCAAAGAGAGGGGTTGAAGCAGAGAAGTATTTGGATGAAGAGGATGAAACTAAGGCAGCAGAGAGAGAAATAATGGAAATTGAGTTGGAAGTCGTGAGAAGAGAGTTAGTCTTTGCCAAGAGAGATCTCACGATTGCTAGGAAAGAGAGGGCTTTGAAGGCGAGAGAGAGCAAGCAGCTCAATCCAAGAGAGCTGAAGTAATGGAGAAGCGGGATTTCATAGTTTTGGATATAAAAGAGGAGGAACCGAGCAAGCAAGCAACAAGACATGAAGCTACATCTGGGCCTCCAATGCCAATCACTCGAGGTAAGAAAAATTTTATGCCCTCTCCCCCTCCTGATTTTGATGAGAATACGTTGCCTTACCCACCTAAAGGCCCTAAGAAGCCAATTCTTACTGAAAAACAGCATAGGTTCCTCGACATTCTTAGGAAGGTAGAGATCAATGTCCCCCTGTTAGAGGCAGTTGCTAGTGTGCCTGAGTATTTTAAATGTTTGAAAAGGATGTTGACAAGTCGAGAGAAAATGGGTAAGATAGTTAGGCTGAGGGAGGAGTGTTCAATAGTTTATGACAGTAAAATCCCCCCTAAGATGAGAGATAGAGGAGGTTTCACCATTCCTATCACCATAGGCAATACTGTAATTGAGAATGTTTTATGTGATTTAGGAGCTTCTGTGAGCTTGATGCCTAAGGCTTTATATGAAAAATTAAGGTTAGGTGATTTAGAGCCTACGGGAATGACCCTACAAATGGTTGATAGGTCTGTGAGGAAACCGTTGGGGGTAGCTGAAGATGTGCTAGTTCAGGTAGGCAAGTTCGTGTTTCCTGTGGATTTTGTGATTCTTGACATGGAGATGGACTCTAGGACCTCTGTCCTGTTAGGTCGTCCCTTTTTGACCACTAGTGATGCTCAGATAGGAGTAAAGAGTGGAGATATTTCGTTTGGAGTTGGGGGGCGAGAGAAAGCGTTTAAATGTCTACAAGGATAGAGGTCGTCAAGCTATAGCTGATGAATGTTCATACACAGAATCTTTGTTTTCTTGTCTTGTGGTGCGTACTGACATGCATGACAGTCAGAGTTCATTGAAAGGAGACACGGTGAAAGTAGATAGGTCGTCGATCAAGGCAAGATCGAAACGAATAGTAAATCGGGATCGCCCGTTGCACCGGTGCTCCCCAAGCTGGGAAAAGTGCAGATTGATAAACCGCCTGATCAGAAGAAACCAAAAGGGAAGCCATCTAAAAAGCCGGAAAAGAAATAAAGTGTGAGGTGGCAGGAGAAAGCAGCGCAAGTTGCAAGAGGTAAGCCGTTCACTAGCTCGACTATTTTTATGATTGCCTTTGGGATATCTACGAGCATGTTTGAAATGATGAATGCAGAATTTGGTTGACTTGCTATGAGCTTACATGATATGTGCTGAGTGTCTGTTTGAGTCGTTTATGATTTGAGTTTGTTAAGCGTCACCCGGTCAAGCCAACGACGTAAAACAAAGGCGCTTGGGGGGAGGCAACCCCGCCTTAATAAAACTGTGTGGAATTGAAAGGAATCTAGGAATATCCGCCTATGTGCTCTTATATGAATTTATGCCTTGACTATGATATGTATGCACGTGTGATGCTTTCTATGATGAGTGTGCCTCTGTGGCCTTATATTTGATGCTTAGATGTTCTGTGCTTTACCCGTGTGGGTGATTTTTCCATCTAAAGCTATTATGTGATGTGCTATATATATTGCCTATCGAGTTTTCTGACGTGACAAGGCCTTCTACATTTTATACCCCATATCCCTATTGCATGCCTTGGCACGTGGACCATGACCCGTGCATGCTTTGCTGTGGTTGTTTTTGTTTGGTATAGGGATTGGGGTCGTGTTTTCTCACGGTTGTTACGGGATTCGATAGCGCCTTTCTGTCGGGTCTAAAGCTAAGTCTCCTTTTCTATCTCATTCACACACTAAGGACAGTGCTTCATTCAAAGTGGGGGGTGGATAAAACTTAGCTTTATTGTTTCGATTGATAAATATGCCATTAATTGTGATATGCTTAGTTAATGTCCGTTTTCGAGTCAGTTCGTGGCTTAAAATTTTGACTTAGCTTGGTTTGAGTTGTATGTTTAAATGTGCCAGTTCAGTAATATACTTAGTCTGTGTCCGTTGTCGAGTCAGATTTTAAAATTTTCCAAGGTTTTAACGTCCGTTTGCATGTTTAAACTTCACATTCTCTTGGTAAACGACTTAGCGAAGTAGTAAATGCTTATAGCAAGACGCTAGGTTTATCTTATAAACGGAAGTTCTTTTGCACGTTTAGCTTCAATTTCATGGGCCTTAGGATCTAGTGAACGGTTATGATAGACTTGAGCGCAATTCGACTGCCTAGATCCCATTTTGTAACTTCGAGGCGAAATAGAAGGATTGACTTTGGTAGGACACGGGATGACAGTCCTGGTGCTTCTTTGACACAACCAGAGCCAAATAAGCCAAAATCCCAACATTTTCCCCTCGTAGCCCCTTTATGCCTTGATAGGACGGTCTGACCACCGTCCGAAATGAGCCGTTTGGTTACTTAGCCTGTATTATCCTAACCTGAGATTTATTATTGGTCACGTTTCTTTTGATCACCCTACGAGTGGACTTAGTCATTGCTTTAGACACACTTGCTGAAGCAAGTGTAGGGTGGGAGATGGTGCATGTTTTGAGAGGAGTTGGTTGGTACGAGCTAATATAATGAAGGGGAGGAGCTCGATGAATCTATTGTGAGGCGTGTTGGTTCGAGAAAAATATAAAGTTGATAGAATGAAAAAGAAAGAAAATGAAACAGAAAAAAAAGAAAAAGAAAGTTTGAATAAAGTTGAGGAAAAAAAAGTCAAGGGAGGATGTTTTGAGTAAATGAAAGTATGATGTTAAAGTTGGGGTTGTTTATCAATAAGTCTAGAAAGATCGAAGGAGTTTGGTGTGGTTTAGTATGTTTTCAAATAGAAAGTAAATGAGATGATTAGGTTCACTCGTATTTTCTTTTCTCCAGTCCCAAATTTTCCTTTCGATTAACCCCGTCCCGAGCTTGACATTATAACCCTTCAAGTCCTACTGGACCGTGTTTAGTCTTGGTTGGTCCCGATTAGTGGAGATGTTATTAAAATGAGCTCTAGTGTAGTCGCGATAGCTAAGAGTCTATAATCCGAACTGGAGATTTGGTCTATGACTTGGAAGCTAATTTTCACACATACACATTCCGTTTGTCTGATAACGATTGAGTCAAGATGTTTGCATTCACTATTTTACTTATCTTTTACCTTGGCAATGTGAGAGTTTTTATACGCATTTGTGAAGTTGATCCCTTGGTCTTTTTAATACGCCTAATTTACTCGAGGACGAGCTAAGGCTAAGTGTGGGGTGGTTGATGAGAGTCAACTTCACTGCACTTTTGTATGTGATGTAGCCCCCGTTTATCACTTTATTGGCATGTTTTGGTAGATATAGGCCGTTTCGAGAGTAATATCGAGAATTATATACGCGGGGAGTCAAACTATCATATCGAGGGTAAACTCCGCCTTTTTAGCGATATTTCACTCTTTTCCGAGCGCTTTTGTCTTGCGGAATTATGCGTGGTGTTTGTTTGTCTATGTTATTGCAGGACTTAGGTGACTCGAGGACCCAGAAGGCGATGTTTTGGACTATGAGACGTGATTGTGGCCCGAATGTAGCATAAAAAGTGCAGAAAAGCCAAGTTTGGGATGAGGACAAGCCAGACGGGCGTTTGATATACCTCAGACGGGCATCTGAGGGAAGGCCACATCAGACGGGCGTTTGCTCATTCCAGACGGGCGTCCACAGCATTGACACTCATTCAGAAAGTTATGTTTTTGGCTGGACGGGAGTCCAAAAGACCCCCAGACGGGCGTTTGGGTAGGCTCACCGATTCACGGTTCATTTAACACAGACGGACGCCCAGGTTTCTGAGACAGCGCCCAGGGGTCAAAAAGCCTCAAGTCATGAGTTACCAGACGGGCGTCCAGAGGAATGCGAACGCCCGTCCAATGAAGACGAAGCCCTAATATCTTCATATTTTCCAGGCGGACGGGCGTCTGACATGGACCATACGGGCGTCCGGGACCGACAGCAGCAGATTTCAACCTAATCTATAAATACGCAGCTCATTCAGCCCCTACTCATATTTGGCCGACTTTAGACTCTTTTTAGGCGATTTGTGTGCAGTTTTAGTGTAGTGTGATCACCCTTTGGTCCCTTGATCCTATAAATTACATCCTTGGATTCTAAACACTTTTCATAGCTTAGATTTACGTTTCAAGTTCAAAAGATTGTCTTTTTGGTGGATTATTTCTTCGCACTGTTTCAGATCAGATTTTTCCTCATTTATATGGTAATGAATACTTTCTCTTTTATTATTTCTAGCATGATTTCAATTCTTATTTTGTTTATTAGCATAATTATGAGTAGCTAAATTCACGTGTAGTCGAATTATGTGAAAGCGAGCGAAAACCCTAAGGGGGATGAGATAGGGAGTTGTGTAGTGCGTAAATTATTGTTTAAACGATTAATCCACGTCCTAAAACTTATTTTAACATCTTTGAATTAGATTGATCACCTAGTTCACTGTCACACACATCGAACTTATAGATGTATTTTGCAGTGAGATGTGGGATAAGGGGTTTTAGGATCGTTGCGTAGATTCAGCCTAGTTGTTAGGTTCGAACCCAATACAGAGGTTTGTCATTGTTGTTTGAGCGACTCTAGAGCTTAATCATGTTAGGTTAATCAGTTTTCTAAATGGAGAATTAATTAACTTCACATAGGGTGGTTAGATCGAGTTGTTCAGTCTAATCGCTAGAATTAGGAGTTGGCACCCGTGGATGTCGTTAAACTACATTGGATAGGTAGGTCGGTTAAGACACGCTCCCTGTTAAGTCTTTCCTTAGGGGTAAAAGTAGCTCGTGGGATCATAGTTCGACTATACCCTTTAATACTTAGAAGTAAACCCATTAGTATAATCTTTACTTTTGCACTAGTATAATATCTCTCCACCACTATTTTGACCTGAACTAAGTTCTAAGTCGACTTTGGTACTTAGACATTACTCCCTGTGGATTCGACCTTGTGACCAATATACTACCGTTGACCCGATACTCTGTCGGTTAAAGTTAGCGGTTAAGTATTTTGCTATCATCAACCAAGTGTGGAACACGTGATAATTAACCCTAAAACGTAATATAAACTACATATATTTAACGGAGAACGGACATAGCCAAACCATGTTCCAATTGATTATTTTCTACCCTTTGATTGATTATCGAGAATGAGCATTACCAATCAACCATACTAATTCTTCTTTCGACTTAATCGTGGGTGCAAACTCCTAAAGTGTTGCTAGATGCCATGCAACAATCTATCAACGTATGCCCTAGTTCAACAGTCTGCCTTTAAGGACTTAACTGAGCGAAAAACAATTAACCACTAGAGTCGCCTAATTTACACCGACAAACCCCGAATTGAAATCGAATCAAAACAAGTTAGTCGTTTTTAAGCAATGATTCCAAAGCCTATTTTCCCACACCTTTTTTGCAACATACATTTTATAAAAGTGGTGTGTGTGATGATGAACTAGGTGATCAAACTAATTTAAGCAATAATAACAAGCTTTAGAACACGAATTCATCGATAGATTATCAATTAAGCATTACACATCCCCAATTTCATCAATTAGAGGTCGATTTTATGAACTTTCACATGATTTAGCTATGTATATGTTTAGCTACTCATAGTACTAGGGAAATAAGAGAAATTAAGAGAAATAAACTTCATTAAACAGAAAATACAAGGGAAAACTGAGTTTAGTACCCATACAAGGTTCCTAAAAAAGTACCCATACAAAGAAAACCATAAAAGTGATGCTCATTAACTTCATTCCCATGAAGGAACACCAAACATATAATGAATTACCTCTTGGAGAAGAAAACCCAAGCATCAATTCCACCTAATTTATCAATTAGCTAGCTAAGATTGAAGTTTTAAAGAATAATTTTCTAGCTAAAAGCTCCTAAGAACAGTGAGAGAATATTGATAAGAGTCAACTCTTCTATGCATTTCACACTTAATTGACCCTATTTTATAGGACTTTCAGCATCATTTCTATCATATAAACATGATTTCAAGTTATTTTTATCACCTACGGTTTCACATAACACTTAATTGAAAATCTCATTTTATTGTTGAAATATAAACTTTTATAGCACATACGGGGTACTAAGCACCCCATTTGACGGAGGTCAGGCTGCACCTCACCACGTGTCACCCTCTCATAGACAGAGCTTTAAATGAAACCATAACATTAAGGGCCATGAGCCCCACTTTAAGCCTAAGGGAAGATCTTAACCCCAGGTGGAAGATCGGTCTGGCTTGCTTTTTAGTCCACCGTAGGTCGGTCAGAGCGTTACGGAGCTGGGTCAGCGCAGTTCGGTTCATAACGGCCTCAGGGGCTCAACGCATGTCGGCTAGAGCTATCCCTTATATTTAGCGCACATGCGTAATATTGATGGGAGTCAAATTTACTGTACTTTGGTGTGCAGTTTAACCCCCGTTTATCACCTTATTGGCATGTTTTGGGTAGATATAGACCGTCTCGAGAGTAATATCGAGAATTATATGCACGGGGAGTTAAACTGTCATATCGATGGTAAACTCCGCCTTTTTAGCGATATTTCACTCTTTTCCGAGCACTTTTGTCTAGCGGAATTATGCGTGGTGTTTGTTTGTCTATGTTATTGCAGGACTATGAGACGTGTTCGTGGCCCGACTGTAGCATAAAAGCCAAGTTTGGAGTGAAGACAAGCCAGACGGGCGTCTGCACATTCCAGACGGGCGTCTGCCGTGAAGCTACATCAGACGGGCGTATGCACATTCCAGACGGGTGTCCACAGCATTGGAACTTCATTCAGAAAGTTTGATTTTCAGTTGGACGGGCGTCCGAAAGACCCCCAGACGGGCGTTTGAGTAGGCTCAGCCCGATTCAAGAAGCTCATTTAACACAGACGAGCATCCAGAGTTCTAGACGGGAGTCCAGGGTTCGAAAAGCCTCAAGTCATGATTCACTAGACGGGTGTTCAGGGGAATGCGGACGCCCGTCCAATGAAGACGAAACCCTAATACCTTCAAATTTTCCAGGCGGACGGGCGTCTGACATGACCTGGATAGGCGTCCAGGACCGACAGTAGCAGATTTTCGACCTACTCTATAAATACGCAGCTCATTCAGCCCCTACTCATCTTTTGCCGACTTTAGACTGTTCTTAGGCGATTTGTGTGCGATTTTAGTGTAGTTTGATCACCCTTTGATCCCTTGTTCCTATAAATTACATCCTTTGATTCTAAACACTTTTCATAGCTTAGATTTACGTTTCAAGTTCCAAAGATTGTCCTTTTGGTGGAGTATTTCTTCGTACTGTTTCAGATCAGATTTTCCTCAATTATATGGTAATGAATACTTTCTCTTTTATTATTTCTAGCATGATTTCAATTCTTATTTTGTTTATTAGCATAATTATGAGTAGCTAAATTCATGTGTAGTCAAATTATGTGAAAGCGAGCGAAAACCCTAAGGGGGATGCGATTGGGAGTAGTGTAGTGCGTAAATTACCGTTTAACGATTAATCCACGTCCTGAAACTTATTTTAATGTCTTTGAATTAGATTGATCACCTAGTTCACTGTCACACACATCAAACTTATAGATGCATTTTGCAGTGAGATGTGGGATAAGGGGTTTTAGGATCGTTGCGTAGATTCGGCCTAGTTGTTAGGTCCGAACCCAATACAGAGGTTTGTCATCGTTGTTCGAGCGACTCTAGAGCTTAATCATGATAGGTTAATCGGTTTTCTAAATGGAGAATTAATTAACTTCACATAGGGTGGTTAGATCGAGTTGTTCAGTCTAATTGCTAGAATTAGGAGTTGGAACCCGTGGATGTCGTTAAACTACATTGGATAGGTAGGTCGGTTAAGACAAGCTCCCTGTTAAGTCCTTTCCTTAGGGGTAAGAGTAGCTTATGGGATCATAGTTTGACTATACCCTTTAATACTTAGAAGTAAACTCAATAGTATAATCTTTACTTTTGCACTAGTATAATATCTCTTCACCACTATTTTGACCTGAACTAAGTTCTAAGTCGACTTTGGTACTTAGACATTACTCCCTGTGGATTCGACCTTGAGACCACTATACTACCGTTGACCCGATACTCTATCGGTTAAAGTTATCGGTTAGTTATTTTGCTATCAAGAATTTTGGCGCCATTGTTGGGGAAACATGGAAATATCCTTTATTCATTATGACTTTGATCCTATATTTAAACTACCGTGATTATAACCTAAAATAAAAAGGGATTAACACGGGCAAATCCAATCCTTAAGGGACACGAAATAGAGTTCACAATGGATAAGACACATGCATGCCTGGGGCAAAAGCCTCTCTACATAAACGATCCCAAGAACTACAAAGAGACTTGATTCCTGAACATTTACATGATACGTAGGCAACTTGGGATTCATAATCTCAGGCTTAGTCTTAAACATTTAAACGCCACCCCTCGTTATATATTTTTCAATAGTTTTTGGTCTTGAATAGATTGGCACTAGGAAAATACAGCCTGAATATTTAGATAGAAGAAATGCAGCATTGGATTTCCCATCATCATCATAATCATCATCATTCTTCCAAGAACACGCAAAACAAACTGCCGCGGAAAACGCTCAGGATGGCCGAAACGGTGACGATGGAGAGACAACAGACACCAACACCGGAAACCAGTCTCAACAAGAAGGAATTTCCCTAGATCCAACCCAACAAGCATTGGTAGATCAGCTAGTAGCTATGGATGCAGCCACTCGACAAGACATCCTCCAGGCAGCCACACAGTATGATGATCTGGAGGAGGATACGCAAGAAAACATGCCTCTTCCTATCCCGAATCAAAGCTAATAGGACGATCATTCATCTACTTCAACCCTGGGGAAAAACCACTCAACCCCCAAGTGCTGGAGGCAGCCAGGGATGAGCTAGATGCCTTATTGGGAAGGAGATCGGATAATTTCTCGTTAATATCTCCGTTTACAACATAGATTGAGAACATTACCCAACTTGCGGGGTTTTAAGGTGAAAAATCTTGAGCCTTATGATGGATTTAAGGACCTGCAATATCATCTCATCTCCTCCAGTACATGACACACATGAATTTACAGTGTGCACCTGATGAGATGAAGTGTAAATCCTTTCCCGCACTACTCACGGGCAGGGATCGTGAATGGTTCTGGAAGATACCGCCAAGATCGATCACAGGCTTCGGAACACTGGTGATAAAGTTCATGCACGCTTTCTGTTGGAGTTGCCAGAATATGAATCTGACCCAAAAACCAGATTCAAATGAATGAGTCGATTCATAACCCACACAGATTCATCTAGATCTTGATTAGATCAATATCTATAGTGGAAGCATGAAATTTGCGATCAAATTAACTAATAAATGATTAATTAATACCTTAAAGAAAAGGTTACGAGGTTACCCACTCGAATCGAGATGCCGTGATCTTCCGGATTGTATCTCCAAACGATGATTCGTGGACGTCGATCTTGTATTCGCACCTCCTCGAATATGCCTTTAAGAAAAACCTAGTTTTCCTTCTTCCCAATTGCTAAGACAAGGAAACAAAATTTCTCTATTTTTCTTTGTAATTGGCGTTGTTTTTTTTTCTCTCACAAATGGAGTTGGATTCAATCTATTTGGTGTTGGGAGAAACTCTCGCTAATAACCAAATAGTTTGAGAGTTTATCTTATACACACATATTTATCTTTTCTTTGAAGGAAAATAAAAACCTTTATCCAATAGGAAAACAAATTTCCTATTTATCCAATAAGAAAACTAATTCCTTATTTCTAATTATTTAACCCATAAATAATTATATTTTACACATTATAATTAATTAGGAGAAAATTTCTTTTCCCAAAATCAAATAAAGTGGCACCATTTTTTTTTTATGCCGATTGGGATAATAGAAAATGTCTTTTCTATATTACATATTATTTATCTAATAAATAATATTCGCATATTAATTAAATAGACTAACTATTTAATTTATTCTTGTTAGGAACGTTTTATTTTGTTTTGATGATGGTCATACTAGCTGTGATAGCAAGCCTGAAATAAGTTAGAATTCTCTGTATAAGTCTTTACTTAGAGTCCGACATGTTGTATAAGTTGAGTCAGACAAGTATTGTACTAGTTGGTAGGACGGCTAAGTAAAAACAGATTTTCGGCAGAGTGAAACCAGCCAAGTACCGGCAGAGAGGCATGAAGATACTATGGTCTGACTTATAACCAAGGAAGTCTGTGATGACCTTGGATAAGTCTAAGTTACATTCCAAGTGATGAAACTTAATGTTTAAATATGGTGTACACTGATCTCACACAAATCAAGGATCAGTGAAGTACAAAGATTCTCATAAACCTAAGAGAATGATAGGAAAAAGTGAATCGGCAAAGTGAACTGACTATCGGCTGAGTAAAGATAAAGCAGCAAAGGAAGATCTAAGTGGCAAAGTCAGAAAGATCACTTAACCGTTCAGGGAACGGCCAAGTAAACTTTACTTGATCAGATTTTGAAATATGAAGAAGATTTAGAGGATCAAGCATTAAACGCACAATCAATTGAGGATCAATCAAGGACGGATTTTCTGATAAATGTTTGAAGAAAAATCCGATCACTGAAATCAAGGAGAATAAAATTAAGGGGGAATTAAGAATAAAATCAAGGATTATTCCCCTCTTTAATATAGCCAATAGACAGAAATTCAAATCAAGGACTACCAAGGCTATAAATAGAAGGCATTGACAGACAAGAATAAATAACAAAGATACCAAATGATTAAAGCAAAAACACTATCAATTTGAAAAGCCTTCCATCTGCACTAAAAGGAAATATCTAGAGATCAACTCAGGAATCAGAACTTCAATTACAAATCAAGCTCTGAGATTGATCAGCAAGTCTATGGATTTTATTCACATCAACTGAGGCAATTGAATCAGAGGAATATGAGAAGGAGTTTCAACCTTTGTGATAGCTGCTGAAAGATTTGTTCTCAAGGAGCAGTGATAGAGACTGAGTCACTGAAGCTTTTTGAAGCCATGGAGTGATAGTCTTGAAGATTGTGAAGCTTGTGTTGCCAAGGACAATTGTACTATTGTATCTGTGAAAACAATAGCGAATTCTTTCAATCATCACAGGAGAAGAGTGGATTAAGGGATTACACCACCCTGAACCACTATAAACCTTTGCGTCTATTTACTTTCAACAATTTACGTTACAACACTTTATTTCATTGCATACTCTATATCTGTGGTTGCAAAATCTACTTTGAACCAACACTTAAGAAGGACTTATCCGCTGCCCAAAATCTTTTAAATATAAGAACAGTTTTTGAAACTCCACTTTAGTCATTCACCCCCCTCTGACTATAGTTTTACCCTTCTCTGGGACCAACAATTCTTGAGGTTGCAAACTATGAGAATTCACTCGCGTGTTAAGAGCCAACCCGGGGACCATGGACCTATAACCAGTAGCTACAATAAATTAAATAAAACATTCATCGAACATAATATTTAATTTATATTCAACATATTAATTCCAGATTTATGCCAGCATAAATCTAAAACTGAACTTTATCGATTATAGATATAACTTATTCTCAATATGTCGAATCAATAAGTGTCCATTGATATAATCACTACATAAAGACTAACCCTTCATAGACTATCCGTAATGAAGCGGGAATTTTTCCGTAAACCTTCTTCATGACATCTTATCCTTATTTACCATTAATCCACTAGTGATCAATTAGTTCCTAACCAATATGAACTCCACGGATCGATCAGTTAATAAGATTAACAAAAAAGGGGATTGTCTTCTACTTCACGCAGGAAGGAATGGATTCTATATCTGTGAGACACACACTCCTCACTTGTTCCAGAATAGTGCCAACATGAAAGTGATTCGGATCGCGCCTCATACCAATCCGTAACGAACACACCAAACCCTATCATGAAACACGTAGGAGTCTGCAATCACTTCAGGATTAAGGTTAATCCATATATGATCATCTTATTATTTAATAAGATTTCTCATTCCTGGAATTATATGAGATATACAGATTAAATCGGTCCAGTCCTATCTGACTAAATCATATATAAATGTCCCACTTAGATAACCAATATTGATTGTCTGGATAAGACGGTCACACCAAAGTGTTCTGGGTGCATTAATGGTGGTTTAATCAATAGACCCCATACTTTGATTAAGTTCATCACGGACTAACAGTTTCAGTGTATCACCATAAAGTTAATTCTCGCGAGTGACATACACTAAGTTATATGGCTACATATGATACAACTTGGGTTTTTCAGTAGTGTATTATTTACAAGCATGATGATAAATCTGTCATTTATTAATTATAAAAACAATTACCAAAATTGCCTTTTGGGCACTACTTCCAACAATCTCCTACTTGCGTGTATGGACAAGCAATAATTGTTTTTAGAGCACACCCTTATCTTATTCACAACATTCTCCCACTTGCTCTAAAGTAGATGAGACATATCTCTCAATAACATACCCACCAAGAGATGACATTAGATGCCACACGACTTGGTAAACTGATCAGCTAGGTTGTCAGCTCGAGGTGATCTTTTGGACCGAAACGTCGCCTTTCTGTAGGGTTTAGCTATCTGATCGAGTGGTACTTTCTCTCAATATGCTTTTGACCTCTAGTGACTGCAAAGATCCTTTGCATAACCTACATCTCCACTGTTTTCACAGTGAAGTGATATCGGCTTACCCAGATCAGAAAAGAACTTCTTAAGCCATATTGCCTCTTAAGCTGCTCCAGTGATGCTGGATTGCTCCAAACTATGACTCTATCACAATGAGTAAACACTGAGCCCGAGATCGACTCACGATCATCCTTAATCTGACTGAAAGGCAGAATCAGTGTAGTCAACAATATCCAAGTTTACACCCGATTATACAAGCATATAATTTCTCGTTCTCTAAAGGTACTTGAGGATATGCACTATACTGCTATCCAACGCTTGAATCCAAGATTTGACTTTAAGTGACTTTTAATAACCTGACTTTCCCGATCCAAAAGAGAATCTATCCTCTATATCTATAGATTTAGAGAATTATTCCTTGATGGGTTGGGTAGGAAATCTCTCGTTGAATTTTTCATTTAAAAATACATTATCATCTTAACCAATAAGATGGATGAGATACTGCCAACAACTCGTTCTCATGAATTCGACCGAATCAAATTCTAAGAATATAGTCCACTTCTCTAACACACTCATGTTGTTTTCAACTGTTGCAGTGTTACCATTATCAACACTAATATTCACTAATTTACCAACATTGATACTCTGTCTATAAAAGACTCATCAATATTATGGCCAAGTCCACACATTTAAAACATGTGTCTTTTAATGACCTAGAGGTTTGCTTTAATCCATCAATAGATATAAGCATAGGCAGTCAATCTGTCATTGGCTTTAAGCTAAAGCCCTTCTGTTTCGAATGAATTCAAGCTACATTGTACGTCAAGAAAGTTTCGGGGCATCACCGCTAGTAATCTTTCTTCTTTCCATGGATTCAAGCAAGGCTAAATGGTGGGAGAGTTTCAAGGCATCACCCCTATTGAACTATCTACTTCTCAGGGAATCACCCCAGACCACTTGGCTTTGCTTTGAAAGGCAAACTTTCCCATTTACTCGACTTTTTTTCCCTTAAATCCAATTACTCCCACTAGGCCTGAGACACTCAGGTGGTTCTACAAGAGTGTGAACAGAACTGGAGTACCAAAACTCCATTTACATGTTTATGGACTTAACCCAACCTCTTCTTATCGGAATCCTATACCGTCTTCCGAAAAGGACCATAGGTTATCACCCCTAGCAGACTGTAAAGTCTGCATAATCACAGTGGGTCAATGGTTAAACCATACTCCCACTGCATTTGGGTGGTTTGATATTCTGATCTGGTTCAATAGTATTTATCAGTATCATCCCCAACAACCAATGTTGGATGTGGTCTGATTAAATCAGATAGTAACTTCCTTGAGTAACTTTACTTCAAGGTCCAAGGTTGTTATTTAAACATTCTTTCAGAAAGGTTGTGACAGTACAACAGTCACTTTCCGATCTTAAGAATCTTATAACCAACCTTTACTCATCGTATTAAGATATTTCACGAACAGTCACTATCTGAACGTGTATGCAAAATCTCTAGTCCTACCTTCAAGCACTAGTGCTAAATACCTCTATTTGCGGTAGTGGAGTAAACATAGTTCACTCATTATCTACAAATTCATAGGTATATTCTAAGTTGACTTCTCGGTATTACACAATAATGTAAACCGTTATTTTGCAACTAATATCTTAATTGAGTTAAGCAATGTATTGTAGCATATTAATAACTATATAAGGCAATCCATGGTTTATCCTTTCAGTGAAATCATTTCACTCGGAGGTAGGCCGAGCATTAGTGCAATAAACTATGCTTTAGCCTAGATCTGAGCGTGGAATAATCTCTTCTCTGGTAATATCAGAGATTCCTCCAAATATCCAGATAAACTAATCGGCATTTCGAGTAGCTATCAGACAAGTTGTCTACTACACAGAATCTCCCACTAGCTTGTATCCTCATAAGACCCCGAAGGTCAATATGAACAAGCTACGATACTTCTTCAACTCCATTAACCTTTCCAAATTGAAAGGTTACTTAGTCATTTTTCCTTTGAGATAGTGTTCATAGACTGGGAGATAGAATCACCCTTAGCCAGTCTTCAGATCTTATCTTTAGGATATATGTACTAATTAATAGATGCTGAAGAACCGTTTATCTCAATATGGAAACCATTTGCCTTAACAGTTTATGATTAGTTACATATACCTTTTCAACATTACTTAGTGGATCCGACTTTATCAAACAAAAGTCTGAGTTTGAGAATCGTACTACAAATGTCATATTCACTTTCTCTAAGGCAACTATATTATCGATGTTAAAGTGAATCCATTTGTTCCAACGAATATGAAAACAAAGATTAAACTTCTACGATATTGAAGGATTAAAATCCGAAATTTCTTTTCTTAATCACTCCCACTATCTTAGCTAAAATAACTGCTCGTTGTCTACTCTCTTATCATGAATGCCTAGCTACCTTGTTCTTGCAAAAGAACTTTAGCTTTCGAATCAAATACCCGATCGAGAGAGTCTCTAAGGATTTATAGGTTATTAATCTGAAATCATTTTCCTTGTCCTAAACTTTCTTTTATTAATATTTCGGTTTAGCCTTTAGCTTATTTAGTTTTATATGACTTGTACTTGAGACATTTACCTTCCCATTCTTGTCTTTCTTTAAAGGAAATTTCCGTGAACTATCAGTTCGTTTGAGTAGGCACTATTTGTGAATTGTGGGATGTCTGGTGAGATTGATACCAAATCATTCTCGTCATCTTTGAACTAATCTTATTTGTCTCTCATTCAACACGTGTGGCAGCAGTGACATTCTTATCAATGCCACTTAAGTTTGAAGGCTTAAGAGGGGAATCATCTACCGAAAAATTAATTGCATTCTTGATTCATGAGTTCAACGTTCTTGTTACTTTTCCCCTTTTATGAAGTTGTTACTAGTCAATTTATCATTTTTTAGCAGTATAGTTACCTTGAGAATTTCCAAAAAATATCCTTGTGAGTGTGACCTATTGTTTCAGATTTTCATGTACGCACCGAGTATGCCGCCGTAGGGGAGGTCAGTGACCGACGAGTACCCAAAATCCTATCCTTTTGGAGACCAAGCCTTGAATTTTGATAGTGGTGAAGGCCATCCGTAAGGGGCTGAAATCAAAGCGGCACGAGGCGTCACCATTCTCTCACGGTGCTTGTGTCAACAGTAGAGGCCATGGGGTTGGTTGTCACCTTCCCCGCTCCCACTCGTTATTTTGAAAAATAGGTAGTCTCATTAGGATTTTCAAAATTTCTTAATAATCCGAAAAACAATAAATCAAGAATATTCATATTAATACTCCCACTATTTTATAGGATCCAAATACCGTCTAAGTAGTGTCAATATATTCATGATTTTCCAATTTCATGGATTTATTGAAATTCCATGTGTAGACACTACACAATTAAAATTCACCAAGAATTTTATAATCCTAATACATTAGGACTTTTTAATTTTTCAATAATTCGAAAAACAAAACCATGAAATCTAAAAGCTCCCACTAGTTTATCGGTTCCAAATACCGTCTAACTAGTGTCACTTTATTCATGATTTTTCAATTTTCCTATTATATAGAAATCTTAAATGTGGACACTATACAACTAAAATTCACCAAAGAATTTTATAGTCCTAATTTTGGTCATGATAAAAATTTAGCATCTCAGAATTTTTCCAATAACCCGAAAACAATAAATTATGAAAATGAATCACTACTTTATCGGTTCCAAATATCGCATAGTCAGTGTCCATTTCCAAATATTTTATTATTAAAATACTTTTTATGTAGCCATTACATAATTAAATACCTGAAGGATTTAAGATCCTAAAATCAAATTTAACAAGTAAATTTTATTTTATCATGTGAATTTTATATCCATATAAATTTCCGTTTTTTCAAATAATTTAAATAATTACCTAAATTAATTACATGATCATACATGCCTAATTAATACGCATATGCTAGGAGTGGAATTCATGAATGCATTGCATGGTATGACATAATTATATCACATAAATAATCACGGAAGAAAATAAATGTGAAAAAGAAACCATTTGAGATTGGCCGATTTAGTGCTAAAGTATCTAATCTATTAAATATAGAAAACATCCTGAATCCAATTTAATGGATTTACTAATTTCTAATAAAAGAGAAGCAGATGCGAATCTCTATATAATTTGGCCCAGCTGAATAGGAAAAAAAATGCCTACAGCTCGTTTGGTTGAAGTCATGTATTGTCCACCTGCAGGTCACGAGTTCGATTCCGAGCTGCTACCATTGTTTTTTTTATTATGACAGCGCTGGTGTCATGCTGACATCAGCATACGAATTCAGCTTAGTCAGCGATAAATAAAATAAATGTATATTCTATATCTAATCAATTTGGATCCAACCAAAAATTTGTGAAAAATAATTTCATCAAATTACATAATTTCCTACAGCCGGAAAAAACGGATTTACAACAGATCTAACGGTAAACATATACCAACCCCAATCCATCTCGTCAAACAAAACATTCAATCACGCAATATTATATATAACGAATATAAAAAAAGGATGCAATATACAATTCTAATGCAATTTCACTCCTAATTAATTAATCCTTTCATAATTAATTAATCGACCAAATTCAGTTTTAACCTGCCTCTGCTACCACATGTTGGAGTAGCCAGAATCTGAATCCGACCTGAAAACCCGATTCAAATGAATCGAGCCGAGTCAGAACCCACACAGATTCATCTAGATCTTGATTAGATCAATATCTATAGCGGAAGCATGAATTTTGCGATCTAATTAACTAATAAACGATTAATTAATAACTTAAAGACAAGGTTACGAGATTACCCAATCGAATCGAGATGCCGTAATATTCCGGATTGTATCTCTAAACGACGACTGGTGGACGTCGATCTTGTTTTCGCACCTCCTCGAATATGCCTTCAAGAAAAACCAAGTTTTTTTTTTCTTCCCAATGGCAAAGACAAGAAAACAAAATTTCTCTCTTTTTCTTTGTAAATGGCGTTGGTTTTTCTCTCTCTCACAAATGGTGTTGGATTCAATCTATTTGGTGTTGGGAGAAACTCTCTTTATATAGGCTAATAACCATATAGTTTGAGAGTTTATCTTATGCACACATATTTATCTTTTCCTTTAAGGAAAATAAAAACATTATCCAATAGGAAAAAAATTTCCTATTTATCAAATAAGAAAATTAATTCCTTATTTATAATTATTTAACACATAAATAATCATATTGTCCACATTATAATTAATTAGGAGAAAATTTATTTTCCCAAAATCAAATAAAGTGGTGCCATTTTTATGCCAATTGGGATAATAGAAAATGTATTTTCTATATTACATATTGTTTACCTAATAAATAATATTCGTATATTCATTAAATAGACTAACTATTTAATTTATTCTCAAGGTTCCAAAATACGAGAATTCACTCGGCTGTTAGGAGCCAACTGATGGACCATGGACCTATAACCAGTAGCTACAATAAATTAAATAAAACATTCATCGAACAGAATATTTCTATTCAACATATTAATTCCGGAATTACGCCACCATAAATCTGAAACTGAATTTTATCGATTATAGATATAACTTATTCTCAATATGTTGAGTCAATAAGTGTCCATTGATATAATCATTACATACAGACTAACCCTCCATAGACTATCTGTAATGAAGCGGGAATGTTTCCTTAAACCTTCTTCATTACATCTTATCCTTATTTACCATTAACCCACTAGTGATCAATTAGTTCTTAACCAATATGAACTATGTGGATCGATCAGTTTTTAGGATTAACAAATAAGGAGATTGTCTTTCTACTTCCTGCAGGAAGGAATGGATTCCATATCTGTAAGACACACACTCCTCACTTATTCTAGAATAGTGCCAACGTGAAAGTGATTCGGACCGCGCCTCTTAGCAATCCTTAACGAACACATCAAACCCTATCTTGAAACAAGCAGGAGCCTACAATCACTTCAGGATTGAAGTTAATCCATATATGATCATCTTATGATTTAATAAGATTTCCCAATCACCGATCAATTATATGAGATATACAGATTAAATCGGTACAGTCCTATATGACTACATCATATATAAATGCCCCACGTAGATAACCAATATCGACGGTCCAGATAAGACGATCACACCAAAAAGTGTTCTGGACGCATTAATGGTGGTTTAATCAATAGACCCCATACTTTGATTAAGTTCACCACGGACTAACAGTTCAAATATATCACCATAAACTTAATCCTCACATGTGACACATACTAAGTTATATGGCTACATATGATACAACTTGGGTTTTCAGTAGTGTATTATTTACAAGCACGAAGCAAGTAATAAGATAATGATAAATCTGTCATTTATTAATTATAAAAACAATTACCAAAATTGCCTTTCGGACACTACTTCCAACAATCTCCCACTTGCCTGTATGGACAAGAAATAATTGTTTTTAGAGCACACCCTTATTTATTCACAACATTCTCCCACTTACTCTAAGTAAATGAGACATATCTCTCAATCACATACCCGCCAAGCGTTGACATTTGAAGCCACACGACTTGGTAAACTGATCAGCTAGGTTGTCGGCTCGATGCGATCTTTAGGACCGAAACGTTGTCTTTTTGCACGGTCTATCTGATCAAGTGGTACTTTCTCTCAATATGATTTTGACCTCTAGTGACTGTGAAGATCATTTGCATAACCTACCTCTCCACTGCTTTCACAGTGAAGTGATATCGGCTTACCCAGACCTGGAATTACTCCGAGATCAGAAAAGAACTTCTTAAGCCATATTGCCTCTTAAGCTGCTCCAATGATGCTGGATTGCTCCAAACTATGACTCTATCACAATGAGTATACACTGAGCCCTGGCTCGACTCACGATCATCCTTAATCCAACTGAAAGGATGAATCAGTGTAGTCAACAATATCTAGGTTTACACCGGATTATACAAGCATATAATTCCTCGTTCTCTAAAGGTACTTGAGGATGCACTGTACTGCTATGCCATGCTTGAATCCAAGATTTGACTTTAAGTGACTTTTAATAACCTGACTTTCCTGATCCAAAAGAGAATCTATGCCATTTTCACTATATCTGTAGATTTAGAGAATTATTCCTTGAGGGGTTGGGTAGGAAACATCTCGTTGAATTTTTCATTTAAAAATAAATTATCATCTTAACCAATAATATGGATGAGATACTGCCAACAACCCGTTCTCATGAATTCGACCGAATCAAATTCTAAGAATATAGTCCACTTCTCTAATTTAGAGATGCTTTGGCTCGTCAGTTCTTGACTTCCGATAACACACTCATGTTGTTCTCAACTGTTGTAGTGTTACCTTTATCAACACTAATATTCACTACTTTACCAACATTGATACTCAGTCTACAAAAGACTCATCAATATTATGGTCAAGTCCACATATTTAAAACATGTGCCTTTTAATGACCTAGAGGTTTTCTTTATCCACCAATAGATATAAGCATAGGCAGTCAATTTGTCATTGGCTTTAAGCTAAAGCCCTTATGTTCCGAATGAATTCAATCTCCGTCGTACGGCAAGAAAGTTTCAGGGCATCACCCTTGGTAATCTTTCTGCTTTCCATGGAGTCAAACAAGGCTGAATGGTGAGAGGGTTTCAGGCATCACCCCTATTGAACAATCAACTTCTCAGGGAGTCACCCCTAAACCACTTTCCTTTGGATTGAAAGGCAAACTGTCCCATTTACTCGACTCTTTTTCCCGTAAATCCAATTACTCCCACTGGGCCTGAGACACTCAGGTGGTTCTATAAGAGTATGAACAGAACTGGAGTACCAAAACTCTATTTACATGTTTATGGCCTTAACCCAACCTCTTCTTATCAGATTTTTATACCGCCATCTGAAAAGGACCCTAGGTGATCACCCCTAGCAGACTGTAAAGTCTGCATAATCGTAACCCACTACATTGGGTGGTTTGATATTCTGATCTGGTTCAATAGTATTTATCAGTATCATCCCCAACAACCAATGTTGGATGTGGTCTGATTAAATCAGATAGTAACTTCCTTGAGTAACTTTACTTTAAGGTCCAATGTTGTTACTTAAACATTCTTTCAGAAAGGTTGTGACAGTACAATCGTCACTTTTTGATCTTAAGAATCTTATAACCAACCTCTACTCATCGCATTGAGATATTTCACGAACAGTCACTATTTGAACGTGTATGCAAAATCTCCACTCCTACCTTCAAGCACTAGTGCTAAATACATCTATTTGCGGAAGTGGAGTAAACATACTTCACTCATTATCTACAAATTCATAGGTATCTTCTAGGTACACTTTTCGGTATTACACAATAATGTAAACCGTTATTTTCAACTAATATCTTAATTGAGTTAAGAAGTGTATTGTAGCATATTAATAACTATATAAGGAAATCCATGTTTATCCTTTCCATGAAATCATTTCACTCGGAGGTAGGCCGAGCATTAGTGCAAAAACTTATCCTTTAGCCTAGATCTGAGCATGGAATACTCTATTCTCTGGTAATATCAGAGATTCCTCCAAATATTCTGATAAACTAATCGGCGTTTCGAGTAGCTATCAGACAAGTTGTCTACTACACAGAAGCTCCCACAAGCTTGTATCCTCATAAGACCCTGAAGGTCAATATGAACAAGCTATGGTACTTTTTCATCTCTATTAACATTTCCAAATTGAAAGGTTACTTAGTCATTTTCCCTTTAAGATAGTGTTCTTAGACTGGGAGATAGGAATCACCCTTAGCAAGTCTTCAGATTTTATCTTTAAGATATATGTACTAATTAATAGATGCTGAAGAATCGTTTATCTCAATATGGAAACCATTTGCCTTAACAGTTTATGATTAGTTACATATACCTTTTCAACATTACTTAGTGGATCTGACTTTATCAAACAAAAGTCCGAGTCTCAAAATCGTACTACAAATGTCATTGTCACGGATTTATCTAGCACAACAAACAAGTAATAAATATTTATAAATCCGGTTTCCCTCAAGTATAAGGATCGTAGTAAAGAGGTTGATACCGGGTCGATCTTACGGGGAACTAAACGATTGTGATTCTAGCTTTTGTCTAACCTAAACTATGTCACGAAACTAATCTAAACAGTGAATAAAAATCGAACAAAAGAGAAAATAAACTAGACAGAGGATATAATCCAAAGCTAGGAAGGATATGGGTCATGAACCAATTCGATACTAAACTAAACTAAGATGCAAATAAAAGTAAACTAACTAAACGAATTCAAGTTTTAGGGATTTAAATCAAGTGTGTAATGAACAAACGAGGATTGATCCACCTATTCAACAAGCATTGATTTCCTATCTCGATTATGTTGTGGTTTTTATCTAGGTTGTGATTCACCTTATCTAAACATGAACTCTAATTCCTTAGAAAGTTCATCTATTAATCTATTATCTTCCAATGCAAGATTAACGCGTTTCCTAACCAAAGGTGTAAACTTTATGGTTGTAATCTAGCAATTAAACCTATTAACTTCCGTTATGATAGATTCGAATTACTACTCTTATTCATGATGATCTAGGGTTTATTAAGATTTCCATCAACAATAAACAATCACACATGCAGATCTTCCGATATAAAAGCAATTAAACGTAATAAACATGAATAAGAAACAACCTTTAAATAAAAACTCATAGTATAACCGAAGAGAACGAAATCAACAATCGTTGGATGGCTTCACAATACTCGTTTGATGAAGCTTTTAGCCTCTAAACATCCTCAGCAACTCGAATTTGCAGAAATAGTACATAAAAAGTAATTAGTTTAGTCTAGATCTAAAGTGCATAAAAACTGGAATAAAAAGGAGAAAAATGCAGCCTAAAGCCGCCCCTAGGTTTAGGGTTTTGAATAATGAGTCTATCCTCTCTTTTGTGTGGAGAAACAGCCGACTATATATAGATTTTAAAGTCGGTTTCAGCAAGTCGGCTACCGGACGCCCGTCTGGATCCTTGAAAGCCCGTCCATACTTCATATGAACTTTAAATCGGGCCGAGTCATGATCAGACGCCGTCCACCCAGCGTCCCACCTCAGCGCCCAAACTTCCTCGAATCAACTTTCCATCCTCTGGGCGCTTCGTTCAATTTACTGCAGACGTCATCCCTTTCGGACGGAGATTCGGACGCTTGATCCAATATGGTGAATTTCGATTTCTTGATCTCTATCTCTTTTCATCTTGTCAATTCCTTCATTATCTCTTTTAATCATCATATATTTCGACTCTTATCTCTTTTGATCATCATTTGAGCCTTGAAAAATGTGTCTACATCATATAAAAACACCACAAAATGTAATATCGCTCAAATAATCGTAAAAACATAATTAAAGCACATAAATCAACCTATTTTGCAATTAACTCTTTTGAAATATCATTTACTCAATATATTCATTAAACACATGCTTCTTATGCAATTTGAAGTACGAATACGGGAAAAATATCATAGAATATAGCATTATAAATCGTATAAAATCACCCTTAACAACTCCCCCCACACTTAAGCTTTTGCTCTCGTCGAGCAAAACAAAATAAAAATTAGGCTCGAGAAAAGAACAGACATCTAAACATACATAACACATATCCAATAAACGTAAGTTCACCATTGTGTGTGTGCATAGCCATAGAAAACTTCCACTAAATCCAAACTCGAGAAACTCAAAGCAAAACTAGCTAATACCCCTCGTAGACTAGTAATAAATGACACTCATAAGATGCACCCTACAAACGTGATATATCCCGAAAAGATGATCGAATGAATCTAGGGCCTTTCGAAATACTCAGAGGATAATCCTACAACAACATATACATCGGTTTCTCTGGGGATAAGGTAGACGATAACTTAGTCTTATATCCATTCATACTAATCTTTTAGTTGATTTAACTTTTCACTTTTAAACACACATCGAATAAGCTTTTGCCCTGTCATAGCAGAATAGGACATTTCGAGATAACACCCTACCTTACTCAAATCATAAGGCGCTTTTTTCACGATATGTCGTGAGCTTTTAGTCATCATAGTGGTATAGGACATACGTGGTATACCCTATCGCACTCTAATCATCGACTAGCTTCCGACACACCCAATTTACTTCATATTTTTTTCAACTTTTTCATTTGACAATAAGTTACGTGTTACTTATCACATTCAAACCTTCAGATATTCACAGTATAACATACTCCAGATCTAAATACACACTATCATAATTCGCGAGATATATACGTAGCACTAAGCACATGACTTATAAGACAATCAAAAAAAATCACTTGTCCAAAAGGGGTATAACTTTATAAATAGCTCATCATTGACTATGGCTCGTGAAAAATCGATCTCAGGTGAAACAACTAACTTATCAAACATATGATATACAGCTTAAATGACTATAAAAATAGTGAACATTGAATCGAATTGCCTACTCGGGACAAAACAAAAACAAAAGTGTCGAAAAATTTCGAAAATTTTAGCTCATTTGCATAGAAACATTACGAATTAAGCAAATGTGTAGATACATGTCGAAACATTCCCCTCCCCCACACTTAAAAATCAACATGTCCTCATGTTGTGCAGATCGAAAGAAAAAGGAAAAGACTTAGCTGATTTAAACCGAAACTCGAATCGTTTGTCAGGCCGGAGCCTACATAATGACACTTTAGAACGCGTAACCAGACAATGTAGCTCGACGAAACCGCTAAAAATATACCTGCACGTCTTGACAAACATGGAACCATCTCGGGGAAAACGGGGAGTTATACCAGAACGAAAAGAGATATCAAAAATGAAAATAAAGCAAAAGGTAAAGCATTCAATACATCCAGAAAGTATAAACACAGTAGAAAGGAAAGTACGGTTGCCTTATGGCTTACATGATCCATCGGGAAAAGTAACAGTAGCAATATAAAAATTACAACGGATCATATAAGAAAAAGTATCAATAACATACATCCATCGAATCAAAGAAAAAGAAAAACTAGAATCAGAAAAATAAAATCAAGGCTGGCTCGGCGCGTCGCGTAATCATCGGCCGGAGGATCGAGAGGAGGAGGTCCGAAGGTGGTGATGTAGCCTCTAGCCGTCGAGTCAGCTGCTCTCATCGGAAGACTCGGACTCTTGAAGAACATCGGCAATGGCCTCGCTTCAATCTCGGAAGAATAATGGAAATCAATGAGGCTTGGATTGAAAACCCTGTCATCCCTCGGTTGCCGGCCTTCACTTATACACTTCAGGATCGTCAAAATGTTGTTCTGAGACGTCCTGATGTCTTCCAGCCAGTCCCGCACACTTTTGGCCATACTTAGCCGCATCCGGACCGAAGGCGATAAAGCAGGAATCGTAGACGCTTGAGGCGGTGCCGAAGATGAACCGGGTTCCTGTGGTGTCTCCGTCTCAGACTGACCCGAAGGCTTACCCTTTTCTCACTGTATCGGCCTCGGATTCTTCGGTTTGTGATCGGCTCCATACTCAGCACACCGGTATCGATCTGATCATCGTGGATTAAGTGAGGGATAATCAAGCATCGGGTATAGATCTTCTGATTAATAGCCACCTCATCATACAACGCCTGCCCCACATTCACGTTCAAGCCAAATGTCAATGCATATAACATGCCTAGGTCACCAATGTGAAAGTGCGTCAAGTTGTTCTTAGGCAACAACCGACTCTGAATAAATCGACACTGGACCTTCCAGTCCTCCGTCCAGGTCGTGGTAACCAACTCCTTCCGGTCGCCTCCCGGCCTTAATGCCCATGCCACATCCGGGCACACTCTCAGTCGCAACTCCTCCAAAGGATCCTGCCCCAAACTCTGCCTATGTAAAATCTCCTCCGTATAATCTCTACCCTCAATAGCCGCCAACCCATACTTTGCATTGATCACCTCCGGCGTAAACGGAACGTGGACTCCTCGAACCACAACCACCTTCGTTTCTAAGTCGGTTTCTGAACAGTTTGCATAAAACTCCCGAACCAAGGAACTATTGACCGGCGTAGTTGGAATCGTCATCAAAGCTTCCCATTTCCGATCCTTAAGCAACTTAACGAAACCCGGATCGACCTTTGCCTCTAAAGTGGCCCTTTCTATCAACATCGTCCTCGAGAAATAGTGCTGTTTATACATATCGTGAGCTCTAGGGTTCACGAACCTACGAGGTAAGGGCATAGGAGGTACGGTTTTGGCTTTCTTCCTAGGTTGGGAAGCCCTAGGTACAACCGGTTCCTCCTCACGGGTAGCTTCTACGGTGTCCTCAGCCCTAGACGAGGCTCCGCCTTTCTGAGCCCTAGGCATCCGTACTAAAGGAATATCGTCGTCCGTCTCAGAGTCGGAGGTTGGTTCATCTCTTAAGGTTACCCTAGTTTGGGTGGCTCTAGGGGGTTGCTCCCGAATGCTCACACCTCGGTTGGGATCAACTAAGGTTGGGTCGAACTCTTTGCGCTTTTTCCCGGCCTCCCTAGCTACTTCCTTCCCGTGTCGCTTCACAACTCCCTTCTTATGAACCATTTTCAAGCCTAGTCTACACCAAACAATCCCAATACCCACAAAAAATACCCGTTTAACATCCAAAGCGGGATTTCAAATCAACCAAACCACAACCACAACCATCCATGATCAATAACCAACCCATTCATCATCAACAGCATCAACCAACAAGAGTCAAGAATCAAAAACGAAAGAAAGAAAACAAATAAGATGACATTCAAGTGAACGAGCCGTCCCAAAGATCGAACTCAGAAAAACGTGAACAAAATCGAGAAAAGTTGTTACTAACTTACCGAGTAAGATGAGTAGATGCTGATCGAGATGAAGATTAGTCCAAACAAGTCCAAATGGCCTCCAAAAATCGGATTTTTCCTCTTAAAAGTTGGACTACAATGGGTGCTGATTCTCCAAAAATATAGCGTGTTGGGAGTTTTGGTTATGAAATCGAAGAGAGGGTATCAAAAGCGGTCTATAGCACTTAAAATCGCTCAAAACGGTTTAGAATGGAGGAATTTAGGGCAAAAGGAGGGAGAGAAACCGTTTTTCGCATTTGAATATCCTGAAAAGTGAAGGTTTATTCGAAGAAAGGGTATATATAGACAGAGTGTGGACGCTCGTCCAACTCAGTGGACGGGCGTCCACTGGGAAATCAGATGAACTGGACGGGCGTCCAGTTTAGTAGACGCTCGTCCAAGAGTTTAAATCACATACTGAGATTGGAGGAAAATATCGAGGCGGGCGCCCAGCGTAGTGGACGTTCGTCTAAGGATTGGTCATAGAGGACGGGCGTCCGGTTGTCTGGACGGGCGTCCCAGCAAGCAAAAGTGCAAAAATCATAAAATTCCATACAACCCAAATTCAAAAGTACATCTCTTATTAAACTTAATTAAAACTTCAAAAATACAACTTTAAATCAAACAAAGTACATAAGGTGACTAGAAAATAAATAAAAACAAATAGAAAAGCGTTGGGTTGCCTCCCACAAAGCGCTTTTTTTACGTCGTTTGCTCGATGAAACAAACCTAACTAACGCTAGTTCTGCATAAATCTCGTCCCAATCCACCAAGCAGATGAGACGACGAAGCATATCAATAGCAGGAGGAAATCATAGTCGTCTTGTACGCCCTGGTCATCTCCGGCTACCTCTAAACCTCTAAAATGTGAAGCACTGTAGTAGTACCAGCGCTATATCTCATCAAACATAGGGTCATTTAGGACCGTATATGGACGCCCTATAGCTCCTCAGAGCTCCTCAATTAGTGAAGTCACTACCTCCCGAACAAGAGGGGACAATGAGAACATAGGTGATGGTCTTCAGACGGGTACTAAGCTCAAAATCTACGTGCAAGATGTAGTGCCTCCTGGTCCATCAGCTACTGTAATCAGTGGGATCCGACTAATGATGGGGAACTCCTCAGGAAGAACTCCGTAATCCATATCTGAAAAGCACACTAACTAACAGATATAAATAGAAAAACTTAGTCAGCTAAAACTTAATTAAACTAAAACTTAAATAAATATAACACTAACAGCATGAACAAAATTTAACTAATATAATAAGGGATATCTAGGATGCCTCCTAGTAGCGCTTTTGGTTAATGTCGTTAGCTCGACACCGTTTAAAACTCAGCCTGGATCAGGCCATTTGACTTTTCTACCAGCCACTACCTCGTGTAAGCTCTGATCAGTAGTGTGGCTGCAGAAACAGCATCTCACACATGGGGTGAAATCTTTAATAGCTTTCCAAATACGCTTGAACTTCCCCATGGGTGACCTCTTCATTCTCTGAGCCCTCTGATGACGCTTCAACCGACGCTCCTCTCCAATTCTTCCATATCCCAACTACCGGCTAGAACTTCTTGGAAGGACCACTACTGACCCTCATCCGAAAGCAGGTTGGGTGAAGACTCATCGAATTCTTCGACTTAGCAGCACCACACCCGAGGATATCGAGGCAACGGACATTCAGAGGTTTCTCTTTAGGTTCACCAAATATAGTGCTTGCACCTCGCCCATTCACTCAAGCGGGTCACCACTATAACCACGAAGTTCTAGAACGCCTCCAGGAATGATTTGGAGAATCTCGAAGGGCCGGACCAACGTGTCCTCAACTTTCCAGGAAACAGATGTAACCTGGAATTGTATAGAAGAACTTGTTCGCCGACATGGAATTCTCTCTTCTTAATCTTAGCATCGTGGAGTAGCTTCATCTTATCTTTACTAATCCTGGCACTTTCATAGGCCTGGAGTCTGAATTCGTCTAACTCATGTAACTGCTGCAGTCGATGTTTTCCACAAGATGGGGAATCAAAGTTCAAAAACTTTGTAGCCCAATAAGCTCTATGCTCTAACTCGACAGGCAGATGACATGGCTTTCCATAGACCATTTGATATGGAGATGTCCCCATAGGGGTTTTATAGGCAGTTCTGTATGCCCAAAGTACATCATCCAACTTCAAACTCCAGTCTTTTCTATGACTGTTGACTGTCTTCTCCAGGATTTTCTTGATACTTTGGTTGCTTCTCTCAACCTGACCACTAGTCATCGGATGATATGGTGTTCCTGTCTTATGACGAACACCATACTTTTCGAGAATTTTCTCTAGGGGTCGGTTGCAGAAATGCGTCCCTTCATCACTGATCAAGGCGCGCGGACATCCAAACCTCACGAAGATATTCTTCTTTAGAAATTTCATGACCGTTTTATGATCATTGTGAGGAGTGGCTTGAGCCTCCACCCATTTAGACACGTAGTCTACGCAGACTAAGATGTATTTATTACCGCAAGATGATGGGAATGGTCCCATAAAATCGATACCCCATACATCAAAGACTTCGCATTCGAGGATGGGTTTTAAAGGCATGTCAAAACGCCTTGTCAGAGTTCCGGTCCTTTGGCACCTATCACAAGCTTTACAGAAAGCTTCTGTGTCCTTAAAGATCGTAGGCCAATAGAAACTTGATTGAAAGATCTTAGCAACGGTTTTCCATGGACCAAAGTGACCTCCGTGGGTCCTTTGTAGCCTTTGCTCAATAATATCGCGTTGCTCGGATTACGGAACACATCTCCTAAGCAAACCATCTTTACAGATCTTAAAAGATAAGGTTCATCCTAAACGAAATATTTCAAATCGAGAAGAACTTTTTTCTTCTCACGATAAGACATTTCTGGATCGAGATAACGGGCATGAAGGTAGTTTACAATGGAAGAATACCATGGGACATCAGGAGGACAACCGTCTATCAACATAATGTTTTCTAGAGGAAAGTAAAGATCTATATCATCTGGTTCATCCTTTTCCTCATTTAACATTCTAGAAACGTGATCCGCCACTACATTTTCACTGCCCTTTTTGTCCTTTATCTGAACGTCAAACTCTTGCAGGGTCAGTATCCAACGCAATAGGTGCGGTTTAGCTTCTTTCTTAGTCATCGAGAACGCAGAGAGCGGCGTGATCGATCCACACGATCACTTGAGCTCCTAACAAGTATTCACGGAACTTGTCCATAGCAAAACTACGGCCAAAAGTTCCTTTTCGTGAGTGGTATAGTTAACTTGAGAGGGTTCAATGTGTGGTGGCGTAATAGATAGGCTGGAATTTCCCTTTGATCTTTTGTCCCAGAACAGCACCAACAGCATAGTTTGATGCGTCGCACATAAGCTCAAATGGTAGGTTCCAGTCAGGCGATATAAGAATTGGAGCAGATATTAAACGATCCTTAAGCTCCTCAAACGCTTGCTTGCAGCTCTCATCAAAATTAAACTCAACGTCTTCCTTTAGTAAAGTGGACAGGGGCTTGGCTATCTTGGAGAAGTCTTGAATGAATCTTACAGAGAAACCGACATGTCCAAGAAAACCTCTAACTTCACGCACATTCTTGGGGTAGCTCATCTTTTTGATAGCTTCTACTTTTGCCCTGTCAACTTCTATACCTTTGGCTGAGATCTTATGGCCAAGAACTATTCCCTTATCTACCATGAAATGGCATTTCTCCCAATTAAGTACTAAGTTCTTTTCCACACATCTGTATAACACTTGATCAAGATTGTCAAGGCAATCATCAAAAGACTGACCGAAAACCGAAAAATCATCCATAAAAATCTCCATACACTTCTCTACAAGCCCGTCAAAGATAGCTAGCATACATCATTGAAAAGTAGTGGGCATTGCGAGAGGCCAAATGGCATTCGCCGATGTAAGCGAATGTACCATAAGGCGGTAAAAGTGGTCTTTTCTTGGTCAATTTGGATCAATGGGTATCTGGAAGTATCCTGAATATCCATCTAGAAGCGGTAGAATCGTGCCCGCCAGACGCTCAAGCATCGATCAATGAATGGAAGGGAAAGTGATCTTTCATTGTGACCTCATTGAGCTTCCGATAATCGATCGCACTCAGTAACAAAGTGACAAGTCTCAATGCTATTTCCTCTCCCTTCTCATTCTTCTCAATCGTAATTCCACCTTTCTTGGGAACTACTTGAGTTGCGGAAACCCATTCACTATCTGCGACGGCATAAATGATTCCTATGTCCAGAAGTTTAATGATTTCTTTCTTAACCACCTCTTGCATATGAGGGTTGAGCCTTCTCTGGGGCTGTCTAACACATTTTGCACCCTCATTCGTCTTGATCTTGTGCATACAGATGTCCGGAGATATCCCTCTGATATCTCCTACTTGCCAACCAAAGGCTTTTTCATTCTTTTTCAAGACGTTGATTAATTTCATCTCCTCTAGTCGAGACAGTTTGGCAGAAATAATTAAGGGAAGCTTGTCGCCTTCTCTTAAAAACACATACTTAAGATGTTTAGGCAACGGCTTCAACACCAAATCTGTAGGGGGGTCTTCCAAACTAGATTTAAGATCTCCACTTTTCAACTCAATATCACTGAGTTTACTCTGTGGTCCCACTGCCAAAGCTTCTCCTTCCAACAACTCGTCCTCAACATCAGCTGCTAATTGATCTAGATTGACCACACCATGAGTATTTAGATTATCAACCAATCGCTCATATTCCGCTTCTACAGCCATGACTTGCTTATCCATATAATCGGTAAAATCATCCGTCATATAATCAATGGAAAAGCCGGTCGGGGGGCCAGAGGGCACTTGAATGGACTTCAAGACATTGTAACTCACCTCTTGATCACCAACTCGGATAGTCACTTGCCCACCATCGCAATCGATGAGGGCTCTAGCTGTAGATAAGAAAGGTCTTCCAAGAATCAGGGGGACGTTTTCGTCTTTCTCCATGTCTAAGACATACCAGTCAACTGGAAAGGTAAATCTATCAATCTGAACCAAAACGTCTTTCAGGATCCCTGAAGCTTTCTTAGAAGATCTATCCGTGAACTGTAGACTCATAGTAGTGGGTTCTAGAAGGCTTTGTAAACCGTTTGTTTGCATACGAGACATTGGCATAAGGCTTATAGAGGCACCTAGATCACACAAAGAATTAGGGAAGACTAGACCTCCCATTAAGACTGTAAGTACGAACTTACCAGGGTCACCTCTTTTAATTGGTAAGTTTTCATAATTAATCATGGAACAATCCTCGCCAATTTGCCTTTCCATGCCTGCTAATTTCTTTTTCGAAGACACAACATCCTTGATAAACTTTGTATACTTAGGCATCTCAACCAAGACATCTGATAGTGGAAGATTTACCTGAGTATTTTTCAAAAGGTTCAGCACCTTTCCGTACTTTTTGTCCTCACTCAAGGGAATGCTGCTCTTTCTCGGTGGAAATGGAAGCTTCTTAAGGTCATTCTCAGAAAAGACTTTCTTTGAGGATGCACTTACAGCTTTGTCTTCCAGATCTTTCCATCGAACAGCTTTCTCAGATTTTTTTGTAGTCAGGGGATCAGCCTCCTGACTTTCGATTGCTTTTTCAGTCCCCAAGGGATCAGCCACTTGAGGATCACCAACTTCTTCACCTCTCAGGGGATCAGCCACCTGAGTTTTCTCTTGCAGTTGAGGGGAGTGTAGGTGCTCAGCTTCCCCTCCTGCCTTATCAATGGCAGGAGGGGCTAGTGGTTTCCCTGGTGGGAAGGACCACTAACTTGAGTACCGCTTCTCAGATTCATTGCACTGGCCTCCTCTTTACCGTATTGAATTGATGGCACAAGGTCAGTACATGGGCCTTTGTTCAAGTCGGCTTGAGCAACTTGACCACCCTTTGGATTCTTCTAGTGTGGCCCAGGCGGTGCCTGGGTCTACAAGCTAAGCTCACATTGATTGCCCAATTTGTCTCTCAAGATTCTTCATCGATCTACTTTGCTCCTCCAAATTAGCTTCAAGATTGGTAGATTGGGAGGGCCTTGAGAGTTTTGGAGATTTGAAGAATAAGGGCTGGTTGGGCCGACTTTGAAGCGAGAGTTTGAATTGGAAGGCCAATTCGATTGAATTTTTGCGTAGGATTGGAAAAATTTGAGTTTTGGTCTCGATTAAACCCTGTGGTTTCTATTGAAATTTGATTCAATTAAAATTGAATTAGGATTGAAATTTGAAGATGGATTAAACCCTTGGTTTTGAAAATTGCCCTGGCCAGAAACCGATTGAACCTTTGATTGTTACGGCCATAGAATGCATTCACTTCCGCATTTCGTCCGTTCATAGGCAGAATTTAGAAGTGTGCCCCACCTCGTCACAATTCGACATGTGACTTGATTGTCTTGTCAATAATCATGAGAAAGCATTCACTTGATAAGGTGCGGGGATTAAATTGACATTGGCCATTCATATGGCGATCGAGTAAAGATTACGCAATCTGAACACGAGGGTTACGTGGAAAAGGAGAAGTTTGATTTATCGGGTTTGGAACTTGAGATGGTGCCATCTGCTTCTGCAGCAAGGCGATCAAACTTTGCAAATTGACTTCCTCAACCTTGGGAGGAGGAGGAGCTTGAATTGCTTGATAAGAGGGGGCATAGTTAAACTTTGCAATGTCCTCAAACAGTGCCCATCCCTCTTCAGGCGTTTTCTTCAGAAATGCCCCACCAGAAGAGCTATTGACCATGCCTTTTGTAAGCTCGGTCAATCCACTAAAGAAGGTGTTGACTTGCCTTTCCATTGGCAAGCCATGGTGGGGACACTTTCTAAGAAGAGACTTGAATCTCTTCCAACATTCGAAAAAGGACTCATTCTCTTTCTGGTAGAAAGTGAATATTTCATTTAAGCTTTGGCGAGTTTTGAAGGTGGAAAATATTGACTCAAGAACTCCTTTTCGAGTTACGCCTGGTGGTGATAGATTGAAAGGGAGAGAGGTGTACCACTCTTTAGCCTCTCCTTTCAAAGAAAAAGGAAAAGTTTTAGCTTGATAGCATCCTCACTTACTCCTTGGATGCGTGTAGTACCGCATATCTCTAAGAATGTGTGTAAGTGGGTATGCGGATTCTCGATTGATAGCCGTGAAAAATTGATGCGTCTTTGCATCATCCGGATAAGTCCTGGCTTCACTCAAAGGTTTGTCGCGGTAATGCATTTGGAATAACAATAGCCGGGTTGACTTTGACTTCGCCTGGCATGGCGTAGTCCGCCAGCGTCGTCTATTATTAGCGGCCATTATAACAAAATCGTGATTTCCTTTGGTAATTGATCTTCAAGATCTTGCTCGGCTCGTCTGCGAGAACCGCATGAGCGGAAAATCCGCTGTTTGGCGGACTACGGTTCGCTCGGGTCGTGGGTGTATAATAACGGTCCTTTCGACTCGAGTTTGCATAAACCGGACCAAAAACAAGTAAAAAAGCCTAAAAACTAAGAAATTAAAAGCTGAACTAAAAATTAAAAGCCTAAAGAAAAGAAAAGAAAAGAAAGGAAACAAGATTATTTAGAAAAAAGGACCAGACGGACGCCCAATGTGTCCGGACGGGCGTCAGGATGGAAATTTGGATCGACGGGCGTTTAGTGGTCCAAACGCTCGTCTGAAAGACAGAATACTTGTACGGGCGTCCAAATATTATGGACGCTCGTCTAAGTGGTTAAAAACAGAACAGAATTGAAAATTTTCCAGCGGACGGACGTCCGATATCCCAGACGCCCGTTTGGTAGCGGGAAAATTATAGCGAAGCAGAAATTTGCGTAAAAATACAGACAAGAAGGGAGCGAAAGGATAAAAGCGTAAAAGAGAGAGAGAGAAAGAGGAGAATTAATCACAAGAGAACCTTAAACCTAAGCTAAAACCCTAATTAACTAATCACCTAAACGATTATCAACTAAAACAGGAAATTAAAGCGGAATAAAAGCAGGACAAACAAAAACAACAGAAAAACAGAAAAACAAAGACTAGACAACCGTCCGGTTCCCCGGCAACGGCGCCAAAAACTTGTCATGGATTTATCTAGCACAACAAACAAGTAATAAATATTTATAAATCCGGTTTCCCTCAAGTATAAGGATCGTAGTAAAGAGGTTGATACCGAATCGATCTTACGGGAACTAAACGATTTTGATTCTAGCTTTTGTCTAACCTAAACTATGTCACGAAACTAATCTAAGCAAGTGAATAAAAATCGAACAAAGCAGAGAAAATAAAACTAGACAGAGGATATAATCCAAAGCTAGGAAGGATACGGGCTCATGAACCAATTCGATACTAAACTAAACTAAGATGCAAATAATAGTAAACTAACTAAACGAATTCAAGTTTTAGGGATTTAAATCAAGTGTGTAATGAACAAACGAGGATTGATCCACCTATCCAACAAGCATTGATTTCCTATCTCGATTATGTTGTGGTTTTTATCTAGGTTGTGATTCACCTTATCTAAACATGAACTCTAATTCCTTAGAAAGTTCATCTATTAATCTATTATCTTCCAATGCAAGATTAACGCGTTTCCTAACGAAAGGTGTAAACTTTATGGTTGTAATCTAGCAATTAAACCTATTAACTTCCGTTATGATAGATTCGAATTACTACTCTTATTCATGATGATCTAGGGTTTATTAAGATTTCCATCAACAATAAACAATCACACATGCGAGATCTTCCGATATAAAAGCAATTAAACGTAATAAACATGAATAAGAAACAACCTTTAAATAAAAACTCACAGTATAACCGAAGAAAACGAAATCAACAATCCTTGGATGGCTTCACAATACTCGTTTGATGAAGCTTTTAGCCTCTAAACATCCTCAGCAACTCGAATTTGCAGAAATAGTACATAAAAAGTAACTAGTTTAGTCTAGATCTAAAGTGCATAAAAACTGGAATAAAAAGGAGAAAAACGCAGCCTAAAGCCGCCCCTAGGTTTAGGGTTTTGAATAATGAGTCTATCCTCTCTTTTGTGTGGAGAAACAGCCGACTATATATAGATTTTAAAGTCGGTTTCAGCAAGTCGGCTACCGGACGCCCGTCTGGATCTTGAACGCCCGTCCATACCATATGAACTTCAAATCGGGCGAGTCATGATCAGGACGCTCGTCCACCCTGCAGCGTCCACCTCGGCGCCCAAACTTCACGAATCAACTTTCCATCCCTGGGACGCTCGTTCAATTTACAGACGTCCGCCCCCTTTGGACGGAGATTCGACGCCTTGATCCAATATGGTGAATTTCGATTTCTTGATCTCCATCTCTTTTCATCTTGTCAATTCCTTCATTATCTCTTTTAATCATCATATATTTCGACTCTTATCTCTTTTGATCATCATTTGAGCCTTGAAAAATGTGTCTACATCATATAAAAACACCACAAAATGTAATATCGCTCAAATAATCGTAAAAACATAATTAAAGCACATAAATCAACCTATTTTGCAATTAACTCTTTTGAAATATCATTTACTCAATATATTCATTAAACACATGCTTCTTATGCAATTTAGTACGAATACGGGGAAAAATATCATAGAATATAGCATTATAAATCGTATAAAATCACCCTTAACAGTCATATTAACTTTCTATAAGGCAACTATATTATTGATGTTAAAGTGAATCCATTTGTTCCAACGAATATGAAAACAGAGATTAAACTTCTGCGATATTCAAGGATTAAAATCCGAAATTTAATTCCTTATATCACTCCCACTATCTTAGCTGAAATAACTGCTCGTTGTCTACTCTCTTATCATGAATGCCTAGCTACCTTGTTCTTGCAAAAGAACTTGATCTTTTGAGTCAAATACCCGATCAAGAGAGTCTCTAAGGATTCATAGGTTAGTATCAGAAATCACTTTCCTTATCCTATACTTTTTAATTAATATTTTGGTTTATCCTTTAACTTATTTAGTTTTATATGACTTTTACTTGAGACATTTACCTTCCCATTCTTGGATTTCTTTAAAGGAAATTCCCGTGAACTAGCAGTTCGTTTGAGTAGACACTACTCGTGAACTGTGGGATGTCTAGTGAGATTGATACCAAATCATTCTCGTCAACTTTGAACTAATCTCATTTGTCTCTCGTTCAACACGAGTGACAACAGTGACATTCTTATCAATGTCACTAAAGTGTGAAGGCTTAAGAAGGGAATCCTCTACCGAAAAATTAATTGCATTTCATGAGTTCAACGTTCTTGTTACTTTTCCACTTTTACGAAGTCGTTACCAGTCAATTTATTGTTTTTTAGCAATTTAGTTACCTTGAGATGATATGCAATTGTAAAAGTAAATTATGACAGAAATATAAATCAAATCATACACCACAACTAATAATGATTTTAGGAACTATAAACTTTATGCCATGCATGCAGTTTATCCTACCATTCCAAGGATTTAATCTCACACCTCAGTGCTGTTGTAGGGTAGGTCAAAGAGTTGACGATTAAATTGAGACAATCTCTCTCAACAATTAAACTATTGAGAATCAAACATCTCCGTTTAGTTGTTGATTAACTTCCTAGTTCAGCCAAGATATTTCGAAAAAAATATCCTTTTAAGTGTGACCTACTGTTTCAGATTTTTAAGTACGCCCCGAGAATGCAGTTAGGAAATCCATCGAGTAGCGCAGCGGAATTTGAAAATTGATTTCCCGATCCAGGATCTTCTTCGTTTAAACAATAAACATATAAGAGAGGGGACGGTAATATTACCTTGGTTGATCTAAAAGATCGATGCTTTGACTGTCTGGTAGGAGTAGATCTGCGTGATCCGTCCAAGCATCCGGCCTCTACCAGTAATCCACACGAGCACCTCGCCGGAATCCCGCCAAGGATTGCTACTAGAAAAACTCGACTGCTAGGTCGACCTTTTCTCTCTCTATAATCTCTCTCTAAGAAGCTCTCTTATTTTCATAAGAACAATTAGCTCTTGGAATTATGGTGTATAAAAGAGCTAGCCAACCCCTCCTTTATATAAGAGAACTGGGGCCCCAATATGTGTCCCCAACTGATTGAGATTAGCTTCTAGTAGATTAATTAGAAAGAAAATATTTTCTTAATAAAATAAGGAAAATCCGTTTACATTGATTTATCTCATTTTATTTAATATCTCATATTAAATATTTCCAATATATTTGTCATTATCTAATATTGACTATCTTTATCTTATTACCATAAATATATTTTCCAAAAATCAATTAATATCCAATATTAATATTATAGTAATCTTATTAATTAAATTGCTGTAATCCAAATGTATCCTATACAGCAAATGATGGCGCCACATTATTAGTCAAATTCACGTGTGTCATACACACTATATATATATATATATATATATATATATATATATATATATATATATATATATATATATATATATAATTAATCAACATAAGTAATGTCTTGTATTATATTTATTATAGCTAAATTATGTGATGGAACTACGAAATTGATACCTAAACGATGATCTAGGGATGAGTATAGGGCTGTAAATGAACCTAAGTATTCGATTCGATCCGGAGTATTCGGCTCGAAAAGCTTGATTCGGGCTCGTTTCGTGGGTTCGAACGAGCGAACCTTACAAATTAGATATTCGGTGGTCGAGTGAACATGTTCGAACATGTTCGGCTCGGATATCATAAATTCATATCTGATTCGAGCGAACATGTTTTTTAAAACCGAACCGTACATGTTTCGATTTTTTTAAAACCGATTCGAGCCGAACATGTTCGAACGGTTCGACATGTTCGAGCCGAACCGAGCCGAGCTTTTTTCCCCAAATACCAGACCGAAACCGAGCCAAATAATGAAAATATAAGTCTCGGCCATTTCGAGCCGAGCCGAGCCTAAGGTTCGAACATACCGAGCCGAGCCGAACCTTGCCATGGTTCGGTAGGGTTCGGCTCGTTTACAGGCCTAGATGAGTATGGCTTAAAAATTAAATCTTTTGAGTTGTTGTGTCCAAGAATTTGAACTTAATGCTATTAGTGGAGTAGCTAACCATTAATTGATCATACACACGAACTTTATAAATGTATTTTGCGAGGGAGTGTGCTAACTAGAATTTTAGGATTGTCATGCACGAACTAGTCGAGTTTTTCGCAGCCTGTTCCTAGGTAAGGTTTTTCTAGCTAAGCCGTGAACTCGGTGGATGAGGAGTTTATCATTGTTTTTCATTATATTAGGTCAATTAAATCCCATAGAGGGGACTGTTGAACCGAATATAGGGTAACTAGGTTGTGGTATTAGTGCCTAGGGACCAGTTTAGGAGATTGCACCCACAACACATTCATTAGAAGCTATTGGTTGGTTGGTAAGTTAAGGCTCATCCTTAGTGATTCGGTAAAAGTGTAAAGAGTAGTGTTCTTGATCATAGTTTAGCTATTTCGTTTATCATACATTTCAAAGTTAGAATTTTTATCTTCATAGTTATAGATTACTTCACCCATATTTGTGAACCTGAACTAGATACAAAATTGATTGTGATACTTGATTGATTCCTCATGGGATACGACCTTGCTCGCCATTGTAGTACAACCGACCAGGTACTCTGCCGGTTAAAGTTGGTTTACTATAACTTGGTCATTAGCTACTATGTGTGATATGGTTTTATTGATAGATGAATGAGTGTTTGAGTTGCATTTGGGCTGGATATGAGTGCTAATTGATAAAGAACAGAACGGAGCTGAATGTTGAAGTGTTTCGAGTCAAGATTAGACCCGAGAATCTGATTGGTGATCTTGCAATGCTGTTTCAGGATACTTGTAATACGAATTGGGCATGAAAGTTGTAGGTCTTAAAATGAGGTTTCCAACGCACTTTTAATCACCCAAATTGGAATTACGTAGGCCAAGTTATAGTCCAAATACCGAAGCTCTACGCCAGAGACTACGAGCCCAACTCCCGCAACTGCGAGCCCAACTCCTGCAATTGCGAGCCCAATGAACCTTCCGGAAGCTAGAAATGCGTTTTCTTGTCCTCCATGGATTATGTATCTCCTTAAGTCGGTATATACACTATATAATAGGCCATTGGGGCTGCGAATTTGTATTCTTCATCCATTCTATTAGTTATTCATCAACTAGATACAATGTAGTCTTTTGGTGAATCAAGTCTTCTTTTCATTTATTCTTTTCTTTATTGAAAATAAATCATGAGTGTTTCAATATTGAACTGTGCTTGGTTTATATTCGTCGCGGATCAATTATGATCGCCAGAGAGAGAGAGAGAGAGAATGGATGAGTGGATCTGTTCTTCATTATGGGTAAGATATATTCCAATATTTTATTTCGTATCTTAGATTCAAGATTGTTCTTATGAAAGATCTAAACTATGCTTGCATCTAATCAACTATGAATTAATTAAACGAACCTTAATCTATGTTATTCGATTCATTAATATCAAACGCAGAATAAATGGTTGCGTTCTCCCACAGTCACGGCGGTCTTTACTGCAACCGCGAGATACTTAGTAAACCTTAATTTTGTGGTTCAGCATCAGCTACGTTGATTGACAGGTTTAATTAGCGATTATTTAGATCTGGCCAATCTGTTAATTGTGCATCGTAAACTAACATGAAGGACAGTAAAGTGAAGTGTTAATTAGGACATAGTCTGGATCAATCCCTAGGAACGTGCTAGTCAATAGATGCTTAGGGAGGTTCTCTGTCTTGAGCCGGCACTTTCTAGAACTTATTGCATGTGAGTTAATACAATCAACGAAGGAGGTTAACTTCTTATAGACATCTACTGTCCTTTCAATGGAAGTAGATAAGGTTAGAAGACTGCACCCGTAGCATAATTACAAATGGATCAGATAGGGATTAAGGGGAGATTAGATGTTAATAGTTGGTTAATTCCTTTTCAATATATGATTGACCATGGGTTTATTTGCATCTTGTTTATTTACCTTTATATTATGTTGGTCAATGAACACCCTATCCGGTTGACCTATAAATTGTGGGTGTGTTTAACATAATTAAATGACAGTCTTCGTGGGATCGACCTTGACTCGCCCTTGCTATACTACAATTGGCTTAGTCCTCTTGCTAGTATAAGCGACATTCACGAAATCAAATTTTGGCGCCATTGCCGGGGACTATTTATTTAATTGTTAGGCATAGCCATTAATTAATTTATAGTTAACATTTTTTGTTAGATTTTTTTTCCAATAATCGAATAAAATTGAGAATGTTTTTTTTCATCCGCATGTTCCTAAGGCTGTGGAGCAAGGGATGTGCGGGGTTTTTTTTTTCACTTTGCATGATTATTTGGTTATTATTTTGAGTCTTGAGTCTTTTTATTTTTATTCGGAGTCTTGTAAGAGTTTTGTTGTGTTTAAGTAATTAAATGTTATGTATTGGCTTAAATTGTTTATGCCACTTCTTATTTTTAGTTGTGCTATTTACTGCCACATGACATAATGATTTTGTTACTTATTCACGTCTCGTGGTACTAATGGCCTTTGTGCAAGAATTGTTTGTATTAGCTGACCTAGTGCAGATTAGTCATGGGATAAGGGAACTTTGGTTCCAATTCAATAATATGATTCGCTTCAGACCGTTAGCTAATTTCTTTTATTTTCCAAAGCTAAGTGTTTTTATTCTTCCAACTTTTTTTTGCTTTACTTTCCACATTGGGGACAATGTTGAGTTTTAAAGTGGGGGGGGGTAGGCACAACACTTAGTTTGGGAAAAAAATTTAAGACACATTATACGCTTACTTTTGTGAATTTTGATGCAATGAATTGAAAGAAATAAAGTCCTTACATCGTTGAAACTGCTTAATTACATACTTAATCATTAATGATGAATAAGGGGTTTGTCAATTATTTGAAGTAGTGGTTTATTAATCATCTGTCATTTAGGTCAAATTGTGGATCTTATAAGTGATGGATATACAGAAACACGAATCCGGATCTGATCCATAATTGGATAGTCAGATCTGATTCACAGCACCAATCGAGACACTCGATCATGCACAGCGGAAGCTACGAATAAATTCGCATGCGATAATACCACGATTCAATTCGCATAAATAATTAATACGACTATAAGAAAGTTGAAGATTTACCTTATTTAAGAGGAATAGTAAATCGACATATGGAGAAGCCACAATCTTTCGGATTGTATCTCCTAGCGACGACTGGTGGACGTCGATCCTCGCCGCAAAACCTCCTCGAATATGCACAAGAAAAACCCTAGGTTTTTCTTCTCTAAATGACTAAGGCAAGAAACTAATTTTTCTTCCTTTTTATTTATTTTGTGGCGCAAATTGTAGTTGTCATTGTGTTGGGAGGAACTCTCTTTATATAGGAAAATAACTAGTAAAGAGATAGTTATCCTTTTCACAATACAATTCCTATTCCCACAAGGAAAAGTTATTTGTCAAAAGATAAGAGATAATTCCCAAAAAATCAATCTCTTATTTTTCCATTAATTATCCAACAAATAGATAATTAATGAATTACACATGAGACATAATCTAGAAAAATTTCTTTTCCCAATTTATCACATAAAAGGGCGCCACTTTTAAGCCAATATTTAATAAAAAAAATGTCTTTTCTATTCTACATATTATTTACCAATTAAATAATATTGCATATCCATTAAATAGACCAACTATTTAATTTATTCTCGAGGTTCCATAAAACGAGAAAACACTCGTGTGTTAGGAGCCAACCCGGGTACCATGGACCTATAACCAGTAGCTACAATAAATTCATTAATTCTGGAATTACGCCACCATAAATCCGAAACAGAACTCTATCGATTATAGATATAACTTATTCTGAAAACGCCGAGTCGAGTCGATATGTGTCCATTGATATAATCATTTCATATAAACTAACCCTCCATAGACTATCCGTACTGAAGTAGGATTATTTCCGTAAACCTTCTTCAATACGTCTTGTCCTTATTTACCATTAACCGACTAGTGATCAATTAGTTCATAACCAGTACGAACTCCATGGATCAATCAGTTTCTAGGATTAACAAATAAGGGGATTGTCTTTCTACTTCCCGTAGGAAGGAATGGATTCTATATCTGTGAAACACACACTTCTCACTCATTCCAGAATAGTGCCAACATGAAAGTGATTTGGACCGCGCCTCTTAGCGATCCTTGACGAACACATCAAACCCTATCCTGCAACAAGTAGGAGTCTGTAATCACTTCAGGATTAAGGTTAATTCATATATGATCATCTTGTGATTTAATAAGATTTCTCAATCACTGAATTATATGAGAAACACCAATTAAATCGGTCCAGTCCTATATGACTCTCATCATATATAAATGCCCCACTTAGACAACCAATGTCAACGGTCCGGAAAGGACGGTCACACCATAAAGTGTACTGGACGCATTAATGGTGGTTTAATCAACAGACCCCATACTTTGATTAAGTTCACCACGGACTAACATTTCAAGTGTATCACCATAAACTTACTCCTCGCGTGTGACACACACTAAGTTATATGGCTACATTTGATATGACTTGGGGTTTTCAGTAGTGTATTACTTACAAGCATGAAGCAAGTAATAAGATGAGAATAAATTTGTCATTTATTAATTCTAAAAACAATTACATAAATTGTCTTTCGGGTGCTACTTCCAACAATCTCCCACTTGCCCGTAAGGACAAGCAACAATTGTCTTTCGGGCACAATAAATCTAACAATCTCCCCCTTGCCCGTAAAGACAAGCAATGATTGTTTTTAGAGCACCACCCTCTTATTCTTTCTATCCACAACATTCTCCCACTTGCTCTATAGCAGATGAGACATATCTCCCAATTTCATACCCGCCAAGCGCTTATCAGTGACACTAGATGCCACACGACTTGGTAAACTGATCAGCTAGGTTGTCGGCTTGAGGCGATCTTTAGGACCGAAATGTCGCCTCTCTGCACGGTCTGTTTGATCAGGTGGTACTCTCTCTCAATATACTTTTGACCTCTTGTGATTGCGGAGATCATTTGCATGAGCTACCTCTCAATTGTTTTTATAGTAAAATGGTATCGGCTCATCGAGACATGGAATTACTTCCTGATCCAACAAAGAACTTCTCAAGCCACACTGCCTCTTTAGCTGCTCTGAAAGATGCTATATATTCAACTAACAGAGTCAAATTGGCAGTGCTGGATTGCTCCAGACTGTAGCTCCATCACAATGAGTAAACTGAGCCTGAGATTGATTCACGATCATCCTTAATCTGACAAAAAATCAAAATCATTGTAGTCAACGACAATCACGTTCGCACCCGAATGCACAAGCATATGATTCCTCGTTCTCTCAAGATACTTGAGGATGCACTACATTTCTTTCAACGTCCGAATCCAAGACTCGACTTTTATTGACATTTAATAACCTGACTTTCTCTATCCAAAAGAGAATCTATCCTATTTTCTCTATATCCTAAAGACTAAGAGAATTATTCCGTGAGGGGCTGGGTAGGAAACCTCTCGTTGAATTTTGCATTCGAAAATGCATTATCATCTTCAACCAATAAGTTGGATGGGATATTGGCTACAACTTGTTCTCATGAATTCTATCGAATCAAATTCTAAGAATATAGTCCACTTTTCTGATTCAGAGAAGCTTTGGCTCGTCAGTTCTTGGCTTCAGATAACACACCCATGTTGTTTCCAACTGTTGTAGTGTTATCTTTCTTATTAACACTAATACTCACTACTTTACCAATATTGATATCCTAGTCTACAAAAGACTTATCAATATTCAGGTCAAGCCCACACATTTAAAACATGTGACCTTTAATGACCTAGAGGTTATCTTCAATCCACAAATGGATATAAGCATAGGCAGTCAATCTTCCATTGGCTTTAAGCTAAAACCCTTTCTGTTCTGAATGAGATCAGACTCCGTTGTTTGGCAAGAAAATATTCAGGGCATCACCCCTATTGAACTTTCTGCTTTCCAAGAAGTCAAGCATAGCCGAGTGGAGAGAGAGTTTCAGGGCATCGCCCTGGTTAACTCTCTACTTCTTAGGGAATTACCCCTAGACCACTTAGTTTAGCCTTGAAATATAAACTTTCCATTCATTCTCATCACGTAAATCCAATTACTCCCACTGGGCCTGAGACACTCAGGTGGTTCTACAAGATTGTGAATAGAACTGGAGTACCAAAACTCCATTTATAGGTTTATGGCTTTAAACCAACCTCTATATTTCAGAATCCTACACAGTCATTCCAAAAGACCATAGGTTATCAATTACCCTCAGTAGACTGCAAAGTCTGCATAATCACAGCGAGTCAATGGATAAACCATACTCCTACTGCATTTGGGTGGATTGACATTCTGATCTGGCTCAGTAGTATTCATCAGCGTTATCCCCAACAACCAATGTTGGATGTGGTCCGATTAAATCAGATAGTAACTCCTTGAGTATCTGTACTTCAAGGTTCAAGGTTGTTATTTAAACATTCTTTCAGAAAGGCTGTGGCAGTATAACCATCACTATCCGATCTTAAGAATCTTATAACCAACATTTACTCATTGTATCAAGACATTTCATGAACAGTCGCCATCTGAACGTGTATGCAAAATCTTCAGTCCTACCTTCAAGCATAAGTGCTAAACGTCTCTATTTGCGAAAGTGGGGTAAATGTAATTTACTCCTTATCCACAAATTTATAAGCATTTCTAGGCAAACTTCTCGGTATTACATAATAATGTAAACCGTTATTTTGCAATCAATATCTTAACTGAGTTAAGCAGTGTTATGTAGCATATCAATAACTATACAAGACAGTACACGGTTTATCCTTTGAGTGAAATTGTTTCACCAGGAGGTAGGCCAAGCATCAGTGCCAAAACTATGCTATAGCCTATATCTGAGCATGGAATACTTGTTTATTTGGTAATATCAGAGATTCCTCCAAATATTCAGACAAACTAATCGGCGTTTCGAGTAGTCATTAGACAAAAGGTCTATTACTCAAAAGCTCCCACTAGCTTGTATCCTTCACAAGACCCCAAAGGTCAATATGAACAAGCTGTGAGACTTCTTTAGCTCTATTGCCTTTTCTTAATTGAAAGGTTACTTAGTCATTTTTCCTTTGAGATAGTGTTCTCAAACTGGGAAATAGGAATCACCCTTAGCCAGTCTTTAGATCTTATCTTTAGGATATATGCACTAATGAATAGATGCCGAAGAATTGTTTATCTAAATACGGAAACCATTTGTCTTAAAAGTTTATGATGTGTTACATATACCTTTTTTAGCATTACTTTGTGGTTCTTACTTTATCAGACAAAAGTCCGAGTCTCAGAATCATATACAAATGTCATATTCACTTTCTTTTAGGCAATTATATTTTCGATTTGAAAGTGAATCCATTCGTTCCAACGAATCCGAAAAACAGAATTTAGATTTCTACGATATTCAATGATTAAAATCCGAAATTTGTTTCCTTATATCACTCCCACTTTCTTAGCTGAAATAACTTCCTGTTGTCTAATCTTCATCATGAATGCCCAGCTACCTTGTTCTTACAAAAGAACTTTAGCTTCTGAGTCAAATTACTCGGTTAAAAAAGTCTCTATGGATTCATAGGTTAGTGATCCGAAATCACTTTCCTTATCATATATTTCTCTTATTAATATTTTGGTTTAGCCATTAACTTATTTAGTTTAGATGACTTGCACTTGTAGACATTCACCTTCCCATTCTTGGCTTTCTATAAAGGAAATGGCCGTGAACTAGCATTTCATTTGAGTAGACACTACTCGTAAACTATGGGATGTCTAGTGAGAATGATACCAAATCATTCTCGTCATCTTTGAACTAATTTTGTTTTGTCTCTCGTTCAACACAAGTGACAGAAGTGACATTCTTATCAACATCACTTAAGTTTGAAGCCTTAAGAGGAACATCCTCTTCCGAAAAATTAATTTGCATTTTCAATTATTGAGTTCAACGTTCTTGTTACTTTTCCACTTTTGCGAAGTCATCATTAGTCAATTTATCGTGTTTAGCAGTTTAGATACCTTGAGATGATATGTAGTTGCAAAAATAAAATATGACAGAATTATAAATCAAATCATACACTACAACATAGAATGATTTATGAATAATAAACGTGATGTCATGCATGAAGTTTATCCTACCATTCCAAGGATTTAATCTCACACCTCAGTGCTTCCGTAGGGTAGGTCAAAGAGGTGACGATTAAATTGAGACAATCTCTCTCAATAATTAAACCATTTGAGAATCGAACATCTCCTATTTAATTGTTGATTACCTTCCTTTTTTAGCCAAGATATTTCCTAAAATATCCTTGTGAGTGTGACCTACTGTTTCAGATTTTTAAGTACGCCCCGAGTATGCCGCCGAAGGGTAGGTCAGTGACCCGACGAGTACTCAAAATCCGATCCTTTCGGAAACCAAGCCTTGAATTTTGATAGCGGTGAAGGTCATCCGTGGGGGGCCGAACTCAAAGCGGCACGAGGCGTCACCATTCTCCCACGTGCTTGTGTCAACAGTAGAGGCCATGGGTCGGTTGTCACCTTCCCCGCTCCCACTCGTTATTTTGAAAATTAGTTAGTCTTATTAGGATTTTCAGAATTTATTTACAATCCAAAAAACAATAAATCATGAATATTTTAAATTAATCCTCCCACTTGTTCATCGGTTCCAAATTCCGTCTAACTAGTGTCACTTATTCACGACTATCCAATTTTTCGGATTTATAAAATCTTTGTGTATACACTACACAATTAAAATTTACCAAAAATTTTATAATCCTAACACATTAAGACTTATGATTTTTTCTAATAATTCGAAAAACAATTAATCACAAAATTAAAAGCTCACTAGTTTACCGGTTCCAAATACCGTCTAACTAGCGATACCTTGTTCATGATTATCCAATTTTTTCAAATATTCAGAAATTTCTCGTGTAGACACTACACAACTAAAATTCACTAAAAGAATTTTATAGTCCTAATATCGTCATGATAAAATTTTAGGATCGTAGAATTTTATCTCAATAATTTGAAAACAATAAATCTTGAAAAGCAATAACCAACTTATCGGTATTAAAACCTGGCTGAGCTTTAACCGAGTTCACCGAACGGTGTTGGGATTGGCTAAGCCGATCCGTCCTCTTCGTTGGCTCATATACGACTGCTGGATGAATCGGACTAAGGTTGCCCCATTGAGCCGAAACTAACGTCGCACGTGTGCGGGTGCTGGGTTGAAAATCGGGCTAAGGTTGCCTTATTGAGCCTCAGCTCGCCGGATAGCTTGACCTTGCCGGACCCTCGTGGCTAACCCCGCACTTGGACGGACAAGTCGAGTCAAACCGAAGCCCTGTTGACCGCCCGAACCAATTTTCGAACATTTTGCTCAGTTGGTGTCCAACTTTTCCGGATTTTCCAAATTTTCAATTATTAAAATTCTTTTATGTAGTCACTACATAATTAAAATCCACGAATGATTTTTAGATCTCAAAATTAAATTTATCGAGTAAATTTTATTTTATCATGTAAATTTTATATCCCCGATAAAATTCCGTTTGTTTTAATTAATTTAATTAATTACCTAAATTAATCTAAATTAATTACATTTTCATACATGTCTAATTAATTTCAATATTAATTTTCTACATTTATGCATGTGCTAGGAGTGGAATTCATGAATATGATGTATGGCATGGCTATATCACATAAATAATAATACAAGAAAATAAATGCGAAAAATAAACCACTGAGATAGACCGTTGGTACCCCCGTATCTAATCTATAAACCTGAAATAATTAAATAGATAAACCCTATTTTTAAAGGATTTTCTAATATTTAATGCACAACAGCCGCCGCCCAGGTTATTAATGTTCTACTCCATTTTCTCAACATAAGTGCTCCAGCTGAGTTGGTCAGGACGCTATTCTTTCTTCTGCAAGTCATGGGTTCGATTCCTTTCAACAGAAACCTCACGTCAAATGGGGTTCGAACTCGGGTATTAGATTTTCAATTTTCGTGTCTATACCACCGCAACACTTCATAAGTTTGTATGATGTTCTTCGACATTTAATTAATACATCAGGGCCTTTGTAACTCTAATTTTTCTAGCTACTAGGAAATTAAATTACAACAAAATAAATTACATAAATTCTTATACCTGGAAAAAATATGGGTTTACAATAGATCTAACGGTAAACAAGTACCAACCCCAATCCATCTCAAATCAACCAAATCATTCAACCACGCATATATATATATATATATATATATATATATATATATATATATATATATATTGAACATATAAAAGATGCAATTTTATTCAATTCCACTCCTTATTAAATAATTATGCAATCAAGATTGCAAAATCGCTTTAACCTCGCTCTGATGCCACATGCTGGATATACATAAACCCGAATCCGGATCCGATCCATAATTGGATGGTTCTGATTCACAGCTCCGATCGAGACACTCGATCATACACAGTGGAAGCTACGAGTAAATTTGCATGCGATAATACCACGATTCGATTCGTATAAATAATTAATATGACTATAAGAAAGTTGAAGATTTACCTTATTTAAGAGGAATAGTAAATCGACATATGGAGAAGCCACAATCTTCCAAATTGTCTCTCCTAGCGACGACTGGTGGACGTCGATCCTCGCCGCAAAACCTCCTCGAATATGCACAAGAAAAATCCTAGGTTTTTCTTCTCTAAATGACTAAGGCAAGAAACTAATTTTTCCTCCTTTTTATTTATTTATTGGCTCAAATTGTAGTTGTCATTGTGTTGGGAGGAACTCTCTTTATATAGGAAAATAACTAGTAAAGTGAGAGTTATCCTTTTCACAATACAATTACCTATTCCAACAAAAAAAATATATTTGCCAAAAGATAAGAGATAATTCCCAAAAAATCAATCTCTTATTTTTCCATTAATTGTCCAACAAATAGATAATTAATTAATTACACATGTGACATAATTTAGAAAAATTTCTTTTCCTAAGTTATCACATAAAGGGGCGCCACTTTTAAGCCAATATTTAATAGAAAATGTCTTTTCTATTTTACATATTATTTACCAATTAAATAATATTGCATATTCATTAAATAGACCAACTATTTAATTTATTCTCGAGGTTCCATAAAACGAGAAAACACTCGCGTGTTAGAAGCCAACCCGGGGACCATGGACCTAAAACCAGTAGCTACAATAAATTAAATAAAATATTTAACGAACAGAATATTTCTACTTAATTCATTAATTCCGGAATTATGCCACCATAAATCCAAAACTGAACTCTATCGATCATAGATATAACTTATTCTCAAAACGTCGAGTCGAGTCGATAAGTGTCCATTGATATAATCATTTCATATAAATTAACCTTCCATAGACTATCCGTTCTGAAGTAGTGTTATTTCTGTAAACCTTCTTCAATATGTCTTGTCCTTTTTTACCATTAACCCACTAGTGATCAATTAGTTCATGACCAATACGAACTCCATGGATCGATCACTACTAGAAAAATGAACAATAATTACCAAAATATAGTGACTGGATAAAAATACGGTCATTAGAACCATAAATCATGCAGATTTAGTGAGAGTTTAGCATTTGTCTAGTTAAAAGGTGAAAGATTAGTGACGCATTTCTATTTTCCTAGCTATTTGAATTTTTAATTTTAATTTTTTTGTTTTTGACAAAGCTACTGGATATTATTTTTGTAAAAAAAAATTTGTCGCCCACCCTTAAATAATAAAATTTTATAACCGTAAGTCCCATCCCATTCTCAAAAAAAAAAAAAAAAAAAAAAAAAACCTCCCATCCCCTACGATTCGTGAAGCTCTCCCTCCCCCGAGATCGCATCGCTCCGACGAGTTGACTGGAGGATGGAGGAACAGAGACGCTGGCAAGAAAAATATGACCAAATCGCATTAAGAAACGGGCCACCAGAATGCGAGCCGACGACCAGCCCTCGGAAGCAATCGGTAGCATTAAGCAAAGCATAGGGTTTCGGAGTCTTGAGACCAGAGACATACAGTGGTTGCCACTGCCTGCTTCCCTTCCTCATAATCTGGACGGCAAAATTAGGATTTTAGTCCTCTAAGTTGGCATATTTTGGATTTTAGTCCTGTTCCTGCTCCGGTGAGGAAAATAGTCCTCTAAGTTGGCACGTGGGATCCTACATGGCTTGTGGGTCCCATTTCTCATACATTTACTAAAAATAAAAAGTTGAGAGAAGAAGGATTCGAACCGATGATCTTTTGGTAAAATACCAAGTACTTTGCCATCCAAGCTATAACTTCAATATGTATATTACGACACAAGTAATTACTTATGAACAATAACATTTCTTCCAACATTGTATGTGCCTAATTTAAATAAACTTATTTACAAAATTAATTTTACTGTAGATGATATATATATATATATATATATATATATATATATATATATATATATATATATATATATATATATATATATATATATATATATATATATATATATATATATAAATATAAGAGCTCTTGCATAATGTTTTTTTATAGTTTTTTATAACCTATTATTATTATTATTATTATTATTATTATTATTATTATTATTATTATTATTAATGTAAGTCGACCTTACATTACTGTAAAGTAATAATTATAAATTTTTCTTATCTTACTATTAATTTGTATATATTCGGTCAACTTTTTTAATATCATAATTATTACATTAATTAATGATAATCAAATTTTATATCAAACACTATAGTCTTTTTGAGAACCAAACATTATAGTCTAATATTTTTAATCACTGTGTTTCAAAAAAAAAATTAATCACTGTGTTTCCAAAAAAATTTAATCACTTTATTAATGTATAGGATAATTCTAAATCCACTTATATTTAGGGACGTAGATAGTATTTTTTTGTTTAATAAAAAAGAACTACATCAAATTAACAAGGAAAATTAAACCAAAGGAAACCATATTATGCATAAGTAATAAATATTGTCATAGTATAAACATTAAAGTTGTAGCTTAGATGGCAAAGTGCTTGATAGTTTACTACTAGGTCGCCGGTTCAAATCCTTCATGCATTAACTTTTTATTTTTAGTAAATGGGGTAGAAATGGGACCCACCGCCACGTAGATCCAACATGGCATATGATGTGGCGTCCATATAAGTTATTTTGATGATTCCCGTGTGTCGGTCAAGATAAACCGGTGGATAGGACTAAAATCCAAAAAAACCAACTTAGAGGACTATTTTCCTCACCGGAGCAGGAGCAGGACTAAAATCCAAAACAGGCCAACATAGAGGACTAAAATCCTAATTTTGCCTAATCTGTACTTAGTCAAGTAAGTAGTATTTCAATTTTCTTCATTCTATTTGTTTCGAAGTCTCATTTTCTACCAATATGAGTCTTTTTTTGAATTTTTTTTCTTTCTAGATGATATCTTGGTATTGTGTGGGAAAGAGTGTCGTTGCAAGTTGTATTTATGAGAAATTGTCTCTCATTCATGCTTGTAGTGTAGATTAGATCCAATTCTATGTAGATTGTATTTTGAGTTGATTTCCATTTAAGCTTATGAATTTTGTTAAGAAGATTTTTTTTGTCTGTTATGAATTGTTTATCATAACTTGAAATCCTTTTTGTTTAGTAAAAACAAGAAATTCCATTTACAATGTAATTTTTTTAGCATAAAGATAGGAGGAAAAATGGCGACAAAAAAAGAAGTAAAGAGAACGATGTACCCCCTTTCTAATCTTATTATTATAGCAAACCCACTGCATAACTTAGATGCAGTCTGTTTTCCAAACCTCATAAATGTTGGCCCCCTTAACATACACCAGGCCAAGTAATCCCAGGAAGTTCCAATGTTGCTCGAAATGATCTTTGGCGTAATTAGAGCTTCTTTTTCTCCTTGGACAAGATTGTGGTATAATATTTGAAGATGCGTCTTTTCTAACAAAATGCAGCAAAATATTGACACCAAGTTGGTGAATAACTTCATTAACGGTGATGATGGACTAGAAAAATCAGCAACCAAGTCTGATTCCAAAGACCTTATGTTAAGTTTTGTGACTTGATCTCTAAAACTGGTGGAACTAATCTGAAAGCTGAGAAAACTGAGTTTTGGAGAAACTGAGTTTTGGTGGAAACTGAGTTTGCTGAGTTCTACATCAGAGTTTGTTGATTACAAGTGAGTTTTCCGAGAAAGTCGGTTTGAAGTCGAGTTTAAATGCTGGTGGATAACAATTTTGGGTTGGGTCCACATCTGGGGTATTTATGACAATTCCGACAAAAATCTTTGGCGGTTAGGGTTTGGGATTTGTGCCTATAAATACCGAAGTTGTAATCAATGCAAAGCGTGTCTGTTCAAAGTGTTATTCACACACTTGTGAAAACCTTGTAATTCTGTGCATAATAAAATATCTCCTTTTCTGCCCGTGGAGTAGTCGGCACAACGCCGGAAACCACGTTAAATCACCGTGTTCTCTTTGTTTCTGTGTTTTATCAATTTCCGCCTTATTTTACTGTTAGATTGCTTCTGTTTTATCTTTCTTCAAGTGCATTTTTCTCGTCTGTGTTTCAACACCTTAAGTACACCTACAAATCATTTTTACATTCCTTGGTAGATTCCATTTGCAAATTTTCGTATTTTCGGGCATGCAGTTCCTGCTTGACTGTATACAACTCCAACTCCAATTGATGAATGTAATTCAAGACTTGTGGATCCCAACGAGCCAAATTTCCACATCTTTCAATAAATCTACCAGGATTGCTTTTGCTTCTCGAAATTCCACAATATTAATGCTTCCACCCTTCATCTGACCTGCTTGTAATATCTAAGGGAAAATCGTATTTCCTATTCCATTACACAAATGAGATGATAAAGAAATTCTTCAGAAAAACGAACGGTGACGGAGAATTCATTGGACGGGAGCAGCCCAAGCATACTATATATATTCTGCTTTATAAGGTCCTTAGCAGAATGAGAGACACACTTGGAGATAACGGAGGTATCCAGAGGTCCAATTTTCTTCAGCAAGATAGTGATGACAGTGAATTCACGGCTAAAACTATCTTGCTTGATGAAACAAAATGTCGAAAACTCCACCACCGTCGACACCAGGTATTAAACAACTGACGACAGATGCCTCTGTGGAGGAATAATTGCGTTGTTATATTATATTACCGATGTTGGTTAATTTTCTTTCGGGTATGCTGCAGTTTAATATTTACTTTTACATTTTAATTTACTTCGTTGGCTTATCATTCAATGGTCAGTTCCTTATAATCTTTTAATTTCTCTGATTATTATTTTTACGTTTATTATTTTTTGTTATTGTTCTTTGGAGTTAATGTGGTCTCAAATCGTTCTTGGATCATTGAATGAGAAGTTTCCTTCAACCATTATTTGATTCTTATTAAATACCACTATGTGTTGCATGAACAGAGAAACTTTGATTTTCACACCATTTATCTTCTCCGCCTTGAGTACCTGCTTCGAATCAGGTAATACGCTTTTTCATGGTTTGTACACAAGCTTTAAGTTTCTGATTTTGTTTTGCATCGATTGTTCTTTTATTATTTGGTGCTTTGCTCGCTCTATTAAACTGGATTCGACATTAAATTTCTTAAAAAACAGTATCTTACATGGAAAAAGAATTGAGACAAATAATGCAGACAAATTGTTCATTGTCTCTTTGGGTTGATTGTAGACACTCATGGAGCTGAAATGGACTTTCTATCGAGCACTAATGACAATGGTAGAAGCCTGAAGTGAATTGTCATTAGCGGCATATTCAATGTATTAGCACCGGCTCATGCGTGTTCTTGTTGGGATTTTCATATATACATTTTGTACCTTGACTCGATGCCCAGGTCAATTTTCTTATGCACTTCTAATGCATTCAGTTTGTGGACCCATAAGTGATTCCTGCTCTCGCTTTGTTGTTGAGAGTTTCAGATGCTCTGACAAAGTTGTTTCCAATTTTTGCCCGGTTGGAGTATCCCCAAGTAAATCGATAAGTAGTGTGATTCTCTATAGTTTCCATGTCATGTATATACATATCTTTCTATCTATGACTACATGGATGCTTTTGTTTGGTGATGTGTCCCGTATTCAATATGTATCCGAAACTAATGTGCCTAAAGATTTTAGTAAAATATTTAAAACTGGTGCATTATTCATTAATGGTTACAAACGTACAAACTAGCGTGCCAAAAGTTGCAGTACCGTTGAAGCAATTTTCATCATGTGTTTGGGTCTATGCTACATGCATATCCTTTTCAAAATTTCTATTTAGCTATCCATTTTAGCTTGTAATGTAAATCTGGTAGTCTTGGAATTTTGGTCAATTTCATTGTTTAGCATGTCAGGCTCTTATGCACATCAAGATCCTTGCATCAAAATCACCCATGACATAATTATTAACTAAGAAGTCTTTGTCCTCTAAGCCTCATTGTTAATCGAATCCTACTACACCTTGTGTTTCAATGGCTATACTTCTAAATTCAAAAGCTAGGCATGAACCCTGTGCATACGGTAGAACCCCCTGATGTCCTTTTCCTGCCTCATACGCTGATGTTGTTACTCAAGTTCATTATCTTTTTCCACTAAAAATTCATTTCTTGACTTCATAATTTTAATTCGGTTTCATTAAATCTGGAAACAAAAAAATTCAATTTTAGGATTGAACTACTAGATCTTCACATCGTTTATTAGCTATTCATTTAGTGGTTGGCTAAATTGGGCTCAACAAAGAAAGATTCTTATGTTTATTGGAAGTCCTCCACATTCATGATGGAGTGCATAGCAAACATGTGTTCAAGTACCCAAATTGTGCCATTTCATGTTTGTTGTGTTTGATGCTGGATATTGATCATGGCGGTTTGTTATTCGTCTGTATGTATGCTTCAATTACATCTTTTTCTAATTTTAATGTGTTGAGGCTGCGTGATACGTTTTTGCTTGATGCGGTGGTGTGTTTTAGCTTAGGGGTATTTTTTGCTTATATTATAGCATTGGATTGTTGATTTTGGTTTAGCTCAGTAGTGGTTTGCAGGATTACATTATATTGCTCGTTCCTGGGTTGTGAATTTTTGTGCCAGTTTTGTTATGCTTAATTTTGGCTCTCTTATCTCTCATTTTATGTGATTGTCTTAGAGTGGAGATTATCCTAGCTTCTTTAACTATTCTTGTGATATCTTTTTTGTCCTTCTGGTTGTATTAGATCTTTGTTGGTATAGAACAGTTTTACACATTGTTGTGTTTATATTATCTTGTTTAACTTTATAGGTATTTCTCATTTGAAGAGCTTCTTTTTGTAGCTTCACTAATTTTGGCTTAATTCCCATATTTCCTAGTGTTGGCTCGACATTGAATGTGTTTTGGCTCTTGTCCCCCACTTTTCTTTCACTATCGATGCCATCGCTATTGTACACTTTGATTGTTGTGGTTCATTTGTGTTTTATTGTTATGACTTATTTGTTTTAGGAACACTTAGTTTTGGAGTTGGCGACTTTTTAGTGGAGTTGGTGCCATATGTACTTTTCCAGTGGAAGGTTGATGGTTGTTGTCTAGTTTTGCATTGTGGCTTAGGTTTGCTAGGTTTCCTACTCTTTTGGACATAATTCTTCTATTGTTGCGTGTTGCTTATATGATGCCCCTTTGTGTTCTTTGCATCATGATGCAGGTTTGTGGGTTGAAGCAAGGCGTTTTTTTCTTACAGATCAGAACAAGCCGATTATTTTGGCCTCACATCACTGGAGAGCACATGATGATATTTCGCTGTTGGAATGTGTATAGAGTGTTTATCATAGGTCCTTAGGCTTTTTCTTTTTACATTTTTTATGTACTCATAATTTTGGTTTTCTTGTTTTTCGAATTCAGACCATTTTATTTTTTATGACTATTTCGGCGCATTTGCTGAAGCTTAACTTAATAATATATCAAACTTTGTTGGTTATGTTGATTTTGATTGCTGAATCTTTAATATATCAAATTTTAATGCTTAAGTTGATTTGAATGAAGGCAAAAAGTCATCCAGGTAGTTTAATGATCAAAATTGTCATCATTAAATTTATTTTTTAATAGTGATGATAAGAAATAGTGATGATAAGATTTATCTTTAAAATGATATGGTGACGGGACAAAATAATAAAATGATGAGATATTGTATCTTTATAATGAGGGGATAATGAAGCTACAATGATGAAAATTATCTTCATTATATGATCTTAGTGAGAGTATAATATCGTCATTAATTATATCACATTTATAATGACGGGACACTTTACCGCCATTATTTACTTTTAGCTAGGAGGGCAGTAGTGACGGGACATGACGGGGAATTTCCCGTCATTACACGTCTTCAATGACGGGAAATCGACATTTAATGACCAATTTTCCCTTCTTTAAAAATCAATTTTCTTGTAGTGGATCAGTTCCATATCTGTGAAACACACACTTCTCACTCATTCCAGAATAGTGCCAAAGTGAAAGTGATTCAGATCGCACCTCTTAGCGATCCTTAACGAACACATCAAACCCTATCCTGGAACAAGTAGTAGTCTGTAATCACTTCAGGATTAAGGTTAATCCATATATGATCATCTTGTGATTTAATAAGATTTCTCAATCACAGAATTATATGAGAAACGCAGATTAAATCGGTCCAGTCTTATATGACTCTCATCATATATAAATGCCCCACTTAGACAACCAATGTCGACGGTCTGGATAAGACGGTCACACCATAAAGTGTTCTGGGCGCATTAATGGTGGTTAATCAATAGATCCCATACTTTGATTAAGTTCACCACGAACTAACAATTCAAGTGTATCACCATAAACTTAATCCTCGCGTGTGACACACACTAAGTTATATGGCTATATTTGATACGACTTGGGGTTTTCAGAAGTGTATTACTTACAAGCACGAAGCAAGTAATAAGATGAGAATAAATCTGTCATTTATTAATTCTAAAAACAATTACATAAATTGTCTTTCGGGCGCTACTTCCAACAATAAAGGCTAAGGAAAAACGGATTTGGTAGTTTATCAAAGACTGGACTGTGAGGACAGATACATTTTCGAGTGTTTACCCGCCAATAAAAAAGAAAAAGAAAGGAAAAATTATCATCGATATATACTATTTCTTTCTCTTTGGCAAGAGGGAAGAAAACTCGGAGCATAAGACGCACGACCCTCGCATAATAATAGACCGATAAACGTGAACCTTTGAGTAGCACTCGGTTCCCGGTCCACCTTGCCCAGTTGACTTGACCTATGCAATAAAAATAAAAATACATTAATAAAACCAATGGCGTAAACGGTAGAGTAATCTCGTGATTTACTGGCTAGACTATGAGTTGATATAATGTGATTCTGCAAGCGTTACTTTGTTTGAGAGTTATTCACACACACGTTGGTTCTACTACGAGATAGTGCTCAATGGATTACTGATGGATATGTGTTGAACCTCATCTTATTTAGAATTCTTGAATGCATTTGTTCTTAATTAGTTTGTAATTGTTGAGGGGGTTTGTTTCATTTGGTTTTTGCTCGGGACGATCAAAAGCTATGTGGGGGGTAGTTGATGACGGTCAACTTGATATCATATTTTACCATCAACTTACCCTGGATTTTTGTTATCAATTGTGATAATATGTATGCAATAATGGGTTAATTAGCTAAATATGATTAAGCCACGTCCGGGGTGACGAAATTGTATTATGCATATTAACCGTGTATTTTATGTGTTATTTGCCATAAATAGTAGCTACTATGTGTGTGATGGTTTTATTGATAGATGAACGAGTGTTTGGAGCAGCATTTGGGCTGAGTATGGGTGCTAATTGATAAAGAACTGAACAGAGCTGAAGGTTGAAGTGTTTCGAGTCAAGATTGGACCCGAGAATCTCATTGGTGAACTTGCAATGCTGTTTCAAGATACTTTCTAGACGCACTGGGCTTGGACTTACGTATGAAAGTTGCAGGTCTTGAAACGAGGATTCCAACGCTCTTTGAATCATCCAAATCGAAATTACGTAGGCCAAGTTATGGTCCAAATACCGAAACTCTACGCCGGCTGCTGTGAGCCCAGCTCCCGCAACTGCGAGCCCAACGAACCTTCTGGAAGCCAGAAATGCGTTTTCTTGTCCTCCAAGGATTCGGTGTTCCCTTTAGTCAGTTTATACACTGTAAAATAGGCCATTGGGACTGCGAATTTGTATCCTTCATCCATTCTATTGGTTATTCATCAACTAAATACAATGTAGTCTTTTGGTGAATCAAGTATTCTTTTCGTTTATTCTTTTCTTTCTTGCAAATAAATCATGAGTCTTTCATTATTGAACCGTGCTTGTTTTATATTCGTCGCGGATCAATTATGATCGCCGGAGAGAGAGAGAGAGAGAGAGAGAGAATTTAGGAGTGAATATGTTCTTCGTTATGGGTAAGATCTTTTCCAATATTTTATTTCATATCTTAGATTCATGATTGCTCTTGTAGTAGATCTAAACTATGCTTGCATCTAATCAACTACGAATTAATTAAACGAACCTTAATCTTTGTTATTCGATTCGTTAATATTAAACGCAGAATTAATGGTTGCGTTCTCCCGCAGTCGCGGCGGTCTTTACCGCAACCGCGAGATACCTATTAAACCCTAATTTTGTGGTTCGGCGTCAGCTACGTTGATCGACAGGTTTAATTAGCGATTATTTAGATTTGGCCAATCTGGTATTCGTGCATCGTAAATTAACATGAAGGGTGATAGAGTGAAGTGTTAATTAGGACATCGTATGGATCAGTCCCTAGAAACGTGCTAGTCAATCCATGATAGCTACTTAGGGAGGTTCTCGGTCTTGAGCTGGCACTTTCTAGAACTTATTGCGTGTGAGTTAATACAACCAACGAAGGAGGTTAACTTCACATAGACGTCTACTGTCCTTTCAATTGAAGTAGATAAGGTTAAGAGACTGCACCCGTAGCTTAATTACAAATATAAATCAGATAAATATTAAGGGGAGATTAGTTGTGAATAGTTTGGTAAATGCCTTTTCAATATATGATTGCCCATAGGTTTATTGCATCTCGTTTATTTACTTTTCTATTATGTTGGTCAATGACCACCCTATCCGGTTGACCTGTAAATTATTGGTGTGTTTAACATAATTAAATAATAGTCTATGTGGGATCGACCTTGACTCGCCCTTGCTATACTACGAATGACCTAGTCCTCTTGCTAGAAGAAGCGACTTACACGCGGACAAGTTTTTGGCGACATTGCCTGGGACTATTTATTTAATTGTTAGTCATAGCCATTAATTTAGAGTTAACGTTTTTTGGTAGTTTTTTTTCTTCCAATAATCGAATAAAAGTGAGAAGGTTGTTTTTTCATCACGATGTTCCTAAGGCTGTTGAGCAAGGGATATGCGGGAGGTTTTTTACTTCGCACGATTATTTGGTTATTATTTTGAGTCTTGAGTCTTTTTATTTTTATTTGGAGTCTTGTAATAGTTTTGTTGTGTTTAAGTAATTAAGTGTTATGTATTGGCTTAAATTGTTCGTTGCACTTTTTATTTTTAGTTGTGTTATTTACTGCCACATGACATAATGATTTTGTTACTTATTATCGTCTCGTGGTACTAATGGCATGTGCAAGAATTGTTTGTATTAGCTGATCTAGTGTAGAATAGTCCTTGGGATGAGGCAACTTTGGTTCTAGTTCACTGATATGATTCGCTTCAGACAGAGCTCAATTCTTTTATTTTCCAAAGCTAAGTGCTTTTCTTCTTCCTACTTTTTTTTGCTTTACTTTCCACATTGGGGACAATGTTCAGTTTTAAAGTGGGGCGTAGGCATAACACTTAGTTTGGAAAAAAAAATTAGGCACATTTATACTCTTACTTTTGTGAATTTTGATGCAATGAATTGAATGAAATAAATTCCTTAAATCGTTAAAACTGCTTAATTACATACTTAATTCATTAATGATGAATACGAGGTTTGTCAACTATTTGAAGTAGTGGTTTCTTAATCATCTATCTTGTTGTGGAATCGACTTTTTTAAGTACGTATAACTCACTTTTGTCAGTATGTAGTTAGATGTCACATTATTTTGACTTGTGTTGACCCTATTTTTTCCGAGTTTTGTTTTACCTATGGTCATTTAGGTCAAGTTGTGGGTCTTTTAAGGGCTAATAAAAAACAGATTCGGTAGTTTATCAAAGAGTGGACCGCGAGGATAGATATATTTTTGAGTGTTCACCCGCCAATAAAAGAGAAAAAGAAAGGAAAAAAAATATCATTGATATATGCTATTTCTTTCTCTTTGGCAAGAGGGAAGCAAACTCGGAGTGTAAGACGCACGACCCTAGCATAATAATAGACCGATAAACGTGGACCTTTGAGTAATACCCGGTTCCCGGTGTTAGGGTGATTTTATATGATTTATATCGTTATATTTTGTAACAATTCTCTCCATATTCGTATAATTCGCATAGAAATTAGGTGTTTAATTGATTTATTGAGCAAATGAGTTTTTAAACGGGTTAATCGCAAAATTGGTTGATTTATGTGTTTTATTGATGATTTTATGGTTATTTGGATGATATTACATTTTTCGATGTTGTTAATGACTTGTAGATGCAAATTGCGGCTCAAAAGATGATTCAATGAAGATAAATGTCGGATTTAATTGATGAAAAAAAAGGATAAGGAAGATTTGAATGGAAGGAAAGAGATAAAGATGAGAAAATCGACTTTTGACCAAGTGAACGCACGTCCAAAGTCCCGTCCAGTGGACGGGCGTCTAAGCAAGTGAACGGGCGTCCAGCAGAAGAAACTTGATTCAGAGTTCTGAGATATTTAGTGGACGAGCGTCCAAATTAAAGAAGGACGGGCGTCTGATCATGACTCGGCCCGATTGGAAGAATTTTAAGCATCTGGACGGGCGTTCAACCCATCAAACGGGCGTCCAGCCGGCCGACATAGCAGCACCGCCTTAAAATTCTATATATAGCTGCGTTATTTACAACAATTGAATCATATAATTCGAACCCTAAAACCCTAGGGGCGGCTCAATTTTTATACTTTTATTTTTCTAGTATACTCAAACACTTTTTATGTATTTTTACTCAAGTAATTCGAACTTCAAGAGGATGCTAAGAGGCTAGACCTCCCTTGAACAAGCATTGTGAAGCCATCCAACCAACGTATTGATTTCAACTTCAATTGTCTTGTGAGTTTTTAATTCAAAGTTGTATCTTTATTATGCTTACTTCGTCCTTATGCAATTTATATCGAAAGATCTTTGCATGTATGATGTTTGACTTTGATGAGAATCGTGTTAAACCCTAGATCGCCATAATAAAGATTAGACCTTTAATCTAATTAACGAGAGTTATTAGGTTGAATCTCTAGGTTAGAAACTTATAAATTTCACACCTTTGGTTAGAAAGCGTTAATCTCTAGATCGAAAGATAGAAGATTAATAGGCGAACTTGTCTAAGAAATTAGGAGTTCATACCTTGGCTAGGTGAATCACAACTTGGATAGAAATCACGAGATAATCTAGATAGAAATTGATAGTTGTAGGATATGTGGATCAATTGCTTGTTCGTCTTTTATTTCATTGATTAAATCACTTGTGATCGATTGCTTAGTAAATTTACCATCTTTATTTCATAATAGATTTAGAATAGATTTAGTTTAGATAATTTTGTTCGCAACCATATTTCCTTGGCTTTAGATCTCGATCTTCTGTCCAGTTATTCTTATTGTTAGTTCCGTTTCTCGTTCTAGTTTTCACTGTTTTATTTTCTTTTCTTTTTAGTAGTAATCGTGACATAGTTAGGTTAGATAATAAAAACTAGATTAAACAACCCCGATTCCCCGTAAGATCGACCCGGTATCAACCTCTATACTACGATCCCTACACTTGGGGTATACCGGATTTATAAATTTATTACTTGTTTATTTTCATTAGATAAAATCAGTGACACCCGGTCTACCTTGCCCAGTTGACTTGACATATTCAATAAAAATAAAAATCCATTAATAAAATCAATGGTGTAAAGGGACGAGCATTCTCATGATTTACTGGCTAGACTATGAGTTGATATAATGTGATTCAGCTAGCGTTACTGTTCTTTGAGAGTTATTCACACACACGTCGGTTCTACTACGTGATACCTTATTTAGAATTCTTGAATGAGTCTGTTCTTAATTAGTTTGTAATTGTTGAGGGGGTTTGTTTCATTTGGTTTTTGCTCAGGACGATCAAAAGCTAATTGGGGGTAGTTGATGACGGTCAACTTGGTATCATATTTTACCATCAACTTACCCCGGATTTGTGTTCTAAAGGGTGATAATAGGTATGAAATAATGGGTTAATTAGCTAAATTTGATTATGCCACGTCCAGGGTGACTAAATTGGTATTATGCGTATTAACCGTGTATTTTATGCGTTATTTACCATAAATAGAAGCTAATATGTGTGTTATGGTTTTGATATATGAAAGAGTGTTTGGAACTGCATTTGGGCTGAATATGAGTGCTAATTGATAAAGAACTGAACGGAGCTGAAGGTTGAAGTGTTTCGAGTCAAGGTGGGCCCGAGAATCTGATTATTGATTTTGCAACGCTGTTTCAGGATACTCTAAAGATGAATTGGGCTTGGACTTACACAGGAAAGTTCTAGGTATTGAAACGAGGACTCCAACGCACTTTGGATCACCCAAATCGGAATTACGTAGTCCATTTTATGGTCAAAATACCGAAGCTCTACGTCGGCGGCTGCGAGCCGAGCTCCCGCAACTGCGAGCCCAGCGAACCTTTTGGAAGCCAGAAACACGTTTTCTTGTTCTCCAAGGATCAGGTTTTCCCTTAAGTCGGTTTATACGCTATATAATAGGCCATTGGGGCTTCGAATTTGTATTCTGCATCCATTCTATTAGTTATTCATAAATTAGATACAATGTAGTCTTTTGATGAATCAAGTCTTCTTTTCCATTATTCTTTTCTTTCCTGCAAATAAATCATGAGTCTTTCATTATTCAACTGTGCTTGGTTTATATTTGTCGCGGATCAATTATGATCGTCGGAGAGACAGAGAGAATTGAGGAGCGGATATGTTTTTCGTTATGGGTAAGATCTATTCCAATGTTTTATTTCATATCTTAGATTCATGATTGTTCTTGTGGTAGATCTAAACCATGCTTGCATCTAATCAACTTTGAATTAATTAACGAACCGTAATCTTTGTTATTAGATTCGTTACTATTAAACGCAGAATTAATGGTTGCGTCTCCCGCAGTCGCGGCGATCTTTATGCAACCGCAAAATACCTATTAAACCCTAATTCTGTGGTTCGGCGTCAGCTACGTTAATCGACAGATTTAATTAACGATTATTTAGATCTGGCCAATCTGGTATTCGTGCTTCGTAAATTAACATGAAGGACGATAAAATGAAGTGTTAACTAGGATATAGTCTGGATCAATCTCTAGGACCGTGCTAGTCAATCCATGATAGCTGTTTAGGGAGGTTCTCGGTCATGAGCCAGAAATTTCTAGAACTTATTACGTGTGAGTTAATACAACCAACGAAGGAAGTTAACTGCACATAGACATCTACTGTCCTTTCAATGGAAGTAGATAAGGTTAGGAGACTGCACCCGTAGTTTAATTATAAATATGGATCAAATAAGGATTAAGGGGTGATTAGTTGTGAATAGTTTGGTTAATGCCTTTTCAATATATGATTGACTATGGGTTTATTTGCATCTCGTTTATTTACTTTTCTATTATGTAGGTCAATGACCACCCTATCCGGCTGACCTATAAATTGTTGGTGTGTTTAACATAATTAAATAATAGTCTCTGTGGGATCGACCTTGACTCGCCCTTGCTATACTACGATTGACCTAGTCCTCTTGCTAGTAGAAGTGACTTACATGCGATCAACTATAAAGTGTTATAGTGATTAAATTAATATGCTAGTATTTATTTAAGATGAATAAATTAAATACAAGATATTAATTGTGTGATTAATTAAAGAATATTCCGGAAGCCATTTAATGGCTATATGGGGCGCCACTTTAAGTATATAAGATACACTTGGATTGTGCAATTTAATTAATTGTATTATCATATATTAATATATATATATATATATATATATATATATATATATATATATATATACTAATGAGCGTCCAGGGATCAATAGCTCTGATACCAATGAGCGTCCAGGGGATCAACGAAAGGATTGTTAAATACAAAATCAAAACAAGCATTAAGGGTTCAAACAAAATCAAAACAATTGTAACAAATGTGTGGTGATGAAACAATATAGAAATGGACGGCAAGTGATATATGAATGCTTTATAGAAATGGACGGCAAGTGATATATGAATGCTTAAATCAATAGGTAAATGCTAAAACATATGAAATTTATAAAACATATGAAATATATTAAAACTTAATACCTTAATTAAAGGTTTTGAATTTGAGATACAATTTGTTGAAGATACAGATGTTGGAACTCTCGTCTTTGGTTTGTAAAATGATAAAATGATTGCTCCTATCTTGCAGAGAAAATAGAATACAATTTTTTTGTAATATGGTAATCTAAGGAGTCTAAAGATTCTGCCCCTCCCTTCTATTTTTTATAATGAAACCATCAATAATTTAAAACTATTACAATAATTAAAAGCCTTGTCATCTTTTGTTGAGTGGTGTCTGCTTTTGTGAGTGTTGTCTGCCATATTAGCTTTTGCTGGGTTGTATTGTTGTCGTCTTGCATTAATAGATTCCCACTGATTGCTAGTGGTGTCTTGTCTTGTCTGCTATTTGTATTTGAATCCCTTTTCTGAGCCTTCATTTATCGTTTTGTAATAAACGAACTCCTTTTAATTTAGTGATGTCTTGTCATGTTGATTTTTGCTGAGCTTCATGTTGTCATCTTGTGGTATATACGTATTTAATGATATATATACATAGGTATCTGTATATAAGTATAAAAGGTGTGTACATATATTTGTGTGTGCATAATATATTTTTGTATATATGTACATATATTAATGTGTGCGTAAAATATGTATGGAGACATATCTTAGGTGGAAAGTATTGTGTTTGTGTATGTGATGTGAGTGGTGCAGGTAACTTTGTTTAGTGTAGTGCGTGTATTTGTAGTGTAGTGTTTGTATTTTTGTAGTGTAGTGTTTGTAGTTGAATCCCATTTCTTATCTTCGTTTCTTTCTTTCTTTTTTTTAATTTTTAATCTAGAGTAATGGTGAATAATCTTCGTCTTCCTCACCATCGTTAATTGATGCAGTTGAACTGATAGGTGATGTTTGTGAAGTAGAGGCATATTGCGATATGATTTGTTGTAACTCCTCATCATTTTTTGATGCGGCTAACAAGGCTGCCATTTGTGCTTTTCTTTCTGAAAATCTTGTAGTTGCAGTGGGTTGTATCTTATTTTGCTGATGTCTTTGTAATGTTTGTAACCATGCTTCCATGTTTGATGGTAGTAAACTTTTGATGATATTGCATTTCTCACACCATCTCACCCTAAATCTTCTTCGGATAAGTGGCATAGGATGATCAGAATAATCTAAATACCAGTTTACGATCCATGGTAGATAGAATCTTGTACAAAATATTGCGAATGCGTGAAATCTTTTTTCTGCCTCGGAAGGTTTGTACTTTGCTTTGAAAATGTTGAAGGATTCGAGCACAGTCGTTTTTTGTATTTCTGGTACTGAACCGAAACATTCCCACCACTGAACCCACCATGATGGAAAGTTTGAAATTTCGGCTGTCTTTGTATCGAAGTGCATCAACCAAGTATGTTGATTGTTTTGGTTTTGTATGAAGAATGCATTAAACCATGCCTGCTGATGCTCCCAATAGTTGAATGTAATTGTATAAAAAGGCTATTCTTTGTATTCTTACGGGAATGCAATAGGCGCGAAGGAGCGAGATACCAATCTTTTGGGGAAATAACTCTATGAATTTTGCATGTTGAAAATGCAGGTGTAGTTTGATTATTTTCATAGTATTTGTGATCAAAACTTGCTGACTGGGTAGCTTGTAAGATTGTTTGGTAAAAAATGGGGTTTTTTTTGTAAATCCCAAGGTTCATGTTCCAAAATATTGTTGGATGGATTGAAAAGGATCTTGGCATTGGAAACCGCCTTCAACCATTGTAATATTTTGTGAGTATGGTTTAATTGTGTAAACTGTTTTTTGTGTTCTTGTGGTTTGTGTGGTAGAAGGTTTTGTGAGTGGTTGGAATGAATTTGAGGTTAAAACAATGGGTTTTGTCGATGATTATCTTTGGGTGTCTTGATGATGGTCTTTGTAGGTCTTGTGTGATGATGATAATGGTATGGGGCGGTTGTAGGAGTTTTGTGTGTTTGACGGAGTTTGGGATAAATGCATTTGTCTAAATCATGTTTCTTCTATGTTGGCGTCCTATTCTTCTTTGACTGTGATGTCATACCAAGACATTTTTGGTTTTGTAACATTTGTATTCTTTGTGTTTTTCCCTTTGTCAACTTTTGGGGCCATCGGATACATCTTGTGTAGAATTCGCGGGTAAGAAAATGGGGTGAATTTGTATCCCGTTTATGAATTCAATATCAAAATAAAAATGCTTAAAATTGCTTGCCATCGTGCAAATATTTGCTTTGATGCAAGGTTTTGTACATCTTTTTGTAAAATTTCTTTTGCACTTTTGCAATCTATGCGTAATAAAAACTTTTTGTTTAGTAAATCACTTTGAAATTTCTGAATGCATAAAACAATGCTTAAAATCTCCTTTTAATTGTAGAATAATTCTTTTGTGTATCATTCCAATGTGCAGATGTAAACTGAATAATTAGTTCTTTAGAATCTTGTTTCTGCTTCAAGATTCCACCATAACCTATGTCAGAAGCATCAGTTTCTACTATTTTATGTAGTGTTGGATCTGCTAGGTGTAGACAAGGAATTTGTTGACTTGTTTTTAATTTCTTTGTACAATTTTTGTATGTGTTGAATTCCAAGGTGTATGATTTGTTTTTAGTCGGTCATGAAGTGGTTTTGCTATTCTGTTTAGATTTAGGTAAAAGTCTAGAACATAGTTTAAACATCCTAAGAAGCATTGTAGTTGTTTTTTGTCAGTTATTTTATCTGGAAATTTCGTGGTAAAATTTAGCGATCTTTCTATGGGTGTAATTGATCCTTAAGTAATATAGTGCCCAAGAAATCTAATTTTTGTTTGGAAAAACGACATTTTTGGTTCGGATATTACTAACCCGCTTTTTTCAATTATATATAAAGATGTTTTTAAGTGTTTGAAATGTTCATCAATACTTTTGGAAAATATAAGTACATCATCAATACAAACAATACAAAATGTTGAGTAATCATTGCATATGTCATTCATAATTCTTTGGAATTCAGAAGGAGCATTTTTCAAGCCAAAAGGCATTACATTCCATTGGTATTGCCCAAACGGAACTGTAAATGCTGTTTTATATCTGTCTGTTGGCTTTATTTGGATTTGCCAGAAACCTGATTTCATGTCAAATTTTGAGAATATGAAAGCATCATGGAGTTTATTTAGGAGGTCCTTTTTATTAGGTATGGGATAACGAATCCATTTTAATGCCTTGTTAAGTGGTTTATAATTAATGACTAGCCTAGGAGTTCCCCTCTCGATTTCGGATGCTTTATTAACATAAAAAGCAGAACAACTCCAAGGTGATCTGGTCTTAGAGATTAATTTTTTAGTTTCAAGATCTTGTATTTCTTTTCTACAAAATTGTTCAAGGTCTTTATTCATTTGTATTGGCCGGGCTTTAGTAGGTATATCTTTTTCTTGAAAATATATGTCATAGGTCAGATCAACCATATGTTGCTTTCTATTCCAGAAAGCATTTGGTAGTTCGGCACAAACTTTTAATGTAAATATTTTTTGTAATCGTAGTATTTTTTCTTTTATTGTCGGTTGGTTAAGCAACTTATTGATTCTTTGTAAGGAAGCATTCTTTTGTAATTCATTTAGCTGAAATTGTTTGTTATATATTATGTTATTGATGGTGTTTGCATGTATAGATGAAGCTTTTAATAAATTTAAACTTTTAGTTCTTGGTTTTTCTAAAAACGGAAACTTGTGTTTTTTATTATTTATTTTGAAGGTAATGGAATCTGGACAAACTTTGTATGGGGTGATAAGGTTTATGAATGGAGTGCCAAAGATTACGGAATGATGGATATCGTTGACAACTACAAAGGATGTCAGTAAAGAGACCCCTTCATTTATTATTGAAGCTTCTGTTTTTGCAGAGATTTTTATTTTTGACTTGTTTGCTGCTGAAATTTTCTCATGGGTTTGCTCTAGGAATTTTATAGGGACAAACCCTTCTTTTATACAATTTAAGTCTGCTCCAGTATCAAATAGTGCGATAGTATTAAATTCAAAATCATTTAAGAATTTGATTGTAATATTTATGATATATTTTCTCTATGTAATTTCTTTTAAGACAAAAAGGAAATCAGTTGGAGTTGTTGTAATGTTTTGCAGTTCTTGGGTAATATCTTCATTTACAGTATGAGTGTCACTATTATCTTTTATTGTTTCGATAATTGTTTTGATTAATAATGAATCATTTTGTTGTTTTTCTTTTAACTCTTTTAATTCATTTTTTACTTCTTTAATTTGTTTTTGTAGATTGTGATTTGTAATATTATCCTTTTATTTTTATTTCTATTTAGGATTGTCGTTAAATCATAAGTACCTCTGGAAGTACTTGGTGCTAATGGTTCATGTTTAAAAGTATCTAATAATTTTTCGAGGTATTGTTGCTGTATAGCTGGGTCATTAATCTGTTGTAATATGTCAATAAAGATTTGTTGTTCTTTGGAGATAACATTTAGCATTTTCTCATTGTCTCCTTCTGATTCAGAAGTATTTGTTAATGTATCGTCTATCTTTGCTTTTCCATTGTTATCTGTGATTTCCTCATTAGTTGTGTCACTATCAGAATCTATGAGTAAGTTTGAGATTTTGTTCAGAATGTCTTCTTCTAGACTTAGTTCATTAAGCCTCCTTTTTAGTTTACAGAATTTGCCGTATGTCCTTTCTTGTGGCATCTGTAACATTCAATATCTTTTTTCCAATTTGGCTTTGATTTAGTGTATTTTTTATTTTTGTAGAAATTATTGTTTGAAGTTTGTTTTATTGGCTTATTATTCCTGTAAACATTCCTATTAGTTTGATAGGGTGGTTTATTTTTGAAAGTGGGTTTCTTGCAATTTCCTTTGCAAGAGAATTCCTTTTGAAAAGGATTATTGTCAAATTGCTGACAAAATGTTCCAAGTTCTAGATTAGCTTTTTTCATTTCCCATTTTATGTGTTTCTGAAGTTTTAGGTCTTGACATATTTTCATTCCTTCTTGTTGAATAACACTGACTAGTTGTCCATATGTATACTGATCATATGTAATAATTTGGTTATCAGAATTCTCACGAATTCTATTTCTGACCTTTTCTCCTAATAAGGTTGGTAATCCTGCTAGGAATTTTTCTTTCCAAAAAGGCTGATTGGAATCATCCCTTTGCATTAACCTTGTTAGGAAATTATTTTTATACCACTGAAAATCACTAAGTTTTTACTTACGTAGATTTGAAAGTAGTTCGAGTATTTCTTTCTTTTAATTTTCTTTGGATCTCCAAGAAAATGTATGGAGATAGTATGTATTTGCTTGGATACCGCATCCTGTAAAGGTTCTTTTGTTAAATCAAGAATCGATTTTGTTCTTCGTCGTATTTTAGTGAATTAAGTATTTGGTTATGTTGGTCGGTGTTAAATAAAATCCCACCATCCTTTTAATTGTCCTGAGAAGCACGCAATTAGTAGCTCTGCGGTAGTCCTATCTTGGACTCGTGTGTTAAATCTATATGCATTTGCACCATTGTCATTTATTGTAAAAGGATAGAATTTGATATTCATTCATAGTATCTAAGTTCCAATTGTAAACAGATGATGCATTAAAACGATTTTGCGTTTGAGTTTCTACTGGTAGTATATCTAGAGGATGATTTGGAATTTGTTGTGAATTCCATCCTATTCTGTTTATTTGATTTTCATCTTGTGAAGCATCAGTGTCTGTTTGTGAGTGAGTGTCATATTCTTTTCCAATCGTATTAATATGTAATGTCGGTGTAAGGGTTGTTGTGGGGGTGTCGGGTGCTATTTGATTTTCAGAAGAGGAGCTTGCTGTCATCTTTTGAAGTCTGTTTTGTAAATCTGTGAATAAATCAGATTTTTTTCTTTTGTATGTCTTTGATAGAGGAAGAAGACACTTGGTATGGTTTGAAGACTGGGGTTTTTGTGTTCTTTACTATTTTGAAATTCTTAGTTTGAGGAGTTTTCTCAATTTGACTAATCTTCATGTATTTTTCCACTTTTTCTAATTGTTTTTCGATTGTATGGAGATTAGTATTTGTATAATTATTTTGCGAAATAATATTTATTATATTTCTTTTGTCGTCTTCACCGGGGATTTTGATCGGATAAGCGTCAATATATAGATCTTGGTGTTGTATTTTTATACCTTGAAAAGGTGGGTGAGTAGATTTTATTTTTTCAGAATTTTGAGTAGTTTCCCATTCTGGATTCTTATTGCGAATGGTAATAGGACTAATTATGTTTGAGAAAGGATAATCAATATGATTTTTGAGGGAGTAAATTTCAAACCAGTCAAAGAAATATATATGAATTTTATTTTGATTTACAAAGTCGTAGTACTTATTTTGAATTTCTTGTCGTTTTAGCATAAATTTGTCAAAGAACCAAGTCCTTTTCTTTATATTTCTTTCAGAGTAAAAGTCATTTTGGAGAATTTTTTTGTTAATTGTAAAATCTTTTTCAATGATATTGAGTTCATTAAGGTTATCGGTAATGGCTGAAAACGAGGGGCTGGTTGGTTCTGGAGGTTTGTTGGTTCTGGATTGTTTGTTTCGTTGTTTCCTATGTTTTCTGTATGATAAAATGATCTTGGAATCCGTGAAACATAATCTACGTTCCTTAGTCTTGTAACAGGGATGTCAGAAATTGAATTTCTTGGGTGTGTGGTATCTATAACTGATGGTATTTGTGATACTCTGCCTAGATCAATAGTAGCAGAAGTATCTTCAGATATAGAGCTAGAATCAGTGTATCTGGCACTCGTACTTCTTCTTCTATCAAAAAGAAGTTTTACCTTGCCATCAGTGAATTGAGTAACATGTCTTAGTTCTGAATTTGGTTCTGGAAACCTATTTTGTGTTGGGACTATATTTTCTAAGACCCATTCATCTGGAAGAGTAATATCTTTCCATTTGATGGTTCTAGAAGTACACTTATTAGACCTTGAAAGATCTGTTTGTAGGAGGAGTGTTTCTCCTTTTGGACTATAACATCGTACTTTTGTAGAAAAGGATGAAATCATGGCTTTGTAGTGTAATCTAAAGATAATAGTAATAGGTATTGATCCTTCTAACATTTTGTAATTGTGCGTTTTTATTTGAAGCACCAATGATTTAAGGATGTTTGGATCATTTAGTGATATAGAAATATTAGGCCAACAATCAAATGTAATTGGACCCGTACAAAGACTTGATTCAACAGAACTTAAAAGAGAGTCTTCAAAGTCTATGTGTCTTGTGTCTCTAAGAACAGCTATAATGGAAGTGTTTAACCCTTCTCTGGTTAGAGGTTTTATTCCTACTTGGATTAAACCGATGTGTATATATTGGTATAATTTTTGTCGATGTTTTTGTAAGGAGTTTGCAGAAAGAAGCTGTATAGTTTCAAAAGGTTTTGATAATTGAATATCTCTTTCCTCCGTTTTAAAGGTAAAATCATATTTAAAACTGATGAATCTTGATGATTCATATATTTGGCTTTTGTTTACCTTAGGAATATATATATACTAGTAGGAAACCCGTGCGATGCACGGAAGGACGTAAGCTTTGAAAATGAGTATCAAAGGAAAATGATATGTTACAAAAATTTCAGCCTTGGCTTCCCTGAGGAAGATAACTATCACGTTTGACCCATGCAAAGCAATCTAAATGAAAGGCAAATTTAGCTCGACATTCCCCTTGATTCTGGTCGCACTGGAACCCAAGCTCCGGCAACCCGTAACTGAAAATGAATGATCAGATGAAAAAATAGAGACCATTGTTCTCCATTCTTTGTATATAAAGATTACTTCTGTATCACAGCAAGCATGGTGAAAGTAGCATAAATTAATAACATCACAGGGAAATGAAAAGAAGAAAGTCGACTTTCGACACAATCGAGCATGAAAAATATTTTCATGCAATACAGAGGAGCATACAATACAATTTATCAGCAGGATGGATATACCTACCCTAACTGAGTGAATTTACATCAATAGGAGAAGGTTATAAAGACTATGCACCCCCTGAAAACATGTCCTGGATTGCAAGAAATTTCAAAGGCGGCACCGAATAAAATGAACTCTGGTGCAACAAATTACACGAAGGCATATACCTCATTCATTTTGAAACCATAATGTGCTGCCCTTTTTTCCTTGAATGGCTTGTCAAAAAATTCATTATTGTATGTGACATAAAACCTAGTAAACATATAAAAATGGTAAAGCAGATAGGAATTGCGAACAAAACCTAGTAAACATATAGATCTTATAAAGACGTGTTTTTTTAGGAGAAAAGGAATTAAAAAACGAATTATACACCTTCGGAAGTAAAAACAATCGGAACCCGAATTAATAAAAGCTTACCTAAGTAGCATCTGATTATCTTTCTCACCACCCATACGTCCAAACCGGTAAAACCAAAATGAGAACTGACCGGCGGTGGAATAACACCAATGAACTGCAATAGGCTACAATTGGCAAAATACAACCGCGCGCAGTACCTGAGCCAACCAGCAGCATTGAAATCAATCACTCGATTTTGGACATTGTAATCGAACAAATCGGTGTCATCCTTTTACATATGAAAGAAAAATATTAGCACCTACTACAGCCCCAAAGAGAGAATATTGACTCATTCCCCTAGGGATATATAATGTACCTGTAGAATGTCAGAATCGTCATTGACTTCAAAGTTAAAACCAGTTGAGGGTCCATAATCTTGAGGGAATGCACCAGCAAATATCTGTGAGAGAGAGACTGCAGGCAGAAGAAGAACAAAGAAACAAAATGAAATAAAACAATATATGAACGGAAACCAAACGTAAAACAAATTAATAGAACAACGGCGGAGGTCATGTATAATGGTTTTTAAGGAAACTGATTTGAATCCAGGGTACCATTCCTGAATTTGTCATCTATCAATTTCTTCTGCCTTCATTTTATTTACCTGAAAAGCACAACAATGATTCAGTTGTTGGAAGGTGCACACACTCCAATTATATCAAAGAATTTGTTCAAGGGAAAACGATACTATCACTGTGGCTCTACACATTCATAACTGAGTGATCAATGAAAAGACCCATATCAACCGATGGATCTTAGTACCGTATGTTCTCTAGTAGCAGGAAAGATAATGCTGTGATTGAAGTATTACCTTTTTAATGCAAGATCATCAAAATGAAGAGGAAGCACAAATTTTTGTACAAAACAAAGCATATAGGTATATTTTGTGCCTATAGGTATATTTTGTTACCCTTACTAACAGTGTATATTTTCCCCTCCAAGTTCCACTAAGATCTTAGGTACAACAGTACAACAGTACAACAGAGCATAAGCCATGGTAAAACATCCCAAATCAGCATATAAATTCCAATAGAGGATTATGGATGAAAACATCAATAAAAGCAAAGTATTTTCAGCCATATTCAGCAAGGCCACCATCACCTAATGAAAGATATTAAAAAATTTCCGTCCCATGTTAAGAAGATCTGCACATCCCCATGCCCCTTCGTGCCATCCACTCCCCTATGAATAGCCATAAAAAGATATAAAGCTCAGTACCTCAATCTAAAACCAAAAGTAGAAAACACATTATGACTCTTTACCCACAAAATCAAACACCAGGCCACACAAAACCAAACACTAGGCCAAGAGCAGTGTGCTTTCTAAAAATTCAAGTACAAAACAATAGGAAAAAAATCATGCAGAAAAAATTTTCAATGCTTGTCACCACTTGACTTTTGAGAAATTTGAATTTTTAGCTTATTGTAGATAAACACATTAGACCGGAATGGTCTCTCCGTTACATAACGATGTATGAATAGTGGAACTGGACAAAATACATAAGCAATCACTCGGCTTTAAACAACAACATCAAAATAATACATCTGCTGCAAACAATAATTCAATAAGAATCCATAATGACAACAAACTTGAGTCTTTTCAATTACTTACTATACATAATTGATTTGGATGAGCATTTTTCCTGATTTTTCCCAATATGCCCTACAAAAACGAAAGGAAATAATAATTCAACATGCTTTAAAATCATCATCAAAATGTTCCATCCAATTATATTATCATTAAAGTAATTGTTATTATAATTATTTTTCTTTTCTTTTGAGCACGTTTTGAAAGATTAGATGGCTAATTAAGCTATAAATGTGGAAAAAAGACCAAACCTTCTCTGATAAGTGGTAGGGTCAGCAAAACACACACATTCACTAACTGATGCATCAGTGCTGTGTCCCAACCTACACGATTGAAGAATGGTATACGTAAGTCAGTAATACAGTGAAATAAAAGATGAAAAACATCATACAGAAACGATTTAATTAAGCGGTTGCTTAAGAGCTGCTAAAAATTGTCCACGTAGCTTACTTTCTTAGCAGGCAGGCATTGCCATCATTTTTGTAGCATTACACTCACAGGATTGCAATTCATTGCAAAGTACCGTTGACAATGCGTTTTAGAAACTTCCAAATGCTGAAAAGGAAGGATAAGAGGATATTTATCAAAAATCAGCACTCAAATATTAATTTTAACAAATCCACATAAAAACTATAGTTGGATTCAAATGATCAATGCTCAATTATTCAAGTTATTACTAACAACAAAGTCTAATACCCTTTCTTGTTGAGATGTAGCCAATCAATAGTCACCAAGATACAAAATGATTAGCATGATAACAAACACGCCCGAAACTTCTCTTTCCGTTGAAGCTTAAAAAAAATTGACATTACCAGGATTTTGTCACATGTCCAAAGAGGTCAAAAAAGGTCCTCCCATTGATTAAATCTATCAAAAGCGGCAGGAAAATATTCAAGCAAACTAAATAAATCAACTCAGTCAATGAACCCACCAACAAAAATAAGATATATGTTCTTACAATATTTTCAAACCATCAAGATAGAACCTTTAACTAATCGATTTGAAATTTGAGGTAAAATGAAGTGGTTAGGGAGGATTGGATTGTATATGTGCGCAAACGGTGACGAATTGCCATGGACATCTTCATTTACCAAGCCGTCGTCTTCTCGCCTAAAATCAAAATCATTTTCAGTCTTTCCGGATAGAGTAAATGCAGAATCGTAAATGTGCATCCAAATTGTCCAGAATGAAGTAAATAAATAAAAAAAATTAAGAAGCTACCTAGAATAAGCCTACCTGCTCTTCTCCAATTCAAATCGATGTCGTTCAGGAGAGACATCCTTTATCCAAAGTGATTGATGAATAAGCGAGACGGTAATAGCCCAATTGCAGATTAGGTCGATGGTGAATCAGAACAGCTTCCGGATTGATGAATAAGCGAGACGGTAATAGCCCAATTGCAGATTAGGTCGACGGTGAATCAGAACAGCTTCCGGATTAACAGATTTTGGATTTTGAGCGAGAATGATTGTGAGCAGCATCACGGATTTTGTGCAGTTTTATGGTCATGTATTTGTATCTTACAATATCATAAATCGCCTGAAAAGAAACAGTACGTGAGTGAGAAATTGAGTGGGGGAGTGGTTGGTTTCGTGGGAATTGAGGAGTAGTGGGTGGTTTGGGGAGTTGCTGAGTGCTTTGGGGAGTTTCTGGCGTGAATGAAGGAGAAGGCGGAGTCATGTGTGAAGTGAACGGGTCGAAAGTGGGTAAAAAACGGATCAATTGGCCAATTCTGGGTCAATTGACAGTTTTTCTCTTGCAAATATATAATAAGATATATATATATATATGTATAAATTTATTTATGGTAATATAATAAAGATAGACAATATTAGATATTGACAATATTTAGAAAATATATAATATAATATATTAAATTGAATGAGATAAATCTATAAAATTTATTTACCTTATTTTACTAGTAAAATGTTTTCTTTCTCGTTAATCCACACAAGAAGCTTTTCCCATTGGAAATGAGACACGGTTATTTCGAGATATGATTGTTATAAGATCTCATGAATATTTGGGTTACGACTCGACTAGAGTCTTGCGGTGATTGGCCCACGTTATGACCGTCTGATTTTCGAGACAAGGGGTTGGCTATCACATAGAGATGTTAATCGTCAAATAGTTGACTAGTCGACCAATGGAAGTCTCATGAGCGATCGGTAAGCGTACCCACCTTTCAAAATTGACCCGGTCGATCGGCCCACGTCAGGGATCGAGTCAACTAGATTGAATTCCATCCACTAAATAAATTAATTAAAATTCTTGAAAGCCAATTGAGAATAGTTGGCCAGCGGGAGCAAAAACCTAGATAAATGTTAAGTGCAAATTTTTGGTTTTGTATTTATGAACTTTTACATATACTTTCTTTACTTTATTTTGTAGAAATGTCGAACAAATTGAACCTTCGTTTTATCATTGATAACAAGCTTGACGAAACAAACTTTCTCAACCGGGAAAGGAATCTCAAAATCGTTTTGAGAAATGAAAAGATTGGCTATGTTTTGGAAACGCCGTTAACTGAGGAGCCTGAAGATTGTGCCAATGAGGAATCGGTTGAGAAGCATAGAAAGCACTGTTTCAACAGTGTTGATGCTACTTGCATCAAGCTTGCTTCTATATATGACACCGGAACTTCAGAAACAACATGAGTCCATGGATGCTTACACCATTATTGGTCACCTAAAGGTACTCTATTCTTCTCAATCTCGCACTGAGAGGTACAAGGTCTCGAAAGCCCTCTTTGGTTTCCAGATGGCTCTAGGCTCTCCAGTTGGGTCGTATGTACTGAAGATGATAGAATATATAAAGAGGCTTGAGAAGCTGGGCCATCAGATAGGCCGTGAGTTAAGTGTTGACTTGATTCTGCAATCTCTACCGGACTTTTACTCGCAGTTTGAGATGAACTATCACATGAACAAGATTGATTGCTCCCTCACGGAGTTATTGAACATGGTCAAGACTGCTGAGGGCACTGTTAGCAAGGGTAAACAAGTGTTGCTCATGACATCTTCCAAGGGCAAGAAGAAAGCCGAAAAGAAGACAAAGAAGGCTAAGGAGGTTCCCAAGCCGAAGCCTAAGATAGCCAAAGACAAATCTGATGATGCTTGCTTCCATTGCGGCCAACCTGGCCATTGAAGGAGAAACTGCAAGGCCTTCTTGAGTATCAAGAAAAACAAGCATAGCGATTCTTCGACTTCAGGTATGTTTATTGTAACATCCTAAAATATTGGGTCATTATCGAGACATACCGTATACTATTATATTGGTTTATAAGAACTCGCGGTGAATAACATAAAATGGAAATGTGTATTTAATATTAATAATTTTTTTATGACTACATATATACGAATAAGTTTTTTTTAGTTTTCTCTTCTTTTCTTTTTATTCTTTTTTATGAATATTTTTACACATATTTTGCAAACTTGGAGATAATGCTTCTAGTTGGGCATAGGATAGGCACCCCCACCAACCGTACCAGAGTTGTTTAGATTTTAGGAGATACGGAGTAGTATTTTAATAGATCATATCTATTAAATAGGTGATAAGGTGTAGGTTGTTGCAACAAAAAAATTTGAAATTTAAAATACACCTTATCATATATTACTAGTAAGAGTTTTAGCACTATAAATAGAAGACGGATGTGAGCCTCAAATCATTACTTAACAAAGAGGTTAAGGTATGTAGTGGTGTTGTTTTTTAGGGGCTTGAGACTTGATCACCAATGCTTCCAATGCCTTTAATATTCCTGCAAAATCTGAAAAACGGATCCTCTCGGTTTCGCAACAAGTTCTTTGTCCTTCTTAAATTTATTCATCCCTTATTTGTCCGGAGTATCACGAATAATCTAAGTGAGATATAAAAGAGAGTTCTTGCCTTTTTGTCTAGGACAAATAGATCAAAAAGATAACTTAGAAGTGTTTGTATGTATGTAACTTTTCAAGGATGCTTGCTTGTGTTGTATCTGTACAACTAAACAAAAACACCTTTTAAAGGCACTTGGATTGAAGAAAATCAGTTGCTAGTTCGTTTACTAAGGTTACAACCTAAGTGAAGAGGTATCACTTGGTTATAACCACTTAAAAAGACCAAGAGGTACCTAAAAATCGTTTTGGGCACACAGTGGCCCTGTGGTCACCAGGAAAAGAAAATCGCCCAAGCATTCGAGAATCAATTTTAGGCATAACCGAGAAACCACAAAGGGCGCTAGACCCATAGGCGGGCGCTGTGCCCTCGATGCTCCAAAACTTAGTTTTTAGTCCTTTAAGCTGGATTTACGGTCCTTTAAGTGACTTTCTCTAACTACGGTAGCTTATTTTCTATCCGTATACTCATATACACTTAACATAAGCGTGCACTCCGCACCTCCAAGCTTATAAATAAGTGTTACGAGTATATCCATCCATGTACTAAACCCCGATTACCTCAACGGCTCGTGATACACTTAAATCACTAACATTCCTCCCCCATTTAAGTGTAATCCTTGGTTTAGCAAAACAAAGCGATCACAAACAAACCAACTCATGATTCAATGAAAATGTCACGAAGATTGAATTTCCATCTAGTATTATTACACGCAAATATTCGAGTATTGGGGTGTGTCTAAGCATTGAACCCCTTTACACATTTTGAATACATGTACATAACAATACACATGAATTGAAACTACTTCCAAAGTATTATACTTGACACTAATTAAACAGGCCTTGTGTCCATATCCGTTCATGAGTATATAGAAAGTCAACCCCACTTTCTTGAAGCGGCCAAACTTCATACTCATATAGGTGAATCTTTCTAATCATGTACCTAAAGCACTTTTCCAAAAGATATCACCACACATGGTAATGCACATACTTTCGGGACTTTTCATGTGCCAAATCTTGAGAATGGGCCTTCCACATTGAATTCTGCCTATGGCGTTGTACCATAAGGGAAATGGGTATCCCACCCCAAAGATTTAATGGGTTCTACACATCCCGATAACAAACTTTTTACCAAGTTTCAAGTCAATCTATATTTGGCCAAACAAGATTGACTCAATCAAGAGTACTCTTTGAATAACCACCATCATCCTTTGAGTTATAAACTCACAATCCAACTTTTCTTTAATACATTGGTGTCTAGATCACCATTGTAACATTTGACAATTTTCCAACCAAACACATTGGATAACTAGGATGAACTTGGTTATTAATTGCAAGGGAATTCCGAACTTTTAAGTCATCAACAAAGAAATCCAACTCCATAGTCCAACCAGAAATTTATGCACTTAGAAGCTCATAAATGAAACTTCATCCTAGCACAAATTACTAGTTAACCGAGGATTCTTCTAAACTGAAGGAATCTCATATCACTTTACTATAGAGTTTAAACCTCCCCCATGACTGTAGTTTAAAGCCTTGATGACAATACCGTCCAATTATGAACAACATGATTTGGTTAATACCAAAATCAACATGTCAACAATGTAAACTACTACATCACCTTATATTCCAAGGCAAATCCAAACTTTGTAGATCGAGCATGTTTCACTTTTAGTATCATGAATAGATACTAAACCAAAGCAAAACACCAAACATGTATTCAACATACATCAAATGACAAAGTCATTTCCTTAGACATCAAACATATATAAGACATATAATGTGTAAAACATATGTAAGATTTGAATAGATAAGAACAAGGTATTATAAAGAACTTTAAATTAAACTAATCTTTAAGCTAAGATGTCTATCAAGTTTAATTTAGCACCTTGAACCAAAAAAAACATATACACTCCTTATGTTAACTTCAACATAACAAAACCCTCCAGTTGTTTCAAATACAATGCCCATTCCAACCTCCATTCTAAAACCGAAGTTTTTACCATCCATTTAATGGATTACAAAATTATTTAACAGTTGTTAAAACAAACAACAACAATTTATCCGAGGAGATTTCATTAACCGGTGCCAAGGTATCAAAATAACCAATACCTAAAACCGTACAAAACCTTACATTATTAATCGATTTATACATGTTGACTTACATCAACTTTCATCTTTCATTGAAAGATTCATCGCACCATTTGCTCTCATTGAGCTTTACGGCATATTTAGAAAACAACTTTATTGTTTTCCTTCACTCCAACACTAGTAGGAGTTTCATACTTCAAACTTTGTACAACATTATAAATGTCCAAAGATGACATACCATGATTCAACAACAGATTAAACTGCATTTAGAATTAACATAGTTTCAATGCCTCTTTTACTCAAGGAATTAACCTTAACCTCGAGAAAGTCACAAGACCTCCTCACACTTCCAAACCTCAAGTTTGGATTTCATTATACCAAAGTTCAAGTAATTTATCAAACAAACAAACTGTTAGAGGCTTGGGATTATAAACAAAAGCTTAAAACTTATGCTTAAATACTTTCCAATTAAACTCATTAAAACATACACTCTTTTCATTTACCTTTTGGAGGACATGTGAGTTATTTACTACCATTTTCATACCATCACTTGTATTACTACAAAGTAACACAAATAAACGATGTATCTATTAACAAAAGAGTTACAACTTTTCCAAATTAAGGATTCATCATCTCTAAACCGAAGAACTACAACTCTTACAACTAAGAGTTACAACTTTCTATATCGGAAAGTCTCAACTTTTCAAAATAAAAATTTCATCCTTCTGAACCGAAGAATCACAACTTTTCAAAACAAGTCACAACTTTTAAACCAAGAGTTGTAACCTTAAAGCTGAAAAGTTACTACCTTTAAACGATAAGTCATAACTGTTCAAAAGAATACAAACTCTAATGAGTTGTATTCTTTCACCAAACCGATACATTCTTTAACAAATCAATAACATGATTTTTCCTCCAAAACATTCACTTAAAATCAAAGTGAAAATCCATGATACTAATCATGTTTCTGAAAAGAATAAGTTCAAAACAAGTTATAAACATATATTACATATATATATTACCAAATAACAAGTATAACACATGAAAGACTAAATACATAAACATTTTAGTCATAGGACTAAAACGCAGAAGTATAATAAAGCAATTTTACTGAACCAAAGCACTCATATATAAGTCCTATTGCATAGCAACATATCTTATATACATATAAGTATCACTTAAGCATACCAATAAACATACATGTATAATTATTTCAAATCATACAAACCATGTACAACTAATGTTTAAACTATATACTTTCAAGAACAAAAGGATATACTTAAATCTCTTAACAATGACAACCTTGACTCCTTTTCATGAATGTCACGGATCAACAATCCACCGGTTCAACACTTCAAACCAAGTTGATCCTTACACTCACAATTTTCCAAACCGGAGTCAAAACTCAAAACAACATTTTATTAGTTGTTTCACCAAAACTTAGTTTACCGTCATTATTCTATCCTTTGTTTGATCTTACATACTAGGCATTCAACCTAGTAAAACAAGTTTTCCAGAAATCCAAATTTCTTTAGATTTGCAAACTCTTCATTACAAGTGTTCTATCAAAGATAGACATTTAAAATCATTATCTCTTCAACATGATTTCCATCTATTTGTACCATTAGAAAACATCTAACTACAATAGACATCAAGTTTTCCAAGAGATAACACTTGATTCATCCCAACATTAGTTATACACAAACACTTAAAATTTCTAAACATTAACATGATTTTATCACCAAGATCAATGAACATTAAACATTAAACATGCAGCAAGTTTCATCATTGATTCAATCATGTCTAGAAATATCAAGCCAAACAACATATATGTATAATCAAATAACATCCAAGAACAAAACTAGACACTACAATCAAATTTTATATTGATTGTAGTTATCTGTTCTTGGACACCACAAACTTTCATGAAATAATGTAAATAAACATACATACCATTCATCCGTAGTCATAGCAACATCACAACCAATTTTACAAAGTCATTCCAATGAACTTTTACTTACCAAAAGATTATAATCGACTTTGCATCAATCAAAAAACCGCAGTAACTTCTCAGAATTTCTGACAACTGTCAACATCGAACCAGACCGCAAACTTGATATCACTGCGATCCTCGTCTCGCCACGATTCTAACGGTATCTGCGGATTTTCAAACCGATTCCTGAATCAAGAGTTATGCCCAAAATACTAGGACACAACCTTTGATCAAGTCGCCATCTTCTAAAGTTCACTCCTCGAACTCTTCCGGCTTCCCGAATTACCATTCATTTCTTTGCATTCACCATTGTGATCGAACAATAAATTTAAGAAGATTGTTGTTTTTACGGGCTTGAGACTTGATCACCAATGCTTCCAATGCCTTTAATATTCCCTGCAAAATCGAAAAACGGATCCTCTCGGTTTCGCAACAAGTTGTCATCCTTCTTAAATTTATTCGTCCCCCTTATTTGTCCGGAGTATCACGAATAATCTAAGTGAGATATAAACAGAGAGTTCTTGCCTTTTGTTCAGGACAAATAGATCAAAAAGATAACTTAGAAGTGTTTGTATGTATGTAACTTTTCAAGGATGCTTGCTTGTGTTCTATCTGTACAACTAAACAAAAACACCTTTTAAAGGCACTTGGATTGAAGAAAATCAGTTGCTAGTTCGTTTACTAAGGTTACAACCTAAGTGAAGAGGTATCACTTGGTTATAACCACTTAAAAAGACCAAGAGGTACCTAAAAATCAGTTTTTGGGCCACAGGCTGGCGCCTGTGGTCAGCCTGTGAAAACAGAAAATCGCCCAAGCATTCGTAATCAATTTTAGGCATAACTCGAAACCACGCAGCGGCGCTAGACCCATAGGCGGGCGCTTGTGCCTCGATGCTCCAAAACTTAGTTTTAGTCCTTTAAGCTGGATTTACGGTCCTTTAAGTGACTTTCTCGAACTACGCTAGCTTATTTTCTATCCGTATACTCATATACACTTAACATAAGCGTGCACTCCGCACCTCCAAGCTTATAAATAAATGTTACGAGTATATCCATCCTTGTACTAAACCCCGATTACCTCAACGGCTCGTGATACACTTAAATCACTAACAAGTGGTTGACAACAAAGCTTAACGCTGTGAGTTACATTTTATTTTTCTTTTTCGGTGTCCTGCTTTTTTTTTTTTTATTTTAATTTTTTTATTTTGTTGCTTTACAATCTACTTCACAATTACCTGCTACGTGCCAACCCTCAAAGTCCTATGCATTAAATGCGTATTTACATACCCCTAGTTTGTCATTTTAGGGAAGGAAGCAATAGATTTCCAACCTGCCAATATTTTAGTAATATTATTGTTATAAAACGGATGGAGATAACTTCAGATGCAAGAAATAGAAACAGAAGCAATCAAACATAAACAATCAAAGGAGAAAAGCGAAACAAGAAGAACACAGATTTTAACGTGGAAAACCCCTCGGTGGGAGAGGTAAAAACCACGGGCAAAAAGAGATATTTTATTATGCATTGAATTTTACTGATTTCAACACACTCGGATAATGAGACAACAAGCAGTATTTATAGGCACAAATCCCTAAACCCTAGCCGCCAGGAATCTTTGTCGATTCGCCATAAATACCCTTACACGTGTCCTCCTTTTAATGACTTTGTATAGGCATCTACATAATGAAATTAACCAGATGTGGGACCTCGTCAGATTCAGTACTCAGCAGATTGTCACCTGGCGATAGTCACCTGCTTTGAAGCCTCGAGAGACTCCACCCTACCGATGCACGCAATTGAATACACTTCTCATTTGTCCATCACACGGTGAGTCTTTGATTGGTTCCACCCAGATGCAGAGTTTAAGTCACTTTCTTGACAAATCTCCACCTTGACTTCAACTCTCACCAGAGTCAAACAGATTGCATAACCGGATGTACTTGTACCGGATGCATTCGTCAATGCCGGATGTACTTGTACTGCGGACTATCTCCACAAAGATCCACTCCACCGATCCGCCTCGGTAGAGTTTCGAGAAAAAGATTACAAGCTTTGAATATTCGGTAAGTCCAGGCAAAGTGGAACTTACTCTCTTTGAATTGGTTTAGTGAACATATCGCCAGGATTCTCCTTTGTGCCAATCTTCTTCACTACAACCCTCTTCTCATTTCTCGTAAAATGATACGACATCAATATGCTTGGTTCTCTCATGATGAACTCGATCCTTGGCTAAACATATTGCACTTAGATCGTCACAATATATATCACTGATCTCGATGCAACCCCAAATCATTGACTAGCCCCTTCAACGGACACCCTCCTTAATCGCTTCAAGAAGAGCCATATATTACGCTTGAGTAGTTGATAAGGCCTCAGAGCCTGAAGAGTAGCTTTCGGTGACCACTTTGCATTTCCCAATGTAAACACATAACCGATCATTGATTTTCTAACATCAACATCACCAAGATAATCAAGATCACAAGAACTCGTGACTGGACGAGATCACCACCATAAATGAGACCAACATCCGTTGTACCTCTCGTGTACACGAATATCCTTTTAACGACTTTCCGGTGTTCCTTTCCGAGTTGAGCCATAAACTGCGCCGACAACACTGATCGCTCGAGCAGATCAGGCCTAGTGCATACCATGGCATACATCGATCGCCAATTGCACTAGCATAGGGAACTTTTGACATATACTCCTTCTCTTTCATTGATCGTGAAGCATAAGCAGACAAATGAACATTTGATGCCATAGGAGTATCTATTGGTTTTCTGTGAGACATCCCAAACTTGGCCAATATCTTACGCACATAACCCTTTGAGACAAGAACAACTTCTTCCGACTTCTATCTCCGGATCTCCATCCCCAAGATTTTCTTGGCGACACCCAAATCCTTCATTTCAAATTCAAAGATCGAGAAGGTTCTTGATTTTGAACATCAGACTTCCTTCTTTGCAGCCTATCAAGATGTCATCCACATACAGGACAAGATAGATATATGATCCATCTTTCAAGTGAGATGTAGTAAACACAATGATCATATGGACTTCTGTTATAACCTCTTTGAAGCATGAAAGCTGTCAAACCTTTTATACCACGCCTTGGAGCTTGCTTCAAACCATACAATGATTTCTTCAACTTGCAAACATAGTTTTCTTTGCCAGGAACTTGAAAACCCTCAGGTGTGTCATGTATATCTCCTTATCCACCTCACCATGTGTAAAAGTTTTCACATCTAATTGCTCAAGTTCCAGATCTCTTTGTGCCACCATTGCTAGTAACACCACGATTGAAGTGTGTCGACCATGGTGAAAATATTTCATCAAAGTCAACCCCTTCCTTTGATGAATCCTCTTGCAACCAAAGCGTGCCTTATACGACCCTTACGCGCTTTGTTATTCCTTCCTTTTCTTGAAGATCCATTTACAAGTCACAACCCCTTGTCGGAAAGGTCGTTTGACCAATTCCCAAGTCCGATTCTTCAATAATGACTCCATTTCATCTCCCATGGTCGCATGCCACTTTGAGATGCTTCGTACATGTCCTTTGCTTTCTGTAAGTAGTAGGTTCAAGAACCTCTACTTCTTCAAAGAACTTGGAGTGCATATCCACCAAATCATCATATCCATATCTCTCTTGAGGTATCCCAACATTAGATCTTCTGAGCTGGCTTGGCGCCTAGACTCTGCTGATCAATGTTTGTATGACGCTCCCACGAGGTCTCGCAGACCGGGCTTGGATCGGATTACGGTTCATTATCCGGTCAAGATTATAGTGTTGATTTGGATCCACCGATTGTTGCATATCAGTGAGACTCCACTGAAGCTCCACTGCTTCTCAACACTATCAGATTCAAAGATCGGTTTCGACTCAGTGAACCTCTCCACCGATGAGTTTAACATAGAATTTTCATCAAACACAACGTCCTCGCTGAGGATTACTCGACTCTCTTGATGACCAAATTCTATATCTTTTACTCCATCACCATACCCCCACAAACACTCCCTTCTTGGCTCTTGGCTCCAACTTCCCTTCACTAACATGATAGTAAGCTGTACTTCCAAAAACCCTTAGAACTGAGTAGTCAGCAGGCTTGCCTGACCACATCTCAAATGGTGTCTTGAGATTGATTCCTGTGTGAGGACTCCTGTTGATTAAGTAGCAAGCTGTCTTAACAGCTTCTGCCCAAAATCTCCTTGATAAACCAGCTTGAGAAAGCATACATCTTGCCCTCTCCAGAAGAGTTTGATTCATCCTTTCAGCTACACCATTCTGCTGAGGTGTATTCCTTACAGTATGATGTCTGGCAATACCCTCAGCTGCACAAAATGAATCAAAATCCGTCCAGCAGAATTCCAGACCATTATCTGTACGAAGCTTCTTGATTTTCTTGCCTAACTGATTCTCCACTAGGGCCTTCCACTGCTTGAAGTTACTGAATGCATCACTTTTGTTCTTCATCATCACCACCCAAGTCATCCTTGAATAGTCATCTATGAATGACACAAAATATCTGTGACCACCCAATGACTCAACTCTTGATGGGCCCCAGCAGTCTGAATGGATATAATCAAGTATTGCCTTTGTATTGTGCAACCCTGCTGAGAACTTACTTCTGTGCAATTTTCCAAACACACAATGTTCACAAAAGTCCAGATTCTTGACCTTATATCCCCCAAGAGAAAACCTCTTTGAAGAAAGAACTCGCATACCCTTTCACCCGTGTGACCAAGTCTCGTGTGCCTGGTGAGTCTCATTGAGGCCAGTGAAGCTCATTGAGGATGCAACAAAGAAGAAGAGTGCAGATCTGATAGATCCTTGTAATATATACAAAGGTTCCTCTTGATGCCTTTGAGGACTACAATTGAATCTTTAAAGACATTCATTTGCCCACCTTCACCCTTGAAATTGAACCTCCTTGCATCTCAAAGAGATCGAGAGATACCAAATTCTTGGTCATCTGTGGAACATGTCTTACATCTTTCAAAGTGTACAAAATTTACCATCCTCTCATCCTTGCTTTTTATCGAGCCAATTCCACAACTTTGCAAACCTACTTTGTTGGCCATATAGATTTGACCACCATCTATCTCGCTCATAAGTAGAAAACCACTCTCTGCTTGGACAAATATGGTAGGATGCTCAGAATCAAGTATCCACACATCATTGTGGTGTGTAGAATCCCCCGCAACTAGAACCAGATCCTCATCAGATTGCTCGGTAGCCAAGGCTGCTTTGTGCTGCGCTGCACTGCCTTCCCGCTTTGTTTCTTCTTCCTTGGACAATTGGACTTCCAATGTCCCCGCTCCTTCTGAGAATTACAGACATCAGTAGACTTAGGACCTTTGGACCCACGACTTTTTTTTCTTCTTACGTCCATATCCTTTTCCACTATTGTCGCTAGCTACTAGCCCAAAGACTTTGATTTGTCTGCATAGCAAATGACCTTGTGTCTAAGCTCCTGGCATGTAAGGCGGACCTCACATCCTCTAAAGCCATTGTATCCTTTCCAACTATGAAAGGCGCACAAAGTTTTCATATGATGCCGGTAATGACACCAACGGGATTAGGGCTGCATCTTCATCTTCAATTTTAACATCAATATTCCTTAAATCAAGCAATATTGTGTTCATTTGGTCCGAGATGTTCCCTCGGTGGACTTCCTTCATGCATCTTCAAACCGAACAACCTCTGTTTCAACAACAACTTGTTGGTCGCTGACTTGGTCATATACAGGCTTTCAAGCTTCTTCCACAACTTGGGCTGCGGTGTCTTCCTCAAAGAACCTCGGTGATAACATCATCGAGATAAGCACAACATGATGGTTGAATGTGCTTTCTCTTCCAGGTGGCATAATGCACTTTTGTATTTGGTTTGTCGGATAAAGGATTCCACAAACCTGCTTTGTTTCAACGATTTGCACGATCTTGATTTGCCACAGACCAAAAGCTGTTCCTTCCTCGTAAATTTATCGATTTTTACGTTTCTGCGACATCTTTCCTTGCTAAAGATCACAACTTTGTCACGAGATCCTAGCACTTCTTGTGAAGGCCTTGGTGAAGACGAAGTTGATAGATGCATTGTTTTTCCCGAACCTTGCTCGATACCACTTGTTATAAAACGGATGGAGATAACTTCGGATGCAAGAAATAGAAGCGAAGCAATCAAACATAAACAATCAAAGGAAAGCGAAACAAGAAGAACACATGATTTTAACGTGGAAAACCCCTCGAGTGGGAGAGGTAAAAAACCACAGGCGTAAAAGAGATATTTTATTATGCCTTTGAATTTTACTGATTTCAACACACTCGGATAATGAGACAACAATCTGTATTTATAGGCACAAATCCCTAAACCCTAGCCGCCAGGAATCTTTGTGCGATCCGCCATAAATACCCCTTACACGTGTCCTCTTTTAATGACATCAGATATAGCTGTCACATAATGTAATTAACAGATGTGGGACCTGCTTCAGTATTCGGTACTCAGCAGATGTCACCTGCCGATAGTCACCCTTTGAAGCCTCGATGGAGACTCCCCTACCGATGCACAGAATTGAATACACTTCTCAGCTGTCCATCACACAGCTGAGTCTTCAGATTGGTTCCACCCAGATGCAGAGTTTAAGTCACTTTACTGACAATTATAATTATAAAATGTAAGTTGTGTGTGAACTGGTTTTATGATACTAACTTTGGATCGGTTGTCTTGATTGTATCAACGTTTCGTGTGTGTGTATATATATAATATATGGAAGAGTGAATTTAACCCGATTACCCGTAATTTACACCCAAATCCGCAAAAAGACCTGCCTTAAACCCGCGTGTATTTTTTTCCTACCGATCTAGATGCTGCTTTATCAATCAGATCCATATCCTCATTTCCATTTGAATCTGAACATAAAATACTAACCTAACAAACACTTCAACATATCCCGTTCTCCTCTGAAATTTCGGCTAGGGTTTTCCTTGAATTCTCATCTGTCAAATCGTATGATAATTCCAAAACAATTGCCACAAATTCCGAGTTGGCGATTGAGAGTTACTGGCGAAACATCAAATTTTGTCACGCACGCTAGCCGCGCTGCCCGCTCAGCTGGGCTTTGCCACTGCCATTGCGTCTAATGTGTTTTCATTCACTTAAAGTTTGCTTAATCCATGTGTTTGTATGTGTTTATGTGCTATTTTAATTGATTTTTTTTTTATGTTTTTGGTTGTGTTTCATATTTCTTGGAAGATTTTTTTAGGACATTCCGTCTAAGCATGCATCTATGGCTGCCAAATCTGCTCAATATAATGAGGTTTGAATTTCCATTATGTTCAATCGACCTATAATGAGGCTCGACTGACTGGAAATATGGTTTATTTTGGCGTATTGTTGGTTTTGTTGCGCTCAATGTCTTTTCTTTTAGGGGTTGCTATTGACATCTAAGATCTATGTGACTAGAATACAGACACTTAAGTTTAGTTCTCCTCCCATATGTTATTGAAGATTGACAGTTGTGTTTTTTGTTTCTTTGTTTATTCTTTTTTTATAATTCTATTTTTTTCAAATGTATAATGGATTTAATGTCAGCTTTTCTTAGAATTTCTGTTGGAGACTCCATATTCACACGTAATGAAGTGTTACAGGTCTCATTGAGCTTACAACGATTATTCTGCACATTGTTTGTTGACAAATGATCTGTAAGAGTGATCATTCAGCTTACGGTGATCATTTAATATGTTTACTATGCAGTACTAGGATTTGAATGTTCTATAAACTAAAGATTGTAAGGGATTTAAGGTATCATGAACATTATGGCTGCTCCAGATCATCATAAACATTATGACATTTCATTTTAGGTTTTTCCAATCATGTTGCTTAGTAAATTTGTTTTTTCATTTTTTTCTTTTTGTGACAAAATTTCAAAACCTGTGATAGGCATTTTTTAATTTTTGGGTGTCTTACACGTGGTTTTTTGGTATGATTATAATGCAGATCGCGGATTTGAAGTAAAGATTGTAAGTGATATAATGATTGTGATAACCGTGCTCCGGATCGCCATAAGTATGATGTTGTCATTTTATTTTGTGGTTTTCCAATCACATTGCTTTGTAAGTTCTTATTTTCATGTTAACTAATTACATGTCAGATGTCCTTTTTTTTTGCTTAAATCCCCCGGTATCCAGAACCCACTGGTCCGACTAACCCGGAGTTCGGTCCGGGTCGTGCCTGTTGAGTCACATGTCAAATCGTCTGACAATATATTTAAAGAAGTTGAGTTGTCCCGTGCATTATGCACACTTTTAAAACTAGTGTATATATATATATATATATATATATATATATATATATATATATATATATATATATATATATATATATATATATACTAGTCAAAACCCGTGCATTATGCACGGGTGATATAAATGTAAAACAAATCTATTTATATCGAAAATTGAATAGTTAACTAAAAATAACTCAATTACTTCATATCATGAGCGAAGGGCCATTATACGAATTGTGATCCACGAACCCTATAAAAAAACACTATATTTATCATATAGAAGAATATTTTGGACTGTGAAAAAAGGTTTACTTTGAAAAAATTTATGAACCGCCCTAAAAAAATGGATTCGCCAGTGCATCCTATTATAACTTGTTCATAGTCCCAACGATGATATTAGTGGGAAAATGCTTGAAGCGACGATTCCCCATAATGAGATATACTCGATTCTTTCTTACACGTGAAGTAACATGACGAAGTTAGTAAAGGGAAAAAAAATCAAACTATTCCTTATATGTAAACTGTGGTAAAGGCTATTGCAATTCTTGATATTGATTGGGTTCGAATCCCCATCCATGCCCCTGATAACAAAATCCCCACCCCCACCCTCTCCCCCCCCCCCCCAAACAATAAAATAAAATAAACAGTGAAAAAAATATGAAAAAAATGAAAACATGGTATATCAATCAACCATCTAGCCAGAATAATTCTTAATGCGGAAATGTGTAGTTCGGGAAAAAGGTTTTGGAACCAAAACAATGCAAAATAAAATTTCACACTTCACTTGAGATTTGCTAATGAACCTCATAACATCTACTATTGAGAAATGACAAATTTTACAATACAAACCGTTGTATGAAGGTTGTACCAAGTGATATATATTACTACCTTTCAGCCCAAGGTGGTAGTGCAAATTTAGCTCTCGCTTCACTATTCAAGGGGAAATACACCGTCAAATACAAGCAAATGGCACAACGGAATGAATACATAGTATAAATACAAACCTGAGTCACATAAAGATTGAAATTGATTCCAAAAGTCCTTACGAAATCTTCCGCCTTTAGAATTCTCACGCAAAATTCGAATGATTATCGAGACTAAAGAAATCTATCAAAACCAAGGGCATGTGATAGATGAAGAAATAACGGAAAGATATAAGATCTACCCACTTGTAATTGAAAATTCATGCAATGCACGGGATAGAAAAAGTAAATAACTGTTTAGTTTCGAGTATCTACCTATTACCAAGCTACACATTTATTACATTTATTATACCTTTCCGTTATTTCTTCATATATTTCCGGTTGCTGCACATAGCTTTCAACACCTAGCGTCCAGCAACAAAATTATTCAAGTAAATATAAATATCATGCATCCAAAGTCTCTCTAATCACGTAAAAAAATCACAATTGTACTGAAAAGAAACTGATGATGATACCAACTCTTCCCCATATATATGAATTATGATTTTTGGGACATCATCTTTAGAATTGACAGTGGTTATCATCTTCACAGTTCCAATGAGGAAACACATTTCAGACAAAAATGTGAAATAATCGGATTGAAAAAATATCATATTGACGACCGAACAATCGGTAGCTAAGTTTCTAAAACATGAAGAAACACCAACATAGCTAGCAATGACGTACCCAAAAATGTTTTTTAGGGGGGGTGGGGGGGGGGGGTCCGTAATTTTTTTTCTAAGTAAAACATATCTTTTCACGGGGTTCAAAATATTTTTCTACAGGTAAAATTTAGAGTTTTTAATTTTTTAACGGGGTCCGGAGACCTATTGTGTTACACATGCCTCCACCTCTAATAGCTAGTGAGTAGCCATGCATCTTGAATAGAAGGTGACAATGTCGATCTGCCAACAACGTACAACAAAAATCAGCAGACAATTTCATTGGTTGCAGCAAAATATCAACACAAAAATGCATCAAACATGACACTAATTGAAAATAAAAACTATAATGACCGAGAGAATAAAGGTAGAAACTGCAAAATTCAAAGTCTCGGATATGATACATACCAGAGGTAGAAGAGTAAGGAAATAATCTTTTTGTAATTTATATAAACCACATCAGATACAACTCTTCTCTTAATACAATCTGCAGGATGTTAGGATTAGCAGAGCTATAGTATAAACCCCACAAATTATCAAATATATCAACCCGAAGAATATATCAATCATCAATCCAGCAAGAACATGCCAGAAGCCTCCCTGACATAATGAATAATAACTATCAAATGATTTACCTGCTCTTTTATTGTCTCATGTTCCGATCGAATGCACATATCTTCTTCTGCTCTAGAAATAATAGAGCAAAATCAGTGATAAAATAAACAGATTGATTGAAATAGAAGCATGAGTTTCAAGAGTACATCCATTTTTGATCGACATGATCAACCAATCCATTCGGCATCTATCATATGAACAAACAAAGCAGTAGAGCATCAAGAATCAAGAATCAAGAATCGAGAGAGTTCTTCGGAGAAAAAAATTAACAACATTGATTGTGGAAAAAAAAAAACTAATACAATAATCAAAATTTCAAGGAAGTGAACAAAAATCGATTCATGGTAAAAAATAATTACCCGAGCCAAAGCTTCAAAATGGCACAATTTCTCATCTCAGCAAAACATTGATCGAAATGAAATCAAAATATTGGAATGAAATCCACATATAATGGTAAAAAATAAAAGCACAAACAAATTTAAAAAATAATTAAAAAAACAAATGGAACGTGGAGATTTTAGTAGTTTGGACATTTTTTCAAAATAAAAATAAAGGAAGACATTTATTTCAAAAAATTTGCATTAATTTCATAATGATTCATTTGAGAGTGTGAACGTGGAGGATTTGGTAGATTGGACATTCATTTCCAAATAAAAATAAAACAGGACATTTATTTCAACAATTTTGCATTCATTTCATAATGATTCATTTGAGAGTGTGAACGTGAGTTTTTTTTTTTTTTTCGGGTTTGGGTCTGGTAATTGAAGGGAAACGGGCTAAATTGCTTCATCTATATATTATTTATAGATAGATATATAAATAATATTATACTATAACAAAAAAATAAAATTAAAATATTTATACTCTTGATGCGTGCATATTGTTTTGAAAAAAAATATTTTTATGCAATTACGTTCAAATCTATGTAAGTGTTATTTTCGATTCAAGTAAAAGTGTATTCTTTTCTTATCGGTTAATTATTTTCAATACAATACTTATATAGCTACACAATTGTTATTTCTACGAGTTCTATTATTTTATTTATATGTCTTTAAAGAACACATATTAATAATGATAAATAATCTAGTTATTTGCATACGTTTGAGTTTTATCTTGTGTAAAATACATCTTCTATTTTGTCAAGTTACTACTTTCACCAATTTCTTTATTGGTATCAGTGGCGGACCTACATACAAATTTAAGGAGGAGGGGGGGCGATTGCTTCTCCTTAATCCGAAAAAATCTTACTAATATTTGTAGTATGTATCTTGTTTGCCCCCCTTAAATTTTTTATTTGTCTCTTTAAATTTTTTACTGCCCCTTCTTACCCTGCGTCCCCACTGATTGGTATAATTTTTTCATTTTTGCTTTAAATAAAGTCGTTGGTTTCTTTCTATATCATAAAGGATCGCTATTTCAAATTCATTTTATTATTATTGTTGTTGTTGTTTAACGTTCACGTATTGCAAGCAGTAGTTTCCATTGATCGCATAAAAATAATATTTATCTGTATACTTTTGTAAACTTACCTAGGTAACGTATTTGCTTGAAAGAAACATTTTGTTATCTATCGTGATTTTAAAATGACTATCGTAAGGCTTTATTTTGACACACATCGATCATCGCATTTGCAATGAAAGATAAAAGTATTCAAGTCTTGTTCCTGCTTGCTTTGGGAGGTTCACTAGGCGGAGGTCTGAATCATTTTCCCTGACAATCGGTCTGAATCCTTTTCTGTTTGTACTCTTCTTCTTCTTTTCATGTGGACAACTAATCTGTACAAACGGCCAAAAATCAGTGGCACTCAGGTAATATGTTTTAGTGTTTTCCTTCATTTTTATTCTCTTTGTTTATTTTCGTATGGTAGATCATCTGGATTCTGTTTTTTATCGTTGGTTGCCGCCAAAGGCGGCTCCATGTATTAAGATTTAGGTCACCCGACCCGCTAAAAAAATATTACATTGGATTTTTTTTTTATACACATTTTATATGTGTACCGACCCCTTATTTTTATATATTGATCCCTATTGACCCGTATTGAACTATAATATGTAACATTACTTTTTCTAATTGTAAAATATGATAAATTTCCGATCCGTATCACTAAATTCCTGGAGCCGCCCCTGGTTGCAGTTTGTGGCAATTCTGCCATTGGCAATTGTCCACACTTTGGGGAATCTCTTCACTAACGTGAGTCTTGGAAAAGTTCCTGTGTCATTCACCCACACCATTAAGGCCATGCAGCCCTTCTTCTCCGTTATTCTTTCAGCCATGTTTCTTGGTTGCGGTATTGACTTTAACTTATTTTATATATACCACAAAGACTCTGGCTTATTTGATATATTGATCAAGTAATTTACGTACTGCTAATCGTATAGAATAAAAGACTTGAGAAATTTTCAGGTTAAAGCGCTATGCGATAACTGCGCCTCCTTGGCATTTTTGTTGTTTAATCTTAATGGCATTCCGGTTTCCATTGTTGCATGTTGATTGGCTCTGTAAGTTACTCTATGATGTGTTTCTTATTCGTTAGCTTTGTGTGTGTATTTAAGTGATGGAAGTTCTCTCAATTACCCCACCGCCTCCTCTTCCCAAAACACAACCCTATAGGTGGAAAGAGAGAAGAAGAAGTGTTCTATTGTTTCTCATAAGTTGATTTTACGATCCACCACCTGCCGGGAAACCGTATAGAATAGAGTAAGCAATGCGCTAGAGAAACTGCCATTTAAATTCAGAATAAAGAAGGTGTATATATTTATCTTCTTTGTCATCCCCTAAGCTGCTAATCCAAAAGAAAATTTCTGCTTACTGTCCTTGTATTTTTGGCCGGAACTTTTAAGGTAAAATTAGGATTTTAGTCCTCTAAGTTGATCTATTTTGGATTTTAGTCATGCTCCTGCTCCGGTGAGGAAAATAGTCCTCTAAGTTGGTTTTTTTTTTGGATTTTTGTCCTATCCGCCGGTTTAAACTGACTGGACACTGGAATCATCAAAAATAACATATATGGACGCCACATCATATGCCATGTTGAATCTACGTGGCGGTGGGTCCCATTTTTACCCCATTTACTAAAAATAAAAAATTGATTCATGAAAGATTCAAACCGACGACCTAGTGGTAAACTATCAAGCAATTTGCCATCTAAGCTACAACTTTAACATTTATACTATGACAAGATTTATTACTTATGCATAATATGGTTTCCTTTGGTTTAATTTCCCTTGTTAATTTGATGTAGTTCTTTTTTATAAAAAAAAAAAAAAAACTATCTACGTCCCTAAATGTAAGTGGATTTAGAATTATCATATACATTAATAAAGTGATTAATTTTTTTTTTTTGAAACACAGTGATTAAATATATTAGACTATAATGTTTGGTTCTCAAAAAAGACTATAGTGTTTGATATACAATTTGATTATCGTTAATTAATGTAATAATTATGATATTAAAATAGTTGACCGAATATATACAAATTAATAGTAAGATAAAAAAAAAATTATAATTATTACTCTTCTGGTAATGTAAGGTCGACTTACATTAATAATAATAATAATAATAAGAATAAGAATAATAGGTTATAAAAAAAAACTAAAACAAAAACTCTTATATATATATATCATCTACAGTAAAATTAATTTTGTAAATTTAAATTAGGCACATACAATGTTGGAAGAAATGTTATTGTGCATAAGTAATTACTTGTGTCCTATTTTACATATTGAAGTTATAGTTTGGATGGCAAAGTGCTTGGTATTTTACCATAAGGTCGCCGGTTCGAATCTTTCTTCCTTCTACTTTTTATTTTAAGTAAATGGAGGAGAAATGGGACACACAAGCCATGTAGATCCCACGTGGCAGCCTAGTAGCAGCCACGTCATCTTTTTTAAAATATTCCGGAGCATTTGTTATGAGATCTCACAAAATACATAAAAAATACAAAATCGTGCTATATCTGAGGTGATGCAAAATCTTCTTTCCGATCCTCATCACATTAACCTGGTCATTTCCTGCCTAAATGATTGATTTTTTTGAATGCACTTGAATTTTTTATATTTTTTATGTATTTTGTGAGATCATTTGTTATGTTTGATGCGTTTGTTGGCTATAGATTTTAGGACGAGACCCATAGCTGTTGTTGTTTTGAGGGTCTTGAATATGATCACCAATGTTATGAAAACCTGCAAATTTATATGAAGAACGGATCCTCACAGTCACGCGTATATCGCTGTCCTTCTTAAATTTATTCGACCCCTTACTTGTCCGGAGTATCACGAATAATTTAAGTGAGATATTGACTGAGAGCCTTTCCTTTTGTCTAGGACAAAATAGAACAAAAGATCACTTTGAAATGTTTTGATGTTTAAGACTTTTCAAGGATGCATCCAAAATGTTGTGTTCTTGTTCAACAATGTAAAAGAGCCTTTTATGGTACTTGGATTGCTGAAAGATAAGTTACAAGTTCGTGATTTTTGGTTGCAACCTAAGTGAAAAGGTATCACTTGGTTATAACCACTTAAAAGGACCAAGAGGCACCTAAAATTGATTTTGGGCCACAAAGTGGCGCTGTGGCCACTGTGAAACATCGTAAAACGCCAAACTCTCTGCTCAACATTTAGCCTAACTGAGAATCACACAAAGGGCGGCTTTGTCGGTGTGTGCGGGCGCGTCACTGCTTTCACCAAAGACTGATTTTTGGTCCTTTAAGCTGGTTTTCCGGTCCTTTAAGTGAATTTCTCGAACTATACTTGCTTATTTTCCATCCGTATACTCATATACACTTAAATAAGCGTGCACTCCGCACCTCCAAACTTATTATTAAGTGTTACGAGTATATCCACCCTTGTACTAAGCCCCGATTACCTCAACGGCTTGTGATTATACTTAAATCACCAACATTCCTCCCCCATTTAAGTGTAATCCTTGGTTTAGTAAAACAAAACAGTCATAAAACAAACCAACTCATGATTCAATGAAAATGTCACGAAGATTGAATTTCCATCTAGTATTATTACACGCAAATATTCGAGTATTGGGGTGTGACTAAGCATTGAACCCCTTTACACATTTTGAATACATGTACATAACAACACATATGAATTGAGACTACTCCAAAGTATTATACTTGACACCATTCTTTGTAATCCGGCCTTGTGTCCATATCCATTCTTGAGCATATAGAAAGCCAACCCAACTTTCCTTGAAGCGGCCATACTCCATACTCATATAGGTGAATCTTTAAATACCGTGCACCTGCATTAGCACTTTTATAAGACTCATTAAGAAGATAACACTTCAACCTAATCTCACAGTAAACAAAGACATACCTTCGGGATTAATACATGTGCTCAAGTTTCCAAAAACAAAGCTTACTACATTGAATTTAGCCTAAGGCATTGTACCAAAGTGGAAATTGGGCCCTATATTCGAAACTTATACAAGGTTGTAAACCCATCCCGACAACCGACTTTTGTAATAAGTCCTTAGCTAACCCTTTCACAAATGATCACCAAATTTCTTTGAGATCTCACATACACAACCGATATCACCCGTGAGAGATCAACTCACGATCGCGCTATGTCTAACGCCTAAGTGTCGCGACTTTCCATTATACACTTGACTATATGCTTTAGACAGTGTTGATGAACTATCACAATGGATAGATATTGGTGATATTGGTTTAGGCCATAAAGGAATTTCATGAATCAAATTCCTAAGCCATTCTGCCTCTTTACCGGTCACGCTAAGGCAATAAACTCCGACTCCATAGTCGAGCTAGATATACATGTCTGTTTCTTAGAAGCCCAAGAAATGGCACCTCCACCTAAAACAAACACCCATCCACTAGTGGAAGAATGATCTTCTACATTAGATATCCAACTAGCATCCGAATATCCTTCAATCACCGAAGGATATGCAACATAAGTCAAACCAAAGTCTTTGGTAGACTTAAGATATCTCAATACACGAACAACCGCTCTCCAATGACAGTTACCTGGGTTACTAGTATATCTACTTAGTTTCCCAACTGCATAGGCAATATCCGGTCGTGTACTAGTCATCGCATACATCAAACAACCAATGACTCGTGAATATTCAAGTTGATTCACTGTTTCACCTTTATTAGGTCCAAGCTTCTCATGAGGCTCCATGGGAGAATTTGCCGGAGTACAATTCTCACAATTAAACCTTTCCAACACTTTCTCAATATAATGAGACTGTGTTAGTGAAAATCCTCCCTGATTTCTCTTGATTTTAATACCAAGAATTACATCTGCCTCCCCCATGTCTTTCATAGAGAATCTAGAAGATAAGAGTTCTTTACACTTATCAACTTGATTTTGGTTCATACCAAAAATCAACATGTCATCTACATATAGACAGATTATCACACCGTTACCGGTTTCATCAAATCTACTATAAATACATTTGTCTGACTGATTGAGTTTAAATCCACTAGTCAAGACAACCTCATCAAACTTTTGATGCCATTGTTTAGGAGCTTGTTTAAGTCCATACAATGATTTAACAAGTTTACAAAGCTTATGCTCGTTACGGGCATAATAAATCCTTCCGGTTGCTTCATGTATATTTCCTCATCCAAATCTCCATTTAGAAATCTTTGTTTTAACATCCATTTGATGGATCACCAAGTTATGAATTGCGGCTAAGGCAATCAATAACCTGATTGAGGAGATTCTAGCAACGGGAGCATAAGTATCGAAATAATCGATACCTTCCTTTTGCCTAAAGCCTTGTATAACTAACGGGCTTTATAACGATCAACAGCATCATCGACTCTCATTTTCCTTTTGAAAATCCACTTGCAACCTAATGGTTTGCAGCCTCGTGGTAAATCTGTAAGAATCCACGTATTGTTACCCATTATAGAATCCATCTCGTCATTGATGGCTTCTTTCCAAAATGATACATCCTGAGATCCCATTGCCTCAGAAAACATTCTTGGATCATCCTCAATATTGTAGCAATATGAGTATTGATATCCAACTTCATTTCTCGAACCTTCCACCAAATAAGTAACAAAATCCGGTGGAAATGTTTTTGCTATTCTAGCCCTCTTACTTCTTCGAAGTTCAGAAGGCTCAACTTGAGAATCATTATTCTCCACATTCTCCACTCCAACTATTGTAGGAGCAATATCCTTTGGTCTAGGAATAGAAGTAAATCTATTCTCATCAAAGATAGCGTCACGTGATTCTATAACCGAATGTGCAGCCACATAATCACTTGGTTCTATAACATAAAACCTATATGCCTTTGAATGACTTGCATATCCAATGAATATGCAATCGATGCCTCTTTCTCCTAAAGTTTTAATTTTAGGATCGGGAAGTCTAACAACCGCCCTGCAGCCCCAAACTTTTAAATAATTCAAGTTTGGTTTCTTTTAAACCAAAGTTCATACGGGGTAGCGTAATCTTTTTATTTGGAATTTGTTTTAGTAAATAACAGCCGTTAACATGGCCTCACCCCAAAATCCACTGCTCAATCCCGAGTAGGATAACATGGAATTTACCATCTCTTTTAGAGTACGGTTCTTCCTCTCCGCAATGCCATTTTGTTGTGGCGTATACGGTGCAGTAACCTCGTGTATAATACCACACGACCAAGTAGGTTGGATCATAAAATTCACCACCTCTATCGGTACTAAAACGTTTAATACTAGAATTTAATTGCAATTCAACTTCACTTTTATAAACTTTAAACTTATCAAGTGCTTCGTCTTTTGTATTAAGTAAATATACATAACAAACGCGAGTATGATCATCTATAAAAGTAACAACATATTTCTTATTTCCCAAAGAAGGTGTGGCATAAAGATCACACAAATCACTATGGATAAGTTCTAAAATTGTAGACGACCTTTCAACACCATGAAAAGGTTGTCTTACAATCTTAGTAAGCATACAAGTAGTACACTTATCCATATTGATATCAAAAGGGGGAATCAAAGCATTCTTACACATAACATGCATACGTTTGTAATGTACGTGTCCTAATCGTGCATGCCACAACTTTGAAATATTAACATCAGAAATATGCATAACTTGATTAACTTTATTATTAACAACATTAAGCATAAACATATTATTACACAAATAACCAAACCCTACAAATACACCATGTTTTGATAATATATACCTATCGGACTCATATACTTGTTTGTAGCCCGATTTACATAACAAAGCACCCGAAACAAGGTTTTTCCGAATGCATGGCACAAATAAAACATTAAATAGTTTTCTGATTTTCCAGAATCGAAATTTAAGGTAATAGTTCCTACACCACTTATTGTAGCCTTCGACTCGTTTCCCATCTTTAAGATAGATCCATCGTTCTTTGGTTCAAAGTCTTCAAACCAAATCGATCTTTGCATACATGTCTTGTTGCTCCGAGTCGATCCACCACGTAACATCATCATCCCGCATATAAAAAGCTTCGTAAATAAATGGCACATAATTCATAACCGAATTAACACCATAATTAACATTCGACCTTGATGATGTGGTGGTCCTTGGTCTTTCGACCCTTGCTCACGGACCCTTGCCTTTACCATTCTTTCGAACTCGGCAATCAGCCTTGTAGTGTCCTGTCTTACCACAAATCCAACAGCCCTTTTGGCCTTTTCCCGGATTCTTTGTCATTCGACTTTTTCTTTTCCTTGCCATGGTTTTAACCCCCTCCTGCGCCCTGAGGGATTCCTCAATGCGCAGATGGCTACCAAGTTCAACCAAGGAGAGTTCTTCCTTTTTGTGTTTTGCAAATTGGCCTAAAATGCGTTGTAGTTCATTGAATTGTTTCATTACAGACCGTGAATCTACCATCATGTATTTCATAAAATTACCAACTAGAAACTTTTTAGCAGATGCATCTTCATTTAAATATTTAGTTTCAAATTGCATCCCATAACTCTTTTGCGAAGCAAAGTTTTGATAAATGTCAAATAACGAATCGACATACCATTGACAATGTGACCACGGACGGATGTAGTCATCATTTTCCCATTTGTTCCCGCCGCAATTCCTCCAATGGTGCATCATCATCAACTTACTCGTATTTCGTGCTAAGAACATACACCACTTTCAATGTTGTGAGAAGGAAATGCATCTTCCTTTGCCACCTCCGAAATCAACTCCTTCGAACTTGTCAAGTTTCCCGAAATTCATCATCAAATCCTTTGCATTCACCATTGCGATCAAAACAATAATTTAAGAAGAATGTTGTACTTTGAGGGTCTTGAATATGATCACCAATGTTATGAAAACACGCAAATTTATATGAAGAACGGATCCTCGCATCACGCAGATATATTTGTTCTTCTTAAATTTATTCGACCCCTTACTTGTCCGGAGTATCACGAATAATTTAAGTGAGATATTGATCGAGAGCCTTTCCTTTGTCTAGGACAAAATAGAACAAAAGATGTCTTTGAAATGTTTTGATGTTTAAGACTTTTCAAGGATGCATCCAAAATGTTGTGTTCTTGTTCAACAATGTAAAAGAGCCTTTTATGGTACTTGGATTGCTGAAAGATAAGTTACAAGTTCGTGATTTTTGGTTGCAACCTAAGTGAAAAGGTATCACTTGGTTATAACCACTTAAAAGGACTAAGAGGCACCTAAAATTCAGTTTTCGGGCCATAGGCGGGCGCCTGTGGCCAGCCTGTGAAACATCAGAAAACGCCAAACTCTCTGTTCAACATTTAGCCTAACTGTAATCCCACAGGAGCAAGCTGCTGCTGTGACAAAGGGCGTCTGTCACTGCTTTCACCAAAGACTGATTTTGGTCCTTTAACTGGTTTTCCGGTCCTTTAAGTGAATTTCTCGAACTATACTTGCTTATTTTCCATCCGTATACTCATATACACTTATATAAGCGTGCACTCCGCACCTCCAAACTTATTATTAAGTGTTACGAGTATATCCACCCTTGTACTAAGCCCCGATTACCTCAACGGCTTGTGATTGTACTTAAATCACCAACAATAGCTCCGTACCTGATATGCTAAGATATGTACTTTCGAAAATCTTTGTGTATCATATTTCCAGATTCATTTGACAAATTTAATGTCACCATGTGCTTAAACGTTAACCTAAAAATATGATAAAGTGGAAGAGTATCCTTTTGTGTCTCTGACACAATTTAAGTTGACATATCCTTTTTCTTGGAGGGTTAAGTTGATCCATGTTACTTCTCGCTGAAACATTAGAAATATTTTCAGTGGATTTGACACAGCTCAATCTGCTGCAAGGTTTTAAAAGTGAATCATGATTTGTGTCGTAATTGTTTCTTCAGACTTATTGATAATAGATCATGTTTTTGATGATCTTTCACTAATCTGCATATATCATTCAAGTCATTACTTGTCTGATAATTGTTTCTTCAGACTTATTGATATATCGAACCATAAAATCCGTTTGGTTTCTGGTTATAATGAAGTAAATTGGTATTCCCCATATGAAAAACGTTTGATGGTTGAGCTTAGCATTTGATTTGCGACATGAAAATAACTTTTCTCTAGACCTAGTTGCTAAAGAAATTCAATATATAAATGGAATGATAGTGAACCGTGGTAGAAATTAGGTAGAAATGACTCCAAAATAGTAGAATATGGATTAAAAAGGAACATGGTATAATTTTACGTAAACATACTTGACATATCAACATTTCACAAAATCAATGTTATCTATTCAAATCAGCGAGGTAGGTCATTAGAGCCAACTGCAGAGCTCCGCTTCGATGCTTGTATGAGGCTCATACTAACCATGTAATGACTTATTTCATTGAATGCATATTCCATCATGTCTTTTACCATACTGGAAGGAATGATGGAATCGGGAGGTTTGGCAAGCAACACGTACAATAAGGAACCCCTACAAGATAATGCGATAACGATCGAGCATTTGGGGATGATAAATGATTTTAATTACGATTTTAAGTGATTGAATATCAATGATGTTTATTTAAAGTAATTATAGTGTTCCAGGATGACTATCGTAGAAATTGAAAAACCGGATTAACTAATTATACTGGATCAAACTACAGTTTTATAATAGGTTTTTATTGTAAAAAAATAGAACCGTAAAATCCGTTTGGTTTCCGGTTATAATGAAGTAAATTGGTATTCCGCGTATGAAAAACACCTGATGGCTGAGCTTAGCCTTTGATCTGCGACATGCAAATAACTTTTCACTAAACGTAGCTCTTTTAGAAATTCAATCTATAAATGGAATGATAGCGAACTGTGGTAGAAATGAGTAAAAATGGGTCGAAATCGGGTAGAAATGAGTCCAAAATAGTAGAATATGGATTAAAAAGGAACTTGGTATAATTTTACATAAACATACTCGATATATCAACATTTCACAAAATAAATGTTATCCATTCGAATCAGCGAGGTCGGTCATTAGAGCCAACTGCAGAGCCACGGTTCTACGCTTGTATGAGGCTCATGTTGCCCGTATAATGAGTCATTTCATTAAATGCATATTCCATCATGAGTTTTACCATACTGGAAGGAAAGCTGAAATCGGGAGGTTTGGAGAGCAACACGTACGATAAGAATCCCCTGCGAGGTAAATGCGCTAACGATCGAGCATTTGGGGTTGATAAATGATTTTAATTACGATTTTAAGTGATTGAATATCAATAATGTTTATTTAAAGTAATTATAGTGTTCAAGAATGATTATTATAGAAATTGAAATACCGGATTAACTGATTAAACTGGATCAATCCGGATTGAAAAATGATAAACTACAGTTTTATAATAGGTTTTTTTTTGTAAAAAAATTGAACCGTAAAATCCGTTCGGTTTCCGGTTATAATGAAGTAAATTGGTATTCCCCGTATGAAAAACGTCTAATGGTTGAGCTTAGGATTTGATCTGCGACTTGCGAATAATTTTTCTCTAGACCTAGCTACTATAGAAATTCAATCTATAAATGGAATGATAGTGAACAGTGGTAGAACTCAAGTAGAAGTGAGTTGAAATGGGTCGAAATCGGGTAGAATCGAGTTCAAAATAGTAGAATGTGGATTAAAAAGGAACATGGTATAATTTTACGTAAACATACTTGACATATCAACATTTCAAAAAATAAATGTTATCTATTCAAATTAGCGAGGTCGGTCATTAGAGCCAACTGTAGAGCTCCGCTTCTACGCTTGTATGAGGCTCATGCTGACCGTATAAAACTTATTTCATTAAATGCATATTCCATCATGGATTTTACCATACTGAAGGGAAAGCCAGAATCGGGAGGTTTGGCAAGCAACACGTACGATAAGGAACCCCTGCGAGGTAAATGAGTTAACGATGGAGCATTTGGGGTTGATAAATGATTTTAATTTCCATTTTAAGTGATTGAATATCAATGATGTTTATTTAAAGTAATTATATTGTTCCAGGATGATTATTATAGAAATTGAAAAACCGGATTAACTGATTATAATGGATCAAACTATAGTTTTGTAATAGGTTTTTATTATAAGAAAATTGAACCGTAAAATCCGTTTGGTTTACGGTTATAATGAAGTAAATTTGTATTCCCCGTGTAAAAAACACCTGATGGCTGAGCTTAGCCTTTGATCTGCGACATGCAAATAACATTTCTCTAAACCTAGCTGCTATAGAAATTCAATCTATAAATGGAATGATAGTGAACTGTGGCAGAAATCAGGTAGAAATGAGTAGACATGGGTCGAAATTGGTTAGAAATGAGTCCAAAATAGTAGAATATGGATTAAAAAGGAACTTGGTATAATTTTACGTAAACATACTCGACGTATCAACATTGCACAAAATAAATGTCATCCATTAATATCAGCGAGGTCGGTCATTAGAGCCAACTATAGAGCTCCGGTTCTATGTTTGTATGAGGCTCATGCTGACCGTATAATGACTTATTTCATTAAATTCATATTCCAACACGAGTTTTACCTGAATGGAAGGAAAGCCGGAATCGGGAGGTTTGACAAGCAACACGTACAATAAGAAACCCCTGCGAGGTAAATACGCTAACGATCGAGCATTTGGGGTTGATAAATGATTTTAAATTATGATTTTAAGTGATTGAATATCAATGATGTTTATTTTAAGTAATTATAGTGTTCAAAGATGATTATTATAGAAATTGAGAAACTGGATTAACTGGTTAAACTGTATCAAACCGGATTGAAAACTGACAAACTACAGTTTTATAATTGGTTTTTTTATTGTAAAAAAATCGAACCGTAAAATGTGTTTGGTTTGTCGTTGTAATGAAGTAAATTGGTATTCCCCGTATTAAAAACATCTGGTGGTTGTGCTTAGCCTTGGATTTGCGACTTGCAAATAACTTTTCTCTAGACCTAGCTACTATAGAAATTCAATATATAAATGGAATGATAGTGAACAGTGGTAGAACTGAAGTAGAAGTGAGTTGAAATGGGTCGAAATCGGGTAGAATCGAGTTCAAAATAGTAGAATGTGGATTAAAAAGGAACTTGGTATAATTTTACGTAATCATACTTGACATATCAACATTTCAAAAAATAAATGTTATCTATTCAAATTAGCGAGGTCGGTCATTAGAGCCAACTGCAGAGCTCCGCTTCTACGCTTGTATGAGGCTCATGCTGACCGTATAAGACTTATTTCATTAAATGCATATTCCATCGTGAGTTTTACCATACAGGAAGGAAAGCCGGAATCGGGAGGTTTGGCAAGCAACACGTACGATTTGGAGCCCTTGCGAGGTAAATGTGCTAACGATCGAGAAATTGGGGTTGATAAATGATTTTAATTATGATTTTAAGTGATTGAATATCAATGATGTTTATTTAAAATAATTATAGTGTTCAAGGATGATTATTATAGAAATTGAAAAACCGGATTAACTTATTAAAATGTATCAAACCGGATTGAAAAATGATAAACTACAATTTTATACTAGGCTTTTTTATTGTAAAAAAATCAAACCGTTAAATCCGTTTGGTTTATATTGATGTAAATTGGTATTCTCCGTATGAAAAACATCTGATGGTTGAGCTTAGCTTTTGATCTGCAACATGCAAATAACTTTTCTCTAGACCTAACTACTATAGAAATTCAATCTATTAATTGAATGATAGTGAACTGTGGTAGAAATAAGGTAGAAATGAGTAGAAATGGGTCAAAATCGGGTAGAAATGAGTCCAAAATAGTAGAATAGTCAAAAACATTCTTGACATATCGACATTTCACAAAATAAATATTATCCATTGAAATCAGCGTGGTCGGTCATTAGAGCCAACTGCTGAGCTCCGCTTCTACACTTGTATGAGGCTATTACTGACCGTATAATGACTTATTTTGTTAAATGCATAATCCATCATGAGTTTTACCATACTGGAAGGAAAGTCAGAATCGGGAGGTTTGACAAGCAACACGTTTGATAAGGAACCCCTGCGAGGTAAATGCACTAACGATCGAGCATTTGGGGTTCATAAATGATTTTAATTACGATTTAAAGTGATTTAATATCAATGATTTTTATTTAAAGTAATTATAGTGTTCAAGGATGATTATTATAGACATTGAAAAACCGGATTAACTGATTCAACTGGATCAAACCGGATTGAAAAATGACAAAATAATTGAACCGTAAAATCCGTTTGGTTTCCGGTTATAATGAATTAAATTGGTATTCCCCGTATGAAAAACGTCTGATGGTTTAGCTTTGCCTTTGATCTGCGACACACAAATAACTTTTCTCTAGACTTAGCTGCTATAGAAATTCAATCTATAATTGGAATGATAGTGAATTGTGGTAGAAATCAAGTAGAAATGAGTAGAAATGGGTCGAAATTGGGTAGAAATGAGTCCAAAATAGTAGAATATGGATTGAAAAGGAACTTGGAATAATTTTACGTAAACATACTTGACATATCAACATTTCACAAAATAAATATTATCCATTCAAATCAACGAGGTTGTTCATTAGAGCAAACTGCAGAGCTCCGCCTCTACCCTTGTATGAGGCTCATGCTGACTGTATAATGACTTATTTCATTAAATGCGTATTCCATCATGAGTTTTACCATATTGGAAGGCAATCCGGAATGGGGAGGTTTGGCAAGCAACACGTACGATAAGGAACCCCTGCGAGGTAAATGCACTTACGATCGAGCATTTGGGGTTTAGAAATGATTATAATTACGATTTTAAGTGATTGAATAACAATGATGTTTCTTTAAAGTAATTATAGTGTTCAAGGATGATTATTATAGAAATTGAAAAAATGGATTAACTGATTAAATTGGATCAAACCGGATTGAAAAATGGCAAGCTACTTTTTTGTAATAGGTTTTTTATTGTAAAAAAATCGAACATTAAAATCTGTTTGGTTTCCGGTTATAATGAAGTAAATTCGTTTTCCCCGTATTACAAACGTCTGATGGTTGAGCTTAGCCTTTGATCGGCGACATGCAAATAACATTTCTCTAGACCTAGCTGCTATAGAAATTTAATCTATAAATGGAATGATAGTGAACTGTGGTAGAAATTAAATAGAAATGGGTCAAAATTGGGTAGAAATAAGTCCAAAATCGTAGAATATGGATTAAAAAGGAACTTGGTATAATTTTACGTAAACATATTTGACATATCAATAATTTACAGAATAAATGTTTTCCATTCAAATCAGCGATGTTAGTCATTAGAGCCAACTTCAGAGCTCCGCTTCTATGCATGGATGAGGCTCATGCTGACCGTATAATGATTTATTTCATTAAATGCATATTCCATCATAAGTTTTACCATACTGGAAGAAAAACCGGAATCAGGAGGTTTGGCTAGCAACACTTACGATAAGGAACCCCTGCGAGGTAGTTGCGCAAATGATTGAGCATTTGGGGTTGATAAATGATTTTAATTAGAATTTTAAGTGATTGAATATCAATGATTTTTAATTAATGTAATTATAGTGTTCAAGGATGATTATTATAGAAATTGAAAAACCGGAATAACTGATTGAACTGGATCAAACCAGATTGAAAAATGACAAAGTATAGTTTTGTAATAGGTTTTTCTTTGTAAAAAAATTGAACCGTAAAATCCGTTTGGTTTCCGGTTATAATGAAGTAAATTGGTATTCCCCGTGAAAAATGTCTGATGGTTGAGCTTAGCCTTTGATCTACAACATGCAAATAACTTTTCTCTAGACCTAGCTGCTAAAGAAATTCAATCTATAAATGGAAAGATAGTGAACTATGGTAAAAAAACTGGTAGAAATGAGTCGAAATCGGGTAGAAATGGGTCCAAAATAGTAGAATATGGATTAAAAAGGAAATTGGTATAATTTTACGTAAACATACTTGACATATCAACATTTCACAAAATAAATGTTATCCATTCAAATCAGCGAGGTCGGTCATTACAGCCAACTACAGAGCTCCGCTTCTACGCTTGTATGAGGCTCATTCTGACCGTATAATGACTTATTCATTAAGTGCAAATTCCATCATGAGTTTTTCCATACTGGAAGGAAAGCGGGAATCCGGAAGTTAGGCAAGCAACACGTATGATAAGGAACCCCTGCGAGGTAAATGAGCTAAAGGTCGAGGATTTGAGATTGGTAAATGATTTTAATTACAATTTTTAATTACAATTTTAAGTGATTGAACATCAATGATGTTTATTTAAAGTAATAATAGTGTTCAAGGATTGATTATTATAGAAATTGAAAATCGGATTTACTGATTAAACTTGATCAAACCAGAATGAAAAATGACAAACTATAGTTACATAATAGGTTTTTCTTTGTAAAAACATCAAACCTTAAAACCTGTTTGGCTTCCGGTTATAATGAAGTAAATTTGTGTTCCCCGTATGAAAAACGTATGATGGTTGAGCTGAGCATTTGATCTGTGACATGCAAATAACTTTTCTCTAGAACTGGATGCTATAGAAATTCAATCTATTAATGGAATCATAGTGAACTGTGGTAGAAATCAGGTAGAAATGAGTAGAAATTGGTCAAAATCGGGTAGAAATGAGTACAAAATAGTAGAATATGGATTAAAAAGGAACTTGGTCTAATTTTACGTAAACATACAAGACATATCAACATTTCACAAACTAAATGTTATCCATTCAAACCAGCGAGGTCGGTCATTAGAGCCAACTGCAGAGCTTTGCTTCTACGCTTGTATGAGGCTAATGCTGACCATATAATGACTTATTTCTTGAAATGCCTATTCCAACATGAGTTTTGCCATACTGGAAGGAAAGCCTGAATCAGGAGGTTTGGCAAGGAACATGTATGATAAGGAACCCCTGCGAGGTAAATGCACTAACGATCGAGTATTTGGGGTTGATAAGTGATTTAATTATGATTTTAAGTGATTGAATATCAATGATATTTATTTAAAGTAATCATAGTGTCAAGGATGATTATTATAGAAATTTATAAACCGGATTAACAGATTAAACTGGATCAAATAGGATTGAAAAATGAGAAACTACAGTTTTTTAGTAGGTTTATTATTTTAAAAAAACGAAACTGTAAAATCCGTTTGGTTTCCGGTTATAATGAAGTAAATTCGTATTCCCCGTTTGAAAAATGTCTGATTGTTGAGCATAGCCACTGATCTGCGATATGCAAATAACTTTTCTCTAGAACTAGCTGCTATAGAAATTCAATATATAAATGGAATGATAGGGAACTGTGGTAGAAATATGGTAGAAATGAATAGAAATGGGTCGAAATCGGGTAGAAATGGGTCCAAAGTAGTAGAATATGGATTGAAAAGAAACTTGGTATAATATTACATAAACATACTAGACATATCAACATTTCACAAAATAAATGTTATCCATTCAAATCTGTGAGGTCGGTCATTAGAGCCAACTACAGAGCTGCACTTCTACACTTGTACGAGGCTCACGCTGACAATACAATGACTTATTTCATTAAATGCATATTCCATCATGATTTTTACCATAGTGGAAGGAAAGCCGGAATCAGGATGTTTGGCATGCTACACGTACGATAAGGAACCCCTGCGAGGTAAATGCACTAACAATCGAGCATTGGGGTTGATAAATGATTTTAATTACTATTTTAAGTGATTGAATATCAATGATGATTATTTAATTTAATTATAGTGTTCAAGCATGATTATTATAGAAATTGAAAAACCGGATTAACTGATTAAATAATACGTTTTCATTGTAAAAAATCGAACAGTAAAATCTGTTTGGTTTCCGGTTATAATGAAGTAAATTGGTATCCCCCATTTGAAAAACATCTGATGGTTGAGCTTTGCCTTTGATCTGCAAAATGCAAATTACTTATCTCTTGACCTAGCTGCTATAGAATTTCATTCTATAAATGGAATGATAATGAACTGTGGTAGAAATTAGGTTGAAATGAGTCGAAATGGGTCGAAATCGGGTAGAAATGAGTACAAAATAGTAGAATATGGATTAAAAAGGAACTTGGTATAATTTTACGTAAACATACTTGACATATCAACATTTCACAAAATAAATGTTATCTATTCAAATCAGTGAGGTTGGTCATTAGAGCTAACTGCAGAGCTCCGCTTCTACGCTTGTATGAGGCTCATGCTGACCGTATAATGACTTATTTTATTAAGTGCATATTCCATCATGAGTTTTACCATACTGGAAGGAAAGCCATAATCCGGAACTTAGGCAAGCAACACGTATGATAAGGAACCCCTACGAGGATAATGCGCTAAAGGTCGAGAATTTGAGATTGGTAAATGATTTTAAATACGATTTTAAGTGATTGAATATCAATGATGTTTATTTAAAGTGATTATAGTGTTCAAGGATTGACTATTATAGAAATTGAAAACCGGATAAACTGATTAAACTAGATCAAACCAGAATGAAAAATGACAAACTACAGTTACATAATAGGTTTTTCTTTGTAAAAAATCGAACCGTAAAACCCGTTGTTTCCGTTTATGATGAAGAAAATTTGTATTCCCTGTATGAAAAACGTATGATGGTTGAGCTTAGCATTTGATCTGTGACATGCAAATAACTTTTCTCTTGAACTAGATGCTATAGAAATTCAATCTATTAATGGAATGATAGTGAACTGTGGTAGAAATTTGGTAGAAATGAGTAAAAATTGGTCAAAATCGGGTAGAAATGAGTTCAAAATAGTAGAATATGGATTAAAAAGGACCTTGGTATAATTTTACGTAAACATACTAGACATATCAACATTTCAAAAAATAAATGTTATCAATTAAAATCAGCAAGGTCGGTCATTAGAGCCAACTGCAGAGCTCCGCTTCTACGCTTGTATGAGGCTAATTTTGACCGTATAATGACTTATTTCTTGAAATGCATATTCCATCATGAGTTTTACCATACTGGAAGGAAAGCCGGAATCAGGAGGTTCAGCAAGACACACGTACAATAAGGAACCCCTGCGAGGTAAATGTGCTAACGATCGAGCAATTGGGATTGATAAATGATTTAATTAAGATTTTATGTGATTGAATATCAATGATATTTATTTAAAGTAATTATAGTGTTCAAGGATGATTATTATAGAATTTGAAAAACCAGATTAACTGTTTAAAATGGATCAAACGTGATTGAAAAATGACAAACTACAGTTTTATAATAGGTTTTTATTGTAAAAAAATTGAACTGTAAAATTCATTTGGTTTCCGGTTATAATGAAGTAAATTGGTATTAATCCCCGTATGAAAAACGTATGATTGTTGAATTAGGCCCTGATCTGCGACATGCAAATAACTTTTCTCTAGAACTAGCTGGTATAGAAATTCAAATGATAGTGAAATGTGGTAGAAATCTAGTAGAAATGGGTCGAAATCGGGTAGAAATGGGTCCAAAGTAGTAGAATATGGATTAAAAAGAAACTTGGTATAATATTATGTAAATGTACAAGACATATCAACATTTCACAAAATAAATGTTATCCATTCAAATCAGCGCGGTTGGCCATTAGAGCCAACTGCAGAGCTGCACTTCTACGCTTGTATGAGGCTCATGCTGACAATACAAAGACTTATTTCATTAAATGCATATTCCATCATGATACTTACCATACTGGAAGGAAATCCGGAATCAGGATGTTTGGCAAGCAACACGTACGATAAGGAACCCCTGCGAGGTAAATGCGCTAACGATCGAGCATTGGGGTTGATAAATGATTTTAATTACGATTTTAAGTGATTGAATATCAATGATGTTTATCTAAGGTAATCATAGTGTTCAATCATGATTATTATTGAAATTGCAAAACCGGATTAACTGATTAAACGGGATCAAACCGGATTGAAAAATGACAGCCTACAGTTTTATAATACGTTTTTCATTGAAAAAAGTCAAACCATAAAATCCGTTTGGTTTTCGGTTATAATGAAGTAAAATGGTATTCCTCGTATGAAAAACGTCTGATGGTTGAGCTTTGCCTTTGATCTGTAAAATGCAAATTACATTTCTCTAGACCTAGCTATTATAGAATTTCAATCTATAAATGGAATGATAGTGAATTGTGGTAGAAATCAGGTAGAAATGTGTCGAAATGGATCGAAATCGGGTAGAAATGAGTACAAAATAGTAGAATATGGATTAAAAAGGAACTTTGTATAATTTTATGTTAACATACTTGACAGATCAACATTTCACAAAATAAATGTTATCCATTCAAATCAACGAGGTCGGTCAATAGAGCCAACTGCAGAGTTCCGCTTCTACGCTTGTATAAGGCTCATGCTGACTGTATAATGACTTATTTCTTGAAATGCATATTCCATCATGAGTTTTACCATACATGAAGGAAAGCCGGAATCGGGAGGTTTGGCAAGTAACACGTACGATAAAGAACCCCTGTGAGGTGAATGCGCTAACGATCGAGCATTTGGGGTTGATAAATGATTCTAATTACGATTTTAAGTGATTGAATATCAATGATATTTATTTAAAGTAATTATAGTGTTCAAAGATGATTATTATAGAAATTGAAAAACCGGATTAATTGAATAAAGTGGATCAAACCGGATTAAAAAATGACAAACTACAGTTTTAGAATAGGTTTTTGATTGTAAAAAAATCGAAGCGTAAAATCCGTTTGATTCCGGTTATAATGAAGTAAATTAGTATTCCGTGCATTAAAACGTGTGATGGTTGAGCTCAGCCTTTGATCTGCGACATGCAAATAACATTTCTCTAGACCTAGCTGCTATAGAAATTCAATTTATAAATGGAATGACAGTGATATGTGGTAGAAATAAGGTAGAAATGTGTAGAAATAGGTCAAAATCAGGTAGAAATGAGTTCAAAATTGTAGCATATGGATTAAAAAGGAACTTGGTATAATTTTACGTAAACATACATGACATATCAACATTTCACAAAATAAATGTTATCCATTCAAATCAGCGTGGTCGGTCATTAGAGCCAACTGCAGAGCTCCGCTTCTACGCTTGTATGAGGCTAATGCTGACCATATAATGACTTATTTCTTGAAATGCATATTCCATCATGAGTTTTACCATATTGGAAGGAAAGCCGGAATCAGGAGGTTTGTCAAGTAACACGTACGATAAGGAAACTCTGCGAGGTAAATGCGCCAACGATCGAACATTTGGCGTTGATAACTGATTTAATTATGATTTTAAGTGATTGAATTTCAATGATATTTATTTAAAGTAATTATAGTGTTCAAGGATGATTATTATAGAAATTTAAAAATTGGATTAACTGATTAAACTGGATCAAACCCGATTGAAAAATGACAACTACAGTTTTACAATAGGTTTATTATTTTAAAAAAATCAAACTGTAAAATCCGTTTGGTTTCCAGTTATAATGAAGTAAATTGGTATTCCCCGTCTGAAAAATATCTAATTGCTGAGCTTATCCACTAATCTGAGACATGCAAATAACTTTTCTCTAGTACTTGCTGCTATAGAAACTCAATCTATAAATGGAATGATAGTGAACTGTGGTAGAAATATGGTAAAAATGAATAGAAATCGGTCGAAATCGTGTAGAAATGGGTCCAAAGTAGTAGAATATGGATTAAAAGGTACTTGGTATAATATTACGTAAACCTACTAGACATATCAACATTTCACAAAATAAATGTTATCCATTCAAATCAGCGAGGTCGGTAGCCAACTGCAGAGCTGCACTTCTACGCTTGTACGAGGCTCATGCTGACAATACAAGGACTTATTTCAGTAAATGCATATTTCATCATGATTTTTACCATATTGGAAGAAACCCCTGCGAGGTGAATGCGCTAAAGGTCGAGCATTTGAGGTTGGTAAATGATTTTAATTACGATTTTAAGTGATTGAATATCAATGATGTTTATTTAAAGTAATTATAGTGTTCAACGATTGATTATTATAGAATTGAAAACCGGATTAATTGATTAAACTGGATCAAACCGGATAGAAAAGTGACAACCTCAGTTTTATAATACGTTTTCATTGTAAAAAAACCGAACTGTAAAATCCGTTTGGTTTCCGGTTTTAATAAAGTAAATTGGTATTCCCCGTATGAAAAACGTCTGACGGTTGAGCTTTGCCTTTGATCTGCAAAATGCAAAATACTTTTCTCTAGACCTAGCTGATATAGAATTTAAATATATAAATGGAATGATAGTGAACTGTGGTAGAAATCAGGTAGAAATGAGTCGAAATGGGTCGAAATCGGGTAGAAATGAGTACAAAATAGTAGAATATGGATTAAAAAGGAACTTGGTATAATTTTACATAAAAATACTAGACATATCAGCCTTTCACAAAATAAATGTTATATATTCGAATCACCGAGGTCGGTCATTAGAGCCAGCTGTAGAGCACCGCTTCTAGGTTTGTATGAGGTTAATGATGACCGTATCATGACTTATTTCTTGAATTGCATATTCCATCATGAGTTTTACCATACTGGAAGAAAATCCGGAATCAGGAGGTTTGGCAAGCAACATGTACGATAAGGAACCCCTGCAAGGTAAATGCGCTAACGATCGAGCATTAGTGTTGATAAATGATTTTAATTACAATTTTAAGTGATTGAATATCAATGATGTTTATTTAAAGTAATTATAGTGTTCAAGCATGATTATTATAGAAATTGCAAAACCGGATTAAATGATTAAACTGGATCAAACCGGATTGAAAAATGACAACCTAAATTTTTATAATAAGTTTTTCATACCATAAAATCCGTTTGGTTTCCGGTTATAATGAAGTAAATTGGTATTCCCCGTATGAAAAATGTATGATGGTTGAGCTTTGCCTTTGATCTGCAAAATGCAAATTACATTTCTCTAGACCTAGCTACTATAGAATTTCAATCTATAAATGGAATGATAGTGAATTGTGGTCGAAATCAGGTAGAAATGAATCGAAATGGGTCGAAATCAGAAATGAGTACAAAATTGTAGAATATGGATTAAAAAGGAACTCTGTATAATTTTACGTAAACATACTTGACAGATCAACATTTCACAAAATAAATGTTATCCATTCAAATCAACAAGGTCGGTCATTATAGCGAACTGCAGAGTTCCACTTCTACGTTTGTATGAGGCTCATGCTGACCGTATAATGACTTATTTCTTGAAATGCATATTCCATTATGAGTTTTACCATACAGGAAGGAAAGCTAGAATCGGGAGTTTTGACGAGTAACACGTACGATAAGGTACCCCTACGAGGTACGTAAATGCGCCAACGATCGAGCATTTGGTGTTGATAAATGAATCTAATTACGATTTAAGTTATTGAATTTGCAGGATGTTTATTTAAAGTAATTATAGTGTTCAAGGATGATTATTATAGAAATTGAAAAACCGGATTAACTGAATAAAGTGGATCAAACCGGATAAAAAAATGGCAAACTACATTTTTATAATAGGTTTTTTATTGTAAAAAAATCGAACCGTAAAATCTGTTTGGTTTCCGGTTATAAAGAAGTAAATTGGTATTATGCGTATGAAAAACGTCTGATGGTTGAGCTCAGCCTTTGATCCGTGACATGTAAATAACTTTTCTCTAGACCCAGCTGCTATAGAAATTCAATTTATAAATGGAATGATAGTGATCTGTGTTAGAAATTAGGTAGAAATGAGTAGAAATAGGTCAAAATCGGATAGAATTGAGTCCAAAATAGTAGAATATGGATTGAAGAGGAATTTGGTATAATTTTACGTAAACATACTTGACATATCAACATTTCACAAAATAAATGTTATCCATTCAAATCAGCGAGGTCGGTCATTAGAGCCAACTATAGAGCTCCGGTTTTATGCTTGTATGAGGCTCATGCTGACCGTATAATGACTTATTTCACTAAATGCATATTCCATCATGAGTATTACAATACTGGAAGGAAAGAAGGAATATGGTGGTTTGGCAAGCAACAAGTATGACCCCTACGAGGTAAATGCGCTAACGATCGAGCATTTGGGGTTGATAAATGATTTTAATTACGATTTTACGTGATGGAATATCAATGATGTTTATTTAAAGTAATTATAGTATTCAAGGATGATTATTATAGAAATTGAAAAACCGGATTAATTGATTAAACTGGATCAAACCGGATTGAAAAATGACAACCTACAGTTTTATAATACGCTTTTCATTGTAAAAAAATCGAACCGTAAAACCTATTTGGTTTCTGGTTATAATGAAGTAAATTGGTATTCCCCATATGAAAAACGTCTGATGGTTGAGCTTTGCCTTGGATCTTCAAAATGAAAATTAATTTTCTCTAGACCTAGCTGATATAGAATTTTTCAATCTATAAATGGAATGATAGTGAACAGTGGTAGAAATCAGGTAAAAATGACTCGAAATGGGTCGAAATCGGGTAGAAATGCGTACAAAATAGTAGAATATAGATTAAAAAGGAACTTGGTAAAATTTTACGTAAACATACTTAACATATTAACATTTCACAAATTAAATGTTATCTATTCAAATTAACAAGGTCGGTCATTAGAGCCCACTGCAGAATTCCGCTTCTACGCTTGTATGAGGCTCATCTTCACCGTATAATGACTTATTTCATGAAATGCATATTCCATCATGAGTTTTACCATACTGGAAGGAAAGCCGGAATCAGGAGGTTGGGCAAGGAACACGTATGATAAGGAACCCCTACGAGGTAAATGCGCTAACGATCGAGCATTTGGCGTTGATAAATGATTTTAATTACGATTTCAAGTGATTGAATTTCAAGGATGTTTATTTAAGGTAATTATAGTGTTCAAGGATGATTATTATAGAAATTGAAAAACCAGATTAACTGAATAAAGTGGATCAAACCGGATTAAAAAATGACAAACTACTGTTTTATAATAGTTTTTTTTTTGTTAAAAATCAAACCGTAATATCCGTTTGATTTTCGGTTATAATGAAGTAAATTGGTATTCTTCGTATGAAAAACGTCTGATGGTTGAGCTCAGCCTTTGATCTGCGACATGCAAATAACTTTTCTCTAGACCTAGCTGCTATAGAAATTCAATCTATAAGTGGAATGATAGTGAACTATGGTAGAAATTTGTAGAAATGGGTCAAAATAGTACAAAAATGAGTCCAAAATAGTAGAATATGGATTAAAGAGGAATTTGGTATAATTTTACGTAAACATACTTGACATGTCAACATTTCACTAAATAAATGTTATCCATTCAAATCAGCGAGGTCGGTCATTAAAGGCAACTACAGAGCTCCGCTTCTATGCTTCTATGAGGCTCATGCTCCGTATATTGACTTATTTCATTAAATGCGTATTCCATAATGAGTTTAATACTGGAAGGAAAGCCGGAATAGGGAGGTTTGGCAAGCAACACGTACGATAAGGAACCCCTGCGAGGTAAATGCGTTAACGATCGAGCATTTGGGGTTGATAAATGATTTTAATTACGATTTTAAGTGATTGAATATCAATGATGTTTATTTAAAGTAATTATAGTGGTCAAGAATGATTATTATAGAAATTGATAAACCAGATTAACTGATTAAACTGGATCAAACCGAATTGAAAAATGACAAACTACAGTTTTATAAAAGGTTTTTCATTGTAAAAAATCGAACCGTAAAATCCGTTTGGTTTCCGATTATAATGAAGTAAATTGGTATTTCACGTATCAAAAATGTCTGATGGTTGAGCTTATCCTTTGATCTGAGACATGCAAATAACTTTTCTCCAGAACTATCTACTATAAAAATTCAATCTATAAATGAAATGATAGTGAACTGTGGTAGAAATCATGTAGAAATGAGTAGAAATGGGTCAAAATCGGGTAGAAATGTGTCCAAAATTTTAGAATATGGATTACAAAGGAACTTAGTATAATTTTACGTAAACATACTAGACATATCAACATTTCACAAAATAAATGTTTTCCATTCAAATCAGCGAGGTCGGTCATTAGAGCCAACTGCAGAGCTTTGCTTATAAGCTTGTATGAGGCTCATGCTGACCGTATAATGACAAATTTCATTAAATGCATATTCCCTCATGAGTTTTACCATACTAGAAAGAAAGCCAGAATCAGAAGGTTTGACAAGCAACACGTACAATAAGGAACCCTTGCGAGGTAATGGCGCTAACGATCGAGGATTTGGGGTTGATAAATGTTTTTAATTACAATTTTACTTGATTGAATATCAATGATGTTTATTTAAAGTAATTATAGTGTTCAAGAATGATTATTATACAAATTGAAAAACCGGATTAACTAATTAAACTGGATCAAACCGGATTGAAAAATGACAACCTACAGTTCTATAATACGTTTTTCATTGTAAAAAAGTCAAACCGTAAAATCCATTTGGTTTCCGGTTATAATGAAGTAAATTGGTATTCCCCGTATGAAAAATGTCTGATGGTTGAGCTTTGCCTTTGATCAGCAAAATGAAAATTACTTTTCTATAGACCTAGCTGATATAGAATTTCAATCTTTATATGGAATGATAGTGAACTGTGGTAGCATCAGGTAGAAATGAGTCGAAATGGGTCTAAATCGGGTAGAAATGAGTACAAAATAGTAGAATATGGATTAAATAAGAAATTGGTATAATTTTACGTAAACATACTTGACATATCAACATTTCACAAATTAAATGTTATCCATTCAAATCAACGAGGTCGGTCATTACAGCCCACTGTAGAGTTCCGCTTTTACGCTTGTATAAGGCTCATGCTGACCGTATATTGACTTATTTCTTGAAAAGCATATTCCACCATGAGTTTTACCACACTGGAAGGAAAGCCGGAATCGGGAGGGTTGACAAGGAACACGTACGATAAGGAACCCCTGCGAGGTAATGCGCTAACGATCGATCATTTGGGGTTGATAAATGACTTTAATTACGATTTTAAGTGATTTAATTTCAATGATGTTTATTTAAAGTAATTATAGTGTTCAAGGATGATTATTACAGAAATTGAAAAACAGGATTAACCGAATAAAGTGGATCAAACCGGATTAAAAAAATGACAAACTAAAGTTTAATAATAGGTTTTATTTATGTAAAAACATCGAACCGTAAAATCCATTTGAATTCAGGTGATAATGAAGTCAATTGGTATTCCTCGTATGAAAAATGTCTGATGGTTGAGCTCATCCTTTGATCTGCGACATGCAAATAACTTTTCTCTAGACCTAGCTGCTATAGAAATTCAATCTATAAATGGAATGATAGTGAACTATGGTAGAAATGAGTAGAAATGGGTCAAAATCGGATAGAAATGAGTCCAAAATACTAGAATATGGATTAAAGAGGAATTTGGTATAATTTTACGTAAACGTACTTGACATATCAACATTTCACAAAATAAATGTTATCCATTCAAATCAGCGATGTCGGTCATTAAAGCCAACTGCAGAGCTCCGCTTCTACGCTTGTATGAGGCTCATGCTGACGTATATTGACTTATTTCATTAAATGCGTATTCCATCCTGAGTTTTACAATACTAGAAGGAAAGCCGGAATAGGGAGGTTTGGCAAGCAAAACGTACGATAAGGAACCCCTGCGAGGTAAATGCACTAACGATCGAGCATTTGGGGTTGATAAGTGATTTTAATTATGATTTTAAGTGATTGAATATCAATGATGTTTATTTAAAGTAATTATAATGGTCAAGGATGATTATTATAGAAACTAATAAACTAGATTAACTGATTAAACTGGATCAAACCGGATTGAAAAATGACAAACTACAGTTTTATAATAGGTTTTTTATTGTAAAAAATCGAACCGTAAAATCCGTTTGGTTTCCGGTTATAATGAAGTAAATTGGTATTCCACGTATGAAAAAGTCTGATGGTTGAGCTCACCCTTTGATCTGCGACATGCAAATAACTTTTCTCTAGAACTAGCTGTTATAGAAATTCAATTTATAAATGGAGTGATTGTGAATTGTGGTAGAAATCAAGCAGAAATGAGTAGAAAGGGGTCGAAATCGAGTAGTAATGAGTCCAAAATATTAGAATATGGATTAAAAGGGTACTTGGTATAATTTTACGAAAACATACTAGACATATCAACATTTCACAAAATACATGTTATCTATTCAAATCAGCGAGGTCGGTCATTAGAGCCAACTGCAGAGCTCCGCTTCTATGCTTGTATGAGGCTCATGCCGACCGTATAATGACTTATTTCATTAAATGCATATTCCATCATGAGTTTTACCATACTGGAAAGAAAGCCGGAATCAGGATGTTTGGCAAGCAACACGTACAATAAGGAACCCCTACGAGGTAATTGCGCTAACGATCAAGCATTTGGGGTTGATAAATGACTTTAATTATGATTTTAAGTGATTGAATATCAATGATGTTTATTTAAAGTAATTATAGTGTTCAAGTATGATTATTATAGAAATTGAAAAACCGGATTAACTGATTAAACTAGATCAAACCGGATTGAAAAATGACACACTACACTTTTATAATAGGTTTTTTATTGGATAAAAATTGATGCGTAAAATCCAATTGGTTTCCGGTTATAATGAAGTAAATTGGTATTCCCCGTATGAAAAATGTCTGATGGTTGAGCTTAGCATTTGACATGCGATTAGCAAGTAACTTTTCTCTAGAACTAGCTGCTATAGAAATTCAATCTATAACTAGAATGATGGTGAACTGTGGTAGAAATCAGGTAGAAATGAGTAGAAATGGGTCGAAATCGGGTAGCAATGAGTCTAAAATAGTAGGATATTGATTAAAAAGGAACTTGGTAGAATTTTACGTTAACATACTAGACATTGTTAGGAAATCACTAGTTTAACGCAGCGGAATTTAAAATTTGATTTCCTTTTTCTAGATCGTTCTTCGTTTAATGCAATAAACACGTTAAGTAGTTTGACGGTTATACCTAGATGATCTATAAGATCGTTGCTTTGACCGTCAACGGAGAGTAGTTCAGTGCGCAAGCCGTCCATGCCTCCGGCCTCTATCGCTAATCCATACGAACCCCTTGCCGGAATCCTCCTTGGATTGCTATTGGAAAACTCCGGTTGCTAGACCGGCCTTTTCCCTCCCTCACAAACTCACTATGGGTTGCTCTCTATTTTACACAAGAACTATGAGCTCTTGCAATTGTGATGTACAAAAGAGCTTGACACCCACCTCTTATTTATAGTCAAAAGTGGCGCCCCATATGGTGTGGAGGAGAAGAAAACCTTTCCCAATAAAATAAGGAAAATCTTCTAGATTGATTTATCTTTTTAATGATAATTAATTTTGTCAATATCTTATATTGAATATAATTATCTTATTACCATAAATCTATTTCTCCAAAATCAATTAATATCTTATATTAATATTATGGCAATCTTATTAATTAAAGTTTACAATCCAAGTGTATCTTACACACTTAAATGTGGCGCCCCAATAGTCAAAAGATTGACTTCCGGAATATTCTTTAATTAATATAATTTGTATATAATTAATATCTTGTATTTTATTTATTCATAATAAATAAATACCACCATATTAATTTACCACTATAACCTTCATAGTCTAGAGATAAACTTTCCTTAATTATTTGGTTATCAACTATAACCACATTTTAATCCGACTCGATGTTCATATGTGTGTGACCCGATAGGCTTCCGAATATGTTGGCCGTAGACACAAAGTGCAAATTACTAAAATGCCCTTCATGCCTAACGATCACGGGATAGAGTCTAGCAACACACCGTGACCCCAATCATCGGAAGAGTCAAAAGCAATGACTACTACCTTTCATGTGAAGCGATACATCGTGTAACTTACAATCCTATCATTTGTAATAATATCCATACGATCGTATCTCAAGTGTCAATACATTAACGATCGTATCTTATAATCTGGATATCATGCTCTCTCGGGATAACACATTTACTCTCACTTTGCAAAGATTCTCGAGAGCTAGACATTCCTTATAAGAAGGCCATTTCGGATAGTCGATCCCAATCATAGGATACACGATTCCCGGATGACCAATCATGTATACTCCACATGCTTCAATATCATACCCAATAACTACCGCATGATCGCCCCGTGGTTAGGAGAAATCTCAATAGTGTCAAAGCATGACAATCCAAACCGTGATGCCATGAAGACTCCGGTCAAAAGGATAATTACACAACCGCCACATAGTGTGACACTTAATGTAAGTGGGTCCACCTAACGTCGCATTCTCTAATACACATCCACGCATACCCAAGTGTCCCTACACTTCGATAGAGCGAGATCTATCCCTATCTTCTAAAAGATAGAAAACATCCAATACGTGCTAGTCTGATTATACTATCAATGTCCCATTTGATAATATGTAAGACTAGAGACATTTAAGTACCAATCTTGTTATAGTGATTAGAGATCTCATCAACCATAATCACTATCGTGGTTTCTCTATCACAGATTGACACTAGGGACGTTACTATATATATACAACAAATAACATGAAGATAAACAATATATAATAACTTAAGTGCTTTTATTAATCATAATAAAGTTATTACATGAACTAAATAGACTGTAAATGACCCGACCCGGTCGGATCCGTTCCAACCCGATTGGGTTTAGGACACATTTCCAATAGACATATCAGCATTTCACAACATAAATGTTCTCCATTCAAATCAATGAGGTTGGTCATTAGAGCCAATTGCAGAGTTCCGCTTCTACGCTTGTATGAGGCTCTTGCTGACCGTATAATGACTTAGTTCATTAAATGCTTTTTCCATCATGAGTTTAACCATACTGGAAGGAAAGCCGGAATTAGGAGGTTTGGCAAGCAACACGTAGGATAAGGAACCCTTGCAAGGTAAAAGCGCTAACGATCGAGCATTTGGGGTTGACAAATGATTTTAATTACGATTTAAAGTGATTGAATATCAATGATGTTTATTTAAAATAATTATAGTGTTCAAGGATGATTATTATAGAAAATGAAAAACTGGATTAACTGATTAAACTGGATCAAACAGGATTACAAAATGAGAAACTAATGTTTTATAAAAGGTTTTTTATTGTAAAGAAATGGAACCGTAAAATCCGTTTGGTTTCCAGTTATAGTGAAGTAAATTGGTATTCCCCGTATGAAAAACGTCTGATGGTTGAGCTTAGCCTTTGATCTGCGACATGCAAATAACTTTTCTCTAGACCTAGCTGCTATAGAAATTCAATCTATAAATGGAATGACAGTGAACTGTAGTAGAAATCAGGTAGAAATGAGTAGAATATGGTCGAAACGGGTAGAAATGAGTCCAAAATAGTAGAATATGGATTGAAAAGGAAATTGGTATAATTTTACATAAACATACTAGACATATCAACATTTCACAAAATAAATGATATCTATTCAAATTTGTGAGGTCTGTCATTAGACCTCGCAGATTTGATAGAGCAGCAATTATTTTTCGTGGTGCAGGTGTCAATTTCAATCCCCGTGATTATGAGGAAGATATGAAACAGGTTTCCCCTTGTTTCTGATTCTTAGTTTGTTCATAAATGTTGGAGTTTTCCGTTTTATATTTGTTCAAAGTAATTATAGTGTTCTGAATGGCACAATTTAAGAATTTATCCAACGAGGAATTCATACACACACTACGGCGTCAGAGTAATGTTTTCATGCCGTAGGATTCAAGCTTTGATGCTTTCTTGAAGCCGATTTCCATTGCAAGGTCAGTGTTTTATTATTGGAAGTTTTAGCCATTCTATATTCAAAGACTCATCCAACCGTATCTTATCATAGCCGTGAATCAAGATGAAAGCGAAGAGGATGCAAGTGATTGAATAGTAAAATTAGTTAATTTTATTGTTGAGGACATGCCCTTTGTTAGACTTGTTTAGCGTTATTGTGTATAGTAGATTTGAAATTTGTAATGCATACTTTGGTGTATTGGGTGATTTATTTTATAAAAGATTGATTTAAAACTACTATGTTGCTATAACATGTTATTACTTTTTACTTGAAAGACATTTTGTTAAAATTTCATTATAGATAATATAATACGATGTGCAAGCCTAATTGTATTATTGTAAATTCGGTGTGTTACGACATGTAAAAGCATGTAGTGAATTAACATTTCTATTGGCAGGAATCAGTTACGACGTGCAAAGCATGTCGTAAAATTATAAATTACGACGTACAATAGCACGTTGTAAATCAATTGGCAGGAACCAGTTTCAACGTGCAAAGCATGCCATAAACGAGAAATTACATTTTCATCATAGTCATTTTACGACATGCAGGTGCATGTCATAACAAAAATTTACGACGCATACTTATGCATGTCGTAAAAAAAATTCAGTTTTACTACGCTGGTTTATACTGTACTGTGGATGTGTATGGAAGAAATCATATGTCAAACTGACCCACTTATATTAAGTGTCGCAGCATGTGGCAGTTGTGTAATTATCCTGAGACCGGAGTCTTCATGGCATCACGGTGTGGATTGTCGTGCTTTGACACTATTGAGGTTTCCCCTAGCCATAGGGCGATCATGCGGTAGTACTCGGGTATGATATTGAAGCATGCATAGGATACATGTTTTTCCGTCCGGAAATCGTGTATCCTAATAGTAGGAGTAAATATCCGAAATGGCCTTCTTGTAAGGAATGTCTAGCTCTCGCAAATCTTTGCAAAGTGGGAGTAATTGAGTTATTCCGAGAGAGCATGATATCCAGATTATAAGATACGATCGTTGATGTATTGACACTCGATATATGATAGTATGAATATTATTACAACGATAAGATTCAATTTACATGGTAACTGTTTCACATGAAATGTAGTAGTCATTGCTTCGGACTCTTCCGATAATCGGGGTCACGATGTATTGCTAGACGCTATTTCATGATCGTTAGGTATGAAGGGCATTTTCATAATTGCACTTTATGTCTACGGCCAACATATTCGGAAGCCTATCGGGTCACATACATAAAAACATCTAGCCGGATTAAAATGCGGTTATAGTGATAACCAAATAAGGAAAGTTTATCTTGACTATATAGTGTTATAGTGATTAAATTAATATGGTAGTATTTATTTATTATGATTAAATTAAATACAAGATATTAATTGTGTTGATTAATTAAAGAATATTCCGGAAGCCATTTAATGGCTAAATGGGGCGCCACTTTTAAGTGTATAAGATATACTTGGATTGTGCAATTTAATTAATGATATTATCATATATTAATATTAGATGTTAATAGATTTACACACACACACACACACACACACACACACACACATATATATATATATATATATATATATATATATATATATATATATATATATATATATATATATATATAAGTCCCTGTATTTTCGACTTTTAATCTCAATTTTTTTCACGTGGCAAAACCATATAATATTACTGAGTTTTGCCCGCCACGTGTCATGAGGCGAAGGGGTAGGCCAGAGGCGTGACGTAGTCGCTCACGACCTTTCTTTTTCATCTTCTTCTGTGTATTTACATAAATTTAGTTCAAATTTTAATTTAAAAAAAAAAAACTTTTTATATGTTGTTCAGTGAAGAATTCTAAGAATGTTTGTAGTTGAAAGTTAAGTCTAATTCGTTGTAAATTAATTTATAAAAATTATTTACCGTTCTTCTCTCTTTGTAAAGTTCTCACTATTCATGCATTGACCAAGTCAACATTTTGATTCCGACCTCCGATCAAAGATCCGTCCGGTCCATCCATTCCAAATGGGGGGTAATTGCAAGACTTAGTCACTTGCACAAATGTGGCTTAGTCTTGCGTGCTCATGCACTTGAAAGAACCATGATCCATCGGTTAGATAGTGAGAAAACTGGGTTTGAAATTTGAATGTACAATGTATTGTGAACAGACAATTTCTCTATCATCCAATACTGTTTCAATCACTATTGTACAACAGTAAAAGGTAATGATGATGTCGGATATTTGAATTGTCTGATTCAGTGTGAAACTGATTAATATTTTTCTTTCTCCATTTTCTGAGAAAAGCACTTTATTTGTCTTTTTTCAATTTCTTCATGATTATTTTCTTGACATGAAATGCACTAGTCATCTTCTCCTCCACCTGCAATGAATAGTCTCCACCACCTGCAATTAAAATTAAAGCAGGGGGCTTTTATTATACAATCTATAATTGCAACCGCCGGCCCAGTGTGGGAGTACAGTCCATCACCCAAATACCCAGATAATCATTTTCAGGGATAATTGTGTTAAGGCAATTAATGATTAATGAATATATGACAGATCCACTAGAACACTTTGACCATTGTTCATCTCTCTCACCTATAATGATTAAGGACGTACTAACTTAACCTTAATGGTCATGGGTTAATGACTAACTTAAAAAAATAAATGGTAAACCCTACCATTAAGGGTCCCCTCACCCCCGATCCCACAGGAAAGTGAGGAGAGGTTAATCAGGTAACCTAGTAGCTCCAACATGGGTTGCCTTTTCGACCACTGCACTGAAGGGTGTTATCAATCGGAAATCAACCCCATTACGGGAATCGAACCGCTGACCTCCAGCTTATAGTCCAGGCTACATTACACACCCATGCCGCCACCACTAGGCTGCATTACACACCCATTAACATTAATGGTTAATGGGTTAATGACTAACTTAACATTAAGGGTCGTGGGTTAATGAATAACTTAACATTAAGGTTTCAGAGGGAGTGTACAGGGCATAGTTCATCATCTCCTCCACCTGCAGGCTGAGCAACCGTTCATCTGGGCTACCAAAACTCAAAACTCAAAACGCATGAATATATATATATATATATATATATATATATATATATATATATATATATATATATATATATATATATATATATATATATATATATATGTGTGTGTGTGTGTGTGTGTGTGTGTGTGTGTGTGTGTGCAAGCGTGTGTGGTAATATAATAAAGATAGTCAATATTAGATATTGACAATATCTTGAAAACATTTAATATAAGATATTAAATTGAATGAGATAAATCTATAATATTTATTTTCCTTATTTACTAGTAAAAGGTTTTATTTCACGTTACTCCTCATAAGAAGCTTTTCCCATTGGGAAAGGGACACAGTGAGGCACGCCATATACCCTATATAAGCAAGGGGTTGACTAGCTCTTTTGTACATCACAATTAGAAGAGTTCTAATTTACAAAATAAACTGAGAGCTTCTTAGAGAGAGTTATTGAGAGAGAGAAAAAATGTCATTCTAGCAGCTGGGTTTTTCTAGTAGCTATCCAAGGAGGATTCCAGCGAGGTGCTAGTGTGAATATTGATAGAGGCTAGACACGTGGACAGCTTGAGCGCACGACTACTCTTCTTAGATAGTCAAAGCTTCAATCTTATAGATTAGTCAAGGTAATCACCGTCTACTACTTAACGTGTTTATTGTTTTAAACAGAGTCGATCTTGGGATCAGAAATCATTTTTTAAAATTTCGCTGCGTAAAACTAGTTGATTTCCTAACATCCCGAGCTGCTGTTTCATGATTTGGATCTGCGGAATCCTCAGTTGCTGAGTCAAGTCAGTGACTTGGGTCTGTTGTAACTATGGCAGATCCTCACTTGGTTCTTCATTTATCAGATTTTGAAGGGGATGGAACTAAGCATTGTTTGCTTTTCCAATTCCAGGTGTTCAGCTCATCAAACACCACATCTCTACTAATCACTATCTTCTTAGTTATAGGATATATTAAACAACTTAAATGCCTTGGACTTTTTCTGATCCCCAAGAAAACACATTCCTCTCATCTATCACTGATTTTCTTTCTATTTGCATATGGAATATGAGCATAAGCAATGCATCCAAAAATTTCAAAATGACTTACATATGGTTTGATTAAGCTCCATGCTTCTTCTGGTGTCAACAGAAAATGTTGGACATATGTTCAGAATATGCACATTCCAACTTACAGCCTCAGGCCAGAATCTCTTTGGTACATTTCCATATGCCAGCATGCTTCTTACCATATTCAGAACATTCCTATTCTTCCTCTCAGACACACCATTTTACTGTGGTGTGTATGCTACTGTCAATTCCCTTCTGATTCCATTATTGTTACAAAATTCTTCAAACTAAGCAGAGCGAAATTCTTTTACTCTATTTGTTCTCAAGATTTTAATATTTTAACATGTCTCCTTTTCTCTCAGCAATTAGAAGATCTTGATGCATTCAAAGATTTAGATTTTTCTTGCAAGAATTCAGCCTAAGTTTTTCTGGAAAAATCATCAGTAAATGTTGTGAAGTATCTCTTACCTCCATTATATGATGGATTGATTGGGCCACACAAGTCATAATGGATGAGCTCCAACACTTGTTTTTCTCTCCAAGACTTTCCTTTTGGGAAAGGATGTATTTGTTGCTTTCCTTTAGTGAACTCTTCACATACTTGTTGGGGAGTCTGAATCTGAGGAAGCCCCTAAACCTTTTACTTCAGTTGAAGAGTTTTCAGACCACCAAAGTTGAGATGTCCATACCTGTAGTGCCATAACCAAGATGTGTCCTTCAGTTCTTCCATAAGACATGTTTGTGGATCCTTGATTTCGAAAAGGAACAGTCTATTGGCATTCATGGGAACCTTAGCTATAATTCCATTGCTTGAATCCTTGATTTCACACTCCTTATTCTTCAGAATAATCTCATATCCTTTTTCTAGTAGTTGTCCCACACTTTACAGATTGCACTTCAGATCAGGAACATATAGAACACTAGAGATTGTTTCAGATTTCCATTCTTGGATTTGATACATATATCCCTTTTTCCATGGCTCTAACTGAGGAATTATCTTCAAACTTCACCTTTGAATGATATGATTAATCTAAGTATGATGATGATGCTTTATTGCCACACATATGATTAGTGCATCTTGTGTCAACATACCATACTTGAGGTGCTTATGTCTGCTCATGCTGTGTAGTCATCAGTAAAGTCTCCTCCTCCTCTTTGTCAGCAAAGTGAGAGCTCTGCTGAGTCCCCTTCTCCTTATCTGTTGGAAATTTGGTGATGTAGTGTCCAAATTTGTGACATCTAAAGCATTCAACATTCTTCTTGTTTGCAGTATTACCTCTTCCCTCTACATGCTTGGATGACTGAGAAGTGTCCCTGGATGTTCTCCCTCTACCTCTTTCTCTGCCCTTACCCCTGGCCCTATAATTGTTATTAGAGGCAGTGGTCTTCAAGGCCTGCTCTTCATTTGATGCTGTTGAGCCTCTCTACATCTTCTGTTCATGAACTTGCAAGGAGCTTTGCAGTTCATCAAGAGACGGTGCATTAATGTCTTTTGATTCCTCAATGGAGCACACCACATAACCAAATCTTGAGGTTAGAGACCTCAAAATATTCTCCACAATTGCCACATCTGCCATCTTCTCATCAAGAAATCCCATTTTATTGCAGATTCCGTTGTCCTTGCACACTTGGTAGAAACAAATTCACCCTCTTTCATTTGTAGGGTTTCAAAATCTCTACTTAGAGCATGTAGTTGTGATCTCTTCACTCTAGAATTTCCTTGATACTCCCTCTTCATGGAATCCATATATCTTTTGATGATTCCTTGCTTAGAATGGTCTCCAAGATAGCTCTATCTATTGCTTGAAACTGATAGTTCTTAGCCTTCAGATCTTTGAGTTTTTTGCTCTCAAATCTGCTATTTGTGAATCAGTTGGGGGAGGATTTACAGCTGGTTCAACAACTCCTTGTTCAATAATGGTCCAGTACTCCTTAGAACATATGAAATTCTTTATTAACATGCTCCAGTGATCATAATGATGTCCATCGAACCTGGGGATGGAAGCTTGAACAAAGTTGTTTCGGCAATGGATCTATCTCCAACTGCATATATTATGTTGAGATTATGGCTCTGATACCATTGATAAGTTTTTGGAAGAGATTGTTTTTGGGAAAACTTGAAACTTTCATTTATAAAACAAGGATATAGATACAAGTAGTAGAAAACAAACCACTAAGCCATTTCCTACAAAAGAGGAAACATGCAACAACAACACTCTAGTAATGGGAAATCATGCTGAAAATCGAAAATAACTTGGCATAGCCTTAGGTAATGTAAAATACATAATTAATCTAACACTTCTAACATGTAGTGCATGTGACTTGTTGCCATTTATATTTAGGGCAGCAACTGTTTTTTTTTTTTTTTTGGAAGTCCTAACTTCTTTCTTAAAATTGTTCGTTTTCGCTATTAAACAGATTTACGTTAAAACCAATACATGACTCTGCATTGATAATGGGCACCATGTTGGTTTTGCTCAAATTAGATCCTTTAGTCAATACAGGCAACTAACTTAAAGATTTAGAAGAAAAAACAAAATCAAAGTCGTCTACTGTTCTAATTTGTCCAGTCAAATCTTCTCTTAAAATCAAAGTTTCTCAATTAAAAAAATGTAGGAAGACCTCTAGAGAAGACTTTCAGTGTCATTTATTTATTTTTTTTGAAAGTTCTTTCAGTGTCATTTCTAGTAGTAACAGTGGGAATACAATAACAGCTCAGTGGAAAAAGAATCGGGGTTTTGTAGTAACAACAATTCCGTTAAGTTCGGGATGAGATCACCTGTCTAATTAAGTTGTGTGTTTAATTTCGGTGTCTAAATAAAAACTACGTCGTTTCATGTGTATTTGATTTTACTTTTTTTGAAAGTTCTTTCAGTGTCATTTCTAGTAGTAACAGTGGGAATACAATAACAGCTCAGTGGAAAAAGAATCGGGGTTTTGTAGTAACAACATTTCCGTTAAGTTCAGGATGAGATCGCTGTTATGCTAAGTTGTGTGTATCAATTTTGATTATACAAATATAAACTACGCCGCTTCATTGTGTATTTGATTTTTGTGTTTTGTTTTTCTTATTTCTTTGAAAAATCAAATACTGCGTAAACGAGCGTAGTTTTTACTTGTATTAATCGTAAATTGCATACATACAACTTAAACAGGTGATCTCGTCTTGTTAAGTTCGGGTGTGGGAATACAATAACTGCCAACGACTTCTTATTGGGAAAAAAATACAAACAACTTTTACCCACAAGAGACAAGACATTTTCCTCCATTTAAATCATCTACGATAATATAGAAACGAGATGGTGAGAACCATTTAAGTTGTGATTGACATTTTTTTTTTGTACCCGACTTTTTTTTTATAAGTTTATAAGTTTATAAGTTTTATAAGTTTCTCCTAACATTTATCAATATAACAAATAAAAAAGCATACTTCATTATGACGGTATTTTTTCATGTATTGTAATATTGACAAAGTTTTTCATATATGTATTTCAATTAACATTTCTGAATTAAAAAATTAAAATCAGAGAAAAATTGTTCTTGGGCTGACAAATATGCTTAGGATAGTATCGTTTGCAATAAACTATTCAAGAACTTATGAAATTAGAATTCAAAAGAACAAATAAATACGATGCTTAAATGAAAAGTAATATTTCTTGAAGCAGAAAAATCATTTTGAGAAATATAGACTCTAAAGGTAATAAATAAATGAAAGTAGTAGTAAACGTGAAATGTTGAGCATGGAAGAAGTGCAAAAACATGGTTTTTTTTTGGATGTACGTAGTATAATACTAGTGGATATTGTGGTGGAAAAAAAATTCCTTGGGAGACCGTCTATTCAAGAGTTATGGTCTAGCTACACCATGTCAGCATTGGTTTACTGGATAATAATGGATGCAACATTATAAATTTGAGCTAATTGTTTTTCCAAAATAAGGATTAATGTCAGCATTTGTATATTTTATTGGATATGGTCCATCGTATCATATCTTTAGTTGACTAGGATAAAATTTTCGAAAGATCTTGCCAATTGCAACAATCAAAGCTCTAATTTGGTGCGTTTCGAAAAAATATATATATATATATATATATATATATATATATATATATGTTACTTGCCATGAAGCTCCAATTATAAAAATTACAGTGTATACGATTATTATTATTATATTTATTTTTAATGCTATGAGTAGTCACACTTCAAAGCTTAGCATGTACTATTCTTTAGGACTTTGATGTTATGCAAACAGTCGTGTTTACTTTGTATCGAAATTATTGTACGCCACACGTGCGTGAAAACGTTTATAGTATGGGTCAATGTTTTGAAATTAACATACATACTTAGAAGTATACGTTTACAAGGGATTAATTAAAAAACAACTCTCGCTAATAAGCGGTGTGAGATCTATAAATTTTATGGAAAATTAGGGATAAGGACACAATCTGAAATATTTTTAAGAACGGAGACAAATACATATATTTTTATAGGGAGATGGACAATCGCATAATTTTTATAGCGGAAGAACAAACAAGTGAATCCCGAAAAATCGGTGAATCTCTCAAGAAATCCCGAAATCGTTGAATTTTCGGACGGTGAATTCGACAGTGAATCCGAAAATTAGTGAATTTCGACGATGAATTTTGAAAATTAGTGAATTTCGACGATGTAATTTAAGTCAAATGAATTTAAAGCAGTGAATTTCAACACAAGTGAATTTCGATAATGAATAAATAGTTTTGTCTTTATGCAAAAGTTTCAAAAACTGTCCTTCTACTCAATTGATGAAATATTTCTGTCATTCTCCCTCATTCCCCCTAAATTTTAGTAAGGTGCTGTTGGGGACAAGAATAGTTATTGTACAACAGTTATTAGAGAGTTATATCAAATGGATAGATTAGATACATCCACCTCACACATACACCTCTATTGTATGAAAATGGATAAGTTGGATGCATATTATTCTTACACTTGGTATAATCTTCCGAATCACCGATGCATCATAATTGTTCTCGTCAGAGACGGAACTAGAATTCTTGTTGAGAGTCCCTCACACTCAAGAACATAGAGAATTCATTTTTTAGTTTCATCTTTAAAAAAAAGAAATAATGGAAAATTTAAATTACCCCTTAAACTATAACTTACGCAAAATTTATCTTTTTAAATTATTATTTGATCGATTTACAACTCTAAACTATACTATAGGGGTAATTCACAAACTCAAAGTATTAATTATTCATATTACCACATTAAACCAATATTTTGATTAATTTACGCACTTTACGTTTATAATATTATTATTCAAGTATTCTATCAAGGACAATTCTGGCATTTCACCATTATTTTTCGTATTTTCTTCTCAAATAGTTTTTTCCCACCATCTACCCATCCTTTCTACTCCCTCGTACCCTTCTTCACATCATCATTACATATAGAAAACAAATTCAGAGGCATTATTGTTTATTGTCTACCATTATTGTTTACACAAATTTTCATATATTATTATATATATCCATCCCTCCAAAGAAATAGAAATAATAACATAATGGAGAGTCTTTTTACACCTATATGTTTTCCTAATCGAATTTGAGCCAGTTAATAATTTTTATTCTGACCGTATTTGAGTCAGGGTGTTGGTTTATCCAAAACTCAATATTGGTCAGAAAGTACAATTGAAACTTACTAACTGAAATTCGGATCGTAAACTATCCACATCTTGCCTGACCGAATTTCAATTAGAAAAAAAGTTTTATTCCTGATCGAATTTGAGTCGTGATGCTGGTTTTTTCCAGACCCAATATCGGTCAGAAAACACATTTGATACTTCCTAACTGAAATTCAGTCCGTAAACTAATTAATATGTTGACTAAAATTAAGTCCAAATAACTTAATCAAAAATTTAAATTGTAAAACTAGAAATAAAAGTTAGATACGTTAAGATTTTTTTAGATATGAAAAGACTTTATAACATAAACATCATCTTATCCCTGGTACAGATCCCTTTGTGGCTCTTTGAGCTGTTCATTGAAATCCAAGCGTGAAATCGAATATAAAAAAGTAGATAAAACTAAAACGTTTTCTTTCTTGATTGATTCTTCACCGGGAAGACATGAGATTGCCAACTTAATCTTGTTTTTCAACCCTGTAACAGAAGTGACGGAGGTCGGGTCGGCCCCCGGCCACGTGTCATCCCTAACATTACTCAACTTTAAGTGATGCAGGATGAGCGTACAAACGTTAAGGGCCAGGAGCCCCACTTTAAAGCCTAAAGGCAGATCAGACCCTCAAGCGGGAGGTCAACCGGGCTCACTCCTCAGTCCACCGCAGGTCGGTCATGACGCAATAGAGATGGGTCAGTGCAGTTCTGCCATAACTACTTCAGGAGCTCGATGCAGGTAAACCTGGGCTACCCCTCTTACTTAACCCACACGTGTCTATTGTACATATAATTATGGAAAAAATCTTAAGCCATAAAGGCTGTGATCCCTTGTTCAAATTATCGTGATCTTCTCCTAAAATCAAGGGATAGACTTAATTAAATATAATACTTGACGGATACAAAATGGAGTCCAACATTGACACGGCACAGGCTTGCCTAACACACAAGGCCCTCTATATAAACGATCATGAAAACTACGAAAAGACTTGATTCCTGAACAATTCCAGGATACGTAGGCAACTTGGGATAAACATTATCTTAGGCTTAGTCTAAACATATAATAAACACCCTTCTTTTCTTATTTTGGTAACTTTTGGATCTCCGGTTGATTATCACTAGGAAATACGACACGATTTCATATTAGACGATTTCCAACATCGTCAATTGGCACTAGAAGGAGGGTTTGAACCTCCGACCTTATGGTTAACAGCATTAAATGATGCAAGAAGAGAGTACAAACGTTAAGGGCCAGAAGCCCCACTTTAAAGCCAAAGGGCAGATTGGACCCTCAAGTGGGAGGTCAACCGGGCTCACTCCTCAGTACACCACATGTCGGAAATATCTGGTCAGGTAAAAGTGAGGTAAATCAATTTGCCCACTAAGAATCTGTATGCAGTGTTATCTTCTAAAAGTGGTGAATCACCATGTTGTAAAGTCTTAGTGGAATCCATAGGTGTCTTAGCATGTTTAGCTCCCAAAAATTCATATTCTTCTAGGAGGTTAAGTGTGTATTTTCTTTGTGAAATGGATATGCCATTTGGATATCTGGCAGCCTCAATCCCTAGGAAATATCTTAATTTTCCAAGATATTTGATGGTGAATTGCTGATGTAAGGCATCATTAACTTGCTGAATCAACATTTCACTAGGGCTAGAAACTATAATGTCATCCACATATACTAGTAAGTCAATAAATGATTGTCCTGACCCTTTTGTGATTAAACTATGGTCATGTTTGGATTGAATGAATCATTGATCCTCCAATGATTCAGTTAACTTGCAACTCCACTGTCTGTTGGCTTGTTTAAGACCATATAGTGATTTGGTAAGTTTGCAAACTTGGTTTGGTTTAGTTGCTGCACAGCCTGGTGGTAATTGCATGTATACTTCTTCATGTAGATCTCCATCTTGAAAGGTAGTGTTGACATCCATTTTATGTAAATGCCAGTTATTAGTTGTTTCTACAGCAATTAAGGTTCTGACTGTGGTAATCTTGACAACTGAGGAAAAGGTTTCTTGATAATCAATCCCATACGTCTGAGTGTAGCCTATTGCTACTAATCTTGCATTGTATCTCTCTACTGATCTATCAGGATTATCTTTGATTCTGTATACCCATTTGCACCCTATTGGTTTCTTGCCTGGGGGCAAATCAACTATGTCTTAAGTGTGAGTCTTCTGTAAAGCTTCTAGTTCTTTGTTCATGGCCTCCTTTCATTCATCATGCTTGATAGCTTGATTGTAGGTTTTAGGCTCTTTAACTGCATCAATAGCATTAATGAATCTGGCATAGTCAGCGGAGAGATTGTCCAGACTCATTACTTCACTCAGCAGATGTGGAGTCTGCTAAACATTATGAGCACCCCTTTGATAAAAGGTTGGTGATTTCCTTATTCTTGTGGACCTTCTTAGTTGTCTGGGCTTAGGTGCCTGATGTACTTGTGCATGCCTTTCATTGGATTGATCGATTTTGCCGATTCCATTCTTTGGTTGGTCTGGCCGACTCATTCAAAGATGTTATCAAAGCGCCCATCACTAGCATAGGGACATGCATGTCAGCAAGATATCTAGGCATTCCTAGGACCTGTTGAAAAAGAGGAAAATGAGTTTCATGAAATTAAGTATTTCTAGCAACAAAGATGTCTTTGTTGGTAATATCTAAGAGAATAGCACCATCAGAGGTGGTTGAATTCCCAAGATAGACACAAGTCCTACATCTTGAGTCAAATTTTGTCCTATACTGCTGAAGTGTGCATGAAAAAACTAAGCAACCAAAAACTTTAAATACAGAATAGTCTGGTTTGGTGCCATAAAGAACTTCATGTGGAGTGCTTTCCTTCAGCAGAGGTGTAGGTGTGGCATTATTTAAATTTACATCATGTAAAAGACAAAAACCCCACTATTCAATGGGCAGATTACTTTGGAACCTCAAACCTTTTGCAACATTCAGCAGATGCTGATGTTTTCTTTCAACGATACCATTTTGTTCGGGTGTACTTACACAGGATGTTTGATGTATGATACCCTGCTGAGCATAAAATTCAGTAAGTTGAAACTTTGCACCATTGTCAGATCTAAATATTAGTTTAATAATTTTATGAAACTGAGTAGAAACATATTTAAAAAAACATTTAACAAGGTCAGAAGCTTCAGATTTATGCTCATAAGAAAAACCAAGTAAATCTAGAAAAATCATCTACAACAGTAAGAAAATATTATTGTCCATTTACAGTATGCTATCTCAAATGACCCCAAATATCCATGTGAACAAGATCAAACATAGTATTTACAACAGTGGTTCTTAAAGGAAAAGGATTTTTCTTTAGTTTAGCCATAAGACAGACATAACAAAGATCACGATTACAAAATTTGACATCAGCAGACTGTGAACTGATGACTTGCAGTCTCTTATCAGGCAAGTGTTCAAGTCTGTAATGCCATAAAAGTGCATCATCTAATCTATTAGATAAAGTGTGATTCTCTACAGCATTGGTAACAGAAAGTCTTATTGGCTGATCCATGACATAAAGTCCTCTCTGTAACTCAGCTGAACCAATTATGTTCTTGTTTTTGTCCTGCAAAACACACTTGTTAGCAGAAAAAAAGGCTGCACCTTTTGTATGATTAATAAAAGAAGGTAAAGATAAAAGGTTATACTTAAAACCAGGAATACAAAACACGTCATGTAGGACCAGTTGAGTGTTGATCCTCACTTGGCCTATATGTGTGACAGAGACATTATTTCCATTAGGTAATCGCATTTTTATACCAGATGAAGGTTTAAGATTACTTAATAGATCTAATCATCCTACAATGTGATCTGTGGCACCAGAGTCCAAGATCCATTGTATTGATCTTCCTAAATTTAGGTAACATATTCCTGTGGCAGGTGAGTAATGTGTGACAATCTCAGCAGGTTGGCCAACAGCAAATCCTGCATGTCTAGGATGGTCATTCAGCAGAGCCATCAACTTGTCAAGTTGAGGTGCAGTAAGATTGGGAAACCCTGGTCCAGCAGACCTGCTTGATGCCTGATCTTATTCTGCTGATTGCTCCTCTTATACCATATTTGCCCTGTTTGATTTAAAACCAGTGGTAAAACCATGATTCTTGTAGCAGGTCTCCTCAATATGACCATTGAATCCACAAAAACTACATTGCATCTTTTTGGAATTTTTGAGGCTGGGATTTGCAGCAGAGTTAGGTCTGTGACAGTATGATTTTCTCCCTGTCCAATCTTTTGTGGCAATAAAACCATGGAATCTTCATTCTTGGCCTTGTTAGCCACATACAACTTTTGTCTCTCAAACTTGATTGCCATTGCAAAGGCATCATGAATTTCTGGAAAAAGGCACCATCAGCATTGCCTGTGAGACCATTGGTTCAAAATTCATCCCTTAAACCTTTAAGAAATTTCATGACATGTTCAACCTCCATGTGATCCATCAGATTGCTGATTGCATTGCAGTGACATTGAGGATCACAGGAACAAATTGTTACAGGCCTGATGGTCTTAATTTCTTCCCAAAGAATCATCAATTTTGTGAAATATTGATTGACAGAATCTGTCCCCTGTTTCAGTAGATGCATTTCTTCAAGAAGATCTGAAAGTCTTAAGGCATAAACATTTGAAAATATTGCTGCAAGATTCTTCCAAACTGCATGTGCATTTTTTAAGTACATCAAACTTTGAGCACTGGTGTTCTCCATAGAATTTAAGATCCATGATTTGACCATTGTATCACATTGCCTCCATGCATGGAAGTCGGATGAATCTGCTTCTGGCCTTTTAATTGTGCCATCTATGAAGCCAATATATTCTTGGTGATCAATACCATCTCCATTGATATTTTCCTGGGATTGTAGTTATTTCCATTCATCAATGGCTGAACAAGAACCAAAGAAGGATTCTCATTAGGATGGACATATAATGGACTGGAGGGACTTATTTCTTTTTTCTTAGCTGCCATGGCTATTAAGAACTCCAGAATTGATTCTCAAATGAACGATGATAGTGGAAAAACGTTTAAGAACTGATCAAAAACAGGAAAAAGGATAACAGTTTACTCTCAAGAAACTGAAAACTCAAAAAAAGATGAAGAACACTCTCAAGTTTCTTCAAAAAACGCATGAAGCTTTTAGAAATTCTCAAATTTTTGCTCTGATACCATGATGATGTTTGTAGAATTACAAACAAACAAAATAAAGTGCGGAATTATTATTGATCAAGTAAAATTTACAATGTGTTTTCAATGTGGCTGATCATGGGGTATATATAACATCATACACCTCATGAATCAGTTACAAGTAAGTTACAAACGGTTATAACAAATTAAAATAGAATAACCATTTTCTATATTGAACTAACTAAACTAATCAGTAGGCTACCGGTGTTAATGCTGTCAGCAGACTGCTGGTGTTCATGCGGTCAGCAGGCTGCTGATAGATCAGCAGAGTACCCTCAGCATTCCCATCAGCTTTTATACTGTAACACCCAATATATATGAATGATTAGGGTCTTGCTTTGATGTAAGAAATCCTTGTATACGCACAATTATGGCATTAGTAGAAGGATCATATCAAAATAAATACGGATTTACATAATCATGTCAAAATAAATAGCCCATGTGTTTTTATCATTTATTCAAATTTCTCACTTCAAATTTACTTAATCCTATTTACTTTATCTTACCCATAATTTATCATATAAATAATTCATGACTATTATATCAAGTGAAAAACTGTTTTCCACTTATTTTACTTAACTACATAGATTTAGGAAAAACACTTTTTCCTGGCTTTTCATTTATCACATAAATGTTTGTTTGCTAAATCCCGGGAAAATCCCTTTTTCTATTTATCTACGAGTCCTTATTATGTGGTTTACAAATAGACAAGCCAAAGACCATGAACCTATATCCAGAAAGTCCAATGATTCGAATGACCAATCAAACTTTTTAGTCGAATCACTCATCTCATTAATCTTGATGTCATGTCACCATAGAGACTGTATATTCTAGAATATAAAACATCTTACTCTACTAACTATGCAGTTACTGAGCACACAATGATATAATCATTACCTATTGATAATCTTCCATAGACGAGACATATATTGAGCAAGAGATTGTCCATAAGGCCTCTCCACAACATCTTATTATCGACTACCATAAAATCACTGGTGATCGATATCCTTGATCTTATTTTAGGTTCGCATGATCAATCTGTTCTAGAATTAAAAAACAAGGAACCATCTTTCTATATTCCCTTTAGATGAATGAGTGGCTTCATCTTTATGACTTATATTCTTGGCTACCGATCCTTGAGTGATGCCAAAATTGTCAGGATTTGGAAAGCTTCATTGAACAATCATACTGCAGAATCAAACGCCACCCTTAAAAAGACATGAGTCCATAGTAACATCAGGATTAAGATTTTTTTGAACGTCAAGTAGAGTTTTTCTTAGGGAAAATCTAGCAAGATGCTAGAAAAAGCATCAGGATTAAGATTAAATCCATATATAGTCATCTTGTGATTCAATTAGATTTTATCATTAAGGGTATAGTACAAGATCTTCATATCAAATCGGTCTAGTCATATACGAACTCTTTCACATATAAATGCAGCCATTAAGGTGTCCAACACCGACGACCCGGATCAAGCGTTCTAAGGCACTGGTGGTCGTTTTAATGTACGATCTCAAAATTCGGGCAATTTGACCATAGGCTTTTATATTTAAGGTAGTTCACCGTATACTCAATCCTCCAGTGCATAACTCATATGCACTGAGTCTTATGGTTACATTATGAACTCCTAGGGATTTTCCTGCGGTGTTCATTTAGATGCATACTATAAGCGGGAAAAAATAATTACTAAGAAATATTAATTTTGTTAATTTAAAAATACATTATTGTCTTTTTCGGACACTATTTCTATTACAATATATGGATAAAGGAGTGATAGATGGAAGAGGATGTGCATGCACCCAGCTCAACAACTCAACTCAGATGTCTTGAGAGATCGGCTTACTAACTCAGCTCAGTTGATTTCAAAGCTCAGCTTAGCTGACTTGGACTCAATAGACTATATCATGTTGTAACTCCATTCTATTATAATTGAATGTAACTTGTGCATGAAACCGTTGTAGTAAAGTTTACACTATAAATACATCATTATCAACACATTGTAACTTAACTTATTCATTATTCTTTGATCAATAAGATTTTGCATTTTATTTTCTTTCAATTCCATCAATTTCAACATGGTATCAAAGCGTTTTTGCTCAAATTATGCTAAATCTTATATTTAGTAGAAGAAATTTGAGAGTTTTGTTTAATATTGTTCTTGTGATCATTGATTCTTGAGAGATTTCTATAATCTTTTTCTTTGTTCTGTAATTAGATTCGAGTTCTTGATCAATTCTTGATCGAATTATTATATTTTATGTAAGTTTGTGTGATTAGATGTTGTTCTTGATAGCCATGGTTGTCAAGAAGCAGGAAATGAGTCCTTCTAGTCCATTTTATGTTACATCCCAGTGAGAATACTTGATCAGTATTAGTTCATCCATTGATGCATGGCAATAACTTTCATCCACGAAAGATGTTTATGGAGATGAATCTGATTACAAAGAACAACTTCAGTTTTGTTGGGATCAAGATATTCACGCATATAGGGTCATGAGTACACCATGGTTGCCCTCATAACTCCATCTGGTAATTTACCATGACGTCAATGACAACACAATCAACTCCTCCATGAGGAATGCTTATAAAATGATCATTGTCCTCACTATTCAGAACTACTTTACTCTCTTGATCCTAGAACCCTGCATACGTAGACAGTCATTCAACATTGACTCAGTTATAATTCCCTTGTTAAGTAGTTGGATTATCCTCAAGAAATCCAAGTATCCCCATAAAGATCCGATTGTTGGAACTTTATGGTGTTTTAGCTCCGAAATGGGTTTAAGTGTAAGTGACGAACTGTCAACTTCAGGCTCGGATTTGAATGCGTTACAGAATGAATTTCTGGGAGCTAAAAATAGTTTTGGACACTAACAAGATAGTAGTTGATGTTAGACTTTTGAATCACTCAATTCCGATATCGGGTGAATGAGAAATTAATGCCTAAGGGAAGAGTGATTTATGTGAGCCAAAACAGACATCAGTTCAAATCGAACTTGTTGAAACAATGCATCTGTTCGGATTATGTTCATGAAAATAATGGCATCCGTTCAAAATTCGGTTATTTCCAAATAATAACTTCCACTTCTGAACAATTGCTTCATCTACCAAAGGTTGTCATAATGCCTATATAATCTTATTGCCTTGAATGAAAACAAAGATTTTCTGCACAACAAAAATTTTCCTGCACAACAAAATTCTGCAAAATAAGAAACTGCATATTTTTTTGTTTCACAAGTCAGAGATATTCAAAGCCTAATCAGTTCGACCGCTTGTTTGCTTTGAAATACCGCAATCAGAACAATGTAAAGGTTGTTGTATCTTGGGAGACTTCTTGCCATAACCGTGGGCATTTAATCGGGGCAATAAAGTCTTAAGGACATCGTTCTACGCGCCTCAGTCTAATAAATAAGTTTCCGTTTTACTCTTGTTTTCTGCATTTTTGTATCAAATGTGTTGCACTAATTTATGTGAATAAAATTCATTCTTCTTATGTGTTCATCTTGATTGACAATCTATTTCTACAAGTTTATGTTATTCGATTTTAGAAAAATTAGCAAATCGGTACTACACTACTATTTTTCCCAACAATCTTAAGACTTTATTTGACCATGTTAAAATATGAACATGCATATTTTTGTATAAATTGTTTGTCAAACATTTTTTACATTTACTTTGCATTCTAAAACATGTTCAACTCGGTACTGGTTATTTTTTCTGAATAAGAATCAGAAAATAAATGTTGGATAAGTTGAAGCAGAAAATTTGTTTTGAACGAAATGCTTATGTGTTAGTGTGATACAACAGCATGTTTATGTGCGAATCTTTCTGTAAATTTATTTTACATGATATGTGCGATCTGAAACATCTTCCTTATTGTGTTGGTATCAATTCGGGAGATATGAAGTTACTATTAAAAATCTGCAACATAAATTGTAGAAAAACAACATGTTTTTGGGTAAAAATACAACTTGTTGCTTTGTATAATTTTTAAAAATTTATGTCAACAACATCATTATGTGTAAATATGATTCTACAAGTATGTGAGTATAGTTTACCTATGAAAAAAATCTGCAATTTGGTTGAAAAAATTGTTGTGCCGAAAAATATAAAAATAGTCAAAACTTTCTGAAAAATTGGAAAAATTGTCAATATTGAGTTGTAGTCCAAAATAATTTGTAATTACTTTCTCGTTTCAAAAAAGTTAAAGAACGAAGTTGTTTATTTGGTACTGTGGATTACAAAAATGTTCATGTTATGTTTTTAAAATATTCGGGAATTTTTAAAATTGCGATATACCAATATCGGGAAAAGTGTGGATAATAGAGTCTGTTTTGCAACTTTAATTGTTGATCTTCTGTATATGAACAGAAATGGAAGGAACATTGGATTTAACAACTCCTTTGTCATTTGTGCAACCTTCTGTTGTGCAAGGAACAAGTTCGTCTCACCACGAAAAAATGGAAAAGTTCAACGGGCACAACTTCAAGAGATGGCATCAGAAACTGCCATTCTATCTGAAAACGTTGTGTTTGGCAAAATGGCTAACTGAGGATCCTCCTGTGGAGCAAGAGGGTAAAAATCATAAAGCCTTTGTGACAGCATGGGATACATGGAAATACTCAGATTTCTTATGTAAAAATTATATTCTTCATTGTCTTGATAATACTTTATATAGTGTTTACTGTATGTGTGAAAGTGCTAAAGAATTATGGCAGGCATTTGAGATGAAATATAAGACGGAAGATGCTGGCAAGAGAAAATATATTGTTGACCGGTTTATAGAATACAAGATGATGGAGTCCAAAACCGTTGTTAGCCAAATGTAAGAGTTGCAGATAATTATCTCCGAGTGTCTCGTGGAAGGTTTGGTTATTATTGAACCATTTCAAGTTGCTGCAATAATTGGTAAACTTCCACCTTCGTGGAGAAATTTCAAAAATTATTTGAAGCATAAAAACAAGGAGATAACGATGAACAAGTTGGTGGTAAAGTTGCTTGTTGAGGAGAACAACAGATAGCTTAACAGAGGAGGACACTTTGGACAATCCATGGCAGGTTTGGTGGAGTTTAGTTCCGGTGCAAACTATGGCAAGGGTCAGAAAAGAATGTTCAAGGGTGAAAGTTCCAAAGACAATCAAGATGCTAAGCCATTTAATGGTAAGTGCTTTATCTGCGGGAAAAAAGGACCCCTTATGAATGAATGTTGAAAGCCTCGAAAGATTGAACATTCAAACTTGGCAAAAATAGTCACCGAGAGTATGGATGAATTGAATTTGTCCGCGTAGTGATTGCGGGAACTTGATGGTTGAACTTCTTTATTTAAACATTGAATTTAAATTCATGGGTTGTAATAAACAATTTAATTTATACATTATTATATGTGTAATAATTTGTATAAATTAGTAGGTAGGTGTTTATGTAAACACTTTAATGGTTGTGATGACAATTGTTATGAATATATGTACATATTTGTTGTTATATTCAAATTAATTATATACTTGCCTTTGGTTTTATTATGTACATTTCAAAATGTAAAGATGAAGTTGTTTATGCATTTGTTGATACATTTAAATTGACATACTAAAAAAGGTTAATCGATTCGTGGTGATCAAGGTGGAAAAGTGTGACTCAAGGTTTAATGAATTTTATTTTGGTACCACCAACATTTATCAAATCGTTGAAAGATACTTATCTTAATCAATTAATGTTGCGAAATTATGATTAACTTCCGGTTTACCCAAAACCTGTGGGGAAAGAATATCTTCTTGACTTAAAATTCATCAGAATCTTGGAAATGTAGGGGTGATTGGTAAAAGGAAATTTACCTAAGAAAAATGATTTAACAAAAGAAATGAAATGAAAAGGAGTTGAATTAATGAATTCCTTGGAAATATATTACGTGTGGCTCAAAATCTATAACTACTATTTGTTGGAGTTGCCGGAATCTGATCCGACCCGAAAACCCGATTCGGATGAATCGAGTCGATTCAGAACCCACACAGATTCATCAGGATCTTGATTTGATCAACATCTATAGTGGAAGCATGAATTTTACGATCTAATTAACTGATGAACGATTAATTAACACCTTAAAGAAAAGGTTACGAGATTACCCAACCAAATCGAGATGCCGTGATCTTCCGGATTGTATCTCAAAGTGACGACTAGTGGACATGGATCATGTATTCGAACCTCCTCGAATATGCTTTCAAGAAAAACCTAGTTTTTTTTTCTTCCCAATGGCTAAGACCAGAAAAAACAAAATTTCTCTCTTTTTCTTAAAAACTGGCGTCCGTTTTTTCATAAAAAAATGGCATTGGATTCAATCTCTTTTGTGTTGGGAGAAACTCTCTTTATATAGGATAATAACCAATTAGTTTGAGAGTTTATCATATACACACATATTTATCTTTTCCTTTAAGGAAAATAAAAGCCTTTATTCAATAGGTACACAAATTTCCTATTAATCCAATAAGAAAACTAATTCCTTATTTATAATTATTTAACACATAAATAATTATATTTTCCAGATTATAATTAATTAGGAGAAATTTTCTTTTCCCAAAATCAAATAAAATGGCGCCATTTTTTTTATGCCAATTAGGAATGTCTTTTCTATATTACATATTATTTACCGAATAAATAATATATGTATATTAATTAAATAGACCAACTATTTAATTTATTCTCGAGGTTCCAAAATACGAGAATTCACTCACGTGTTAGGATCCAACCCGGGGACCGTGGACCTATAACCAGTAGCAACAATAAAATTGAATAAAATTTTCATCAAACTGAATATTTCTATTCAACTTATTAATTTCAGAACTATGCCACCATAAATCTGAAACTGAACTCTATCGATTATAGATATAACTTATTCTCAATGTGTTGAGTCAATAAGTGTCCATTGATATAATCATTACATATAGACTAACCCTCCATAGACTATCCGTAATGAAGCGGGAATGTTTCCTTAAACCTTCTTCATCACATCTTTCCTTATTTACCATTAACCCACTAGTGATCAATTAGTTCATAACCAATAAGACTCCGTGGATCGATCAGTTTCTAGGATTAACAAATAAGGGGATTGTCTTTCTACATCCCGCAGGAAGGAATGGATTCCGTATCTGTGAGACATACATTCATCACTCATTCTATAATAGTGCCAACATGAAAGTGATTCAGACCGCGCCTCTAGAAATCCTTAACGAACACATCAAACCCTATCTTGAAACAAACACGAGTCTGCAATCACTTCAGGATTAAGGTTAATCCATATATGATCATCTTGTGATTTAATAAGATTTCTCAATCACGGGATTATATGAGAAACACATATATAATCGGTCGAGTCCTATATGACTACATCATATATATATTCCCCACTTAGATAACCAATATCGACGGTCCGGATAAGACGACCACACCGTAACGTGTTCTGGGCGCATTAATGGTGGTTTAATCAATAGACCCCATACTTTGATTAAGTTCACCATGGACTAACAGTTCAAGTGTCCATAAACTTAATCCTCACGTGTGACCGCACACTAAGTTATATGGCTACATAAGATACATCTTTGGGTTTTCAGCAGTGTATTACTTATGAGCACGAAACACATAATAAGATGAGAATAAATCTGTCATTTAATAAAAACAATTACCAAAATTGTCTTTCGGGCGGTACTTCCAACAATCTCCCACTTTCCCATAAAGACAAGAAACAATTGTCTTTCAGGCACTACATCCAACAATATCCCACTTGCCCATAAAGACAAGCAACAATTGTTTTTAGAGCACACCACACCCTTATTCTATTCACAACATTCTCTCACTTGCTCTAAAGCAGTTGAGACATATCTCTCAATCTGATACCTGCCAAGCGCTTATCAGTGACTTTAGATGCCACGCCGCTTGGTAAACTGATCAGCTAGGTTGTCGGATTGAGGTGATCTTTAGGACCGAAGCATCGCCTCTTTGCACGGTCTGTCTGATCAGGTGGTACTTCCTCTCAATATGCTTTTGACCTCTTGTGGCTGTGAAGTTCCTTTGCATAAGCTACTTATCAAGACCTGGAATTACTTCTAGATCCAACAAAGAACTTCTACAGCCATACTGCCACTTTAGCTGCTCGAAAAGCTGCTACGTATTTGACTAACAAATTAAAGTCAAATTGGCAGTGTTGGATTGCTCCAAAATATGTCTCCATCATAATGAGTAAACACTAGGCCCGGGATCGACTTACGATCATCCTTAGTCCGACTGAAAGTCAGAATCAGTGTAGTCAACAATATCCAAGTTTACACCTGAATATACACACACATAATTCCTCATTCTTTGAAGTTACTTGAGGATGCACTATACTACTATTCAATCCTTGAATCCAATATTTGACTTTAACTGACATTAATAATCTGACCTTCTCTATCCAAAAGAGAATCTATCCTATTTTCTCTATATCCGAAGATTGAGAGAATTATTCCGTGAGGGGTTGGGTAGGAAACCTCTCGTTGAATATTGCATACGAAAATGCATTATCATCTTAAACAATAAGATGCACGGGATATTACAAATAACTTGTTCTCATGAATTCGACCGAATCAAATTCTAAGAATATAGTTGATGTATAACATTTATATGATAAAAATTACGATGTTTTATATACATTATCGACTCTTTTTATATAAAATATAAGTAATTATAACGATAATCTTATAAAATATTAATAGTTATGAATAAATCTAAATACTATAAAAATCAAGTAAAAATGATAAAAAGTTATAAATTTTGTACCGGGTTAATAACCGGAGTGTCGTGTCAGATTCACGTGGGTATTTTTGGTATTTTATTTATAGATCTTAGGTAAACCAAGACCCCGAGTGACGACACGTTTTGGAGTAAAATCATATCTTTTGAAGGAATTAAGGAAGTGCCACGAGTTTTAAAGTTCAAGTGGATCAATGGTTCGTGACACCGTATCAAGTTATATTTTCGACGAACAAATGGCCCATCAAAAAGGCATTTTCTGAAGAAAAGTCCTTCAGGGAAGTTGTAGATCTTCTCAAGAGCTTTCCAACGCATCTTGAATTATGTCATTTGGAGATCCAGAGCTCAAGTTATGATTTTATCAAGTTTCAGATCAAGTTTGGAAAAAATCTATCCGGATCGATCCGGAATTACCTCGGATCGATCCGAAGAGACATGATGATTACCCAGCATGTGGCCTGCAGAGAAAAATCCAGGATAAGATTTTTATTCCCGGATCGATCCGCCCTTTCTCGGATCGATCCGCTTGGAAAAATCGCCTATAAATGAGAGCAAACATTGCAGCACATAGGGGGTACCAAATATATTTTATTTACCTCTTTTATTAGTAGTAGGTATGTATATAGGCCTTATGCCATAAATAAAGTAGTATCGTTATAATGCTCGAGAAATTATCGGAAGATCAATGTTGTTGAAGTCGTTGTAGCATCCGGAAGAATACAAATTTTCGATTCAATTGTTGTAATCGGGTAAAATTTCTAAAGTTTTTATGTTTGTTATGTTTGTTTTTATTTTCAGTATAATGTTAGTAGGCTAAATCTAATAACTAGCCAAAGTTATGTAATCGTTTTATTTCGATCTTTTCGGTAAAGGAATGTTGTCTAAGTAAAATTGACTAAAATTGAGTTAATTGAATCTTTTTCTATTGATAAAGTTTGATTGAAAGAATTCATAATCTAATTATGAATTGACGCTTTCGAGAGTTAGGTTATGAACTCGTTAATAGAAAAACCGGAGGGTAAAATTGGCCGAGTGAATAACGTGACAAAGGAACCATTTTTCTACCCGGGCGATTTGTCCTAAAAGATGAATCTTATTGAAATTTGTACTTAGATCGTAATAATATTAAATCATCAGTTTAATTGAAACTTAAACCGGAAAGTTGAATCGCCCGGCCTTGACAACCGGAGCCTTTAAATAAAATTGACCGCTTGTGAACGGAATGACTCATTTTTATTCAAAGGTAGAATCGTACTTCGGGACCTGTTCGTAAAAACCGTAATAGCTTGTGGATCTTGGGTCGATGACAATGGACATATGACAATTTAAAGACGCTTATGTGAGGAGGAATTGTTAACCTCGAGAGTGCACCGTTTCATTTACTCAATTGAACCTAATATAAAAGGAAAGATCGAGCACATTCCATTCACTTTGAAAAGATCGTATAAATCAATTATATAAACTTTGTCTAGTTCTCTAATAATATATTTGGCATCTCAGATATTTATATCTATATATATATTCTCCAACTTATGCATATCTATATATATTTATATATCTATATCTATTATATTAGAATAAATTTTAGATTATGCATTTATTTTATGTTAAGTAAAATAGTAGTGATCTATGTTATAAAAGCTGAGATTTAGATCGAGTTAATATGACTCTTTGGTGTTTAACCACACTTAGAAGAATTACTAAGTTCCCTGAGGATACGATACTCTGACTCACCATACTAGCACTACAGTTTGACCCGATACACTGTCGGTTAAGGACTGGTATTAGCACTAGAAAAGGCCACGTCAGCTTTCTGGCGCCGTTGCCGGGGAACGACGCTAACTTCTTTTTTGTGTCTATGGTTACTACTTGTATTAGCTCAAAATTCTCGAGAATAAGTCAACACTTTTCTTATCTCATTTCTATTTTTATTTTCGTCGGTACTTACCTTATAGGTAAGTTACCATTTTTTACTACTATTAATTTCGTGTTATTTTCTATTTTCGTTAGTTGATGACCAGAAGTGGTAAGGCCCCACTCACTCCTTATAAGCCTGACATAAACACTTACGAAAGGCAGTTAAGAGTAGAGAGAAAACGTGGTCATACTAGTCAGGGAAATCCTGACGAATCATCTTCAAACAGAAATACGAGAATGGCTGAAATCAGTGATGAAACACCTGAACAAGGGCTGGAACATGCTCTAGGGCATGGACAAAACCCTGTTAACCTTAATAATCAAAATAATAATAATAATAGAAATAATCAAAATCGGAACCAGAATAATCGTAACAACCCAGTAAACCCAAGGCCTATCTGTGACCAAACCATAAGAAGAAATCAGACTAATAATCCCATACCTAATGAAGGAGCGAATAATTTCGAGATTAAATCTCATTTTTTTGGTTTAATTGACGCAAGAGCCCAATTCCTAGGAGAAGATGATGAAGATCCGCATCATCATCTCTATCTTTTTGAAGAACTGTGCAATACAAAACCAAAAGTCAATGTGCTCACAAGGAATTAACAAGGATGACTATGTTTCCTTTTTCTCTAAAAAGGATTTGAGCCCGAGATTGGTTTATGTCTCTTCCACATCATTCACTTACAAGTTGGGAGGAGATTCAAACTGAATTTCTGAAACAATATTTCACTCCTGGACGGAATTTGGAATTAAAAGTCGAGGTTGCTAACTTTAGACAAGGATCTGAAGAAACGCTCGGGAATGCCTGGGAAAGATTTAAAAAATTGTTAAGAGCTTGTCCCGACCATGGTTATTCCTTAGATATGCAAATTCAACTTTTTTGTCGTAAATTAAGAAAATATTCACGTCTTGATGTAGATCATGCATGTGGTGGTTCTTTAATGATGAGTGAAGCTCAATTAGTTTATGATGCTATAGAAAAGATTTCAAAAATAACAGAATGTGGGAAACCGGTTCTAGCACCGTAAAAGTAGCTTTTTTGCGAGAAGAATGTACGTCTAATACGGAAGTTCTAGCACATTTAGAAAATTTAAGTAGGAAATTTGATGACCTACAATCGAGCAAAAACCAAAGTTCAGAAAATAGTACGCCAACTGAATACACAATTCAGGATAAAATGCCACTAGGGATCGAAGAACCAACAGGATACTCAAGAGAGGAGGTGAGTTTTCTTCAGCAGCGTAGGAATTTAAACAATGCTTACTCAAACTCGTTTAATGCTATTATAAGAGATCACCCTACTTATCGATGGTCTGAAAACCCTAGTAAGCAAGGACAACCGCCGTATCCAGTTCCATATAGGAACATGAATAATAATCAAGTTTATCAAGAAAACACGTCTAATCGAATTTACCAATCATTACCTAGATCCTATCCTCAACATACCACTCAAGTATACCAAGTAACTCAAAGTTCAACTCACCTGGAAGGAGTTGAAAAATGGGAAAAACTAATGGAAAATATGATGGGTGTAGTATCTACTCAAGCTAAAAATATAGAAACGATGGTGACTTCTATTGGTACAAATTACTAAGGACATGAGTTCAATGAAAACATCTATGAGTGGACATGATACCAGGATGAGAACGATAGAAGCCTCATTAAGGAATATGGAAGATCATTTGAGTAGGGAAGGTGAGCGTAATAACAAGCAGACCCAGGAGGATTACCAAGTAACTTTGAAAGGAACCCAAGAGAGGTAAATGTTGTAGTTACGAGAAGTAGGAAGCTCGAGTGGAAGTAATGGAGTTGAAAACTTTGGGAATAATAAAGTAGAAGATGACTTAGATGGTAAGAATGATAAAACTAAAGATGAACTTGAATTTCTGAGATGAGGAAGAAGAAATTATAGAAAATTTCTTGAAAAGAAATAAAAGTTCGAACACGAAAGTGAAAGGAAAATTGGGTAAAAATCCCTAGGATTACGAAAGATCCCATGGATAAAGATTTAAGGACTTTATTTAAGGAACATGTTAGAATGGAAGATAATGAAAACAAGGATGAAAAACAGAAGAATCAAGGAATCTAAAGTAGAGATTGATTAGGGAACAATTTAAAAGAAAAATTCAAGAACTCGAAACATGGCAACCGAGTAATACTCGAAGGTTTAAGGAAAAAGGAAAAGAGAAACTGACAAAGGAGCCAAAGGTCATAGATTTAGAATCTTTACCTTACCCTCCTAAAGATCAAATCAAAAAGGCAAAAACTGATAAGAAGTATGCTCGTTTCCTTGACACTTTTCGTCATATTCAAATTAATATCCCTGTTATTGAAGCTCTGATTAATATACCTGCCTATGGAAAATTTTCAAAGAAATTACGTCAAACAAGAAAAAATTAGAGGAATATGAGAATATATGCCTAAATGAAGAATGTTCATAGCTTTTATAAAAGATAAGTTACCACCTAAACTGAAAGATCCTGGTAGTTTTACCATTCCGTGTGAAATTGGAGGATTTCTGTTTAAGAAGGTCTTATGTGATCTAGAGCGAGTATAAATCTAATGTCTTATGAGGATTATAAAAAGCTAGGCATAGGAAAGCTTACTAAGACTGAAATGACTCTGCAAATGGCAGATAGATCGATTAAGTACCCTAAAGGAATTATTAAGGACGTATTGGTTAAAGTAGACAAATTCTATTTTCCAAAGAGACTTTGTAGTTATGGAAATGGAAGATGGTTATTCAAGCACCTCTTATTCTAGGTCGTCCATTTCTAGCTACAGGAAGAACTTTAATCGATGTTCGTAAAGGAGAATTAATTTTGAGAGTCAATGAAGATGAAGTTGCTTTCAATATTTTCAAAGCTATGAATCATCCATCATCAGAATCGTGTTCTTTTATAGAAGATATTCATTCTGTCTACGATAATCAGTTACCAACTTTTGAAGACAGATTAGAAGAATGCTTAACTCGTCTATCTATAAAGAAGATGAGGAAGACATTGAAATGAAAGAGATAATTCTTTCTTTAGATACGATGAAAGTTTTACCTTTAAGCCACCATGGCATAATTATTTGGAATTAGAACTAGAAGGACCAATTCTTAAATCGTCATAGAAGATCCGCCAAAGAACCTGGAATTGAAACCGTTACCTTTAAATCGAAATATGCTTTTCTTGGCGATAATCTATTACCGATTATTATTTCATCACTTTAATCGAGCAACAAGAAGATCAAGCGCTTAGAATGTTGAAAAAGCATAAGAAAGCTTTTGGATGGACGATTGCCGATATTCGAGGTATTAGCCCACGAGATTTGCGTTCATAAGATAATTCTGAAGGAAGATGCTAAGCCTTGTATTCAACCGCAACGCCGCCTCAACCCAAATTTGCAGCTAATTGTTAAGAAAGAGGTCATTAAGCTATTAGAAATGGGAATAATTTTCCCCATATCAGATAGTGAATGGGTAAGTCCAACTCAAGTGGTACCAAAGAAAGGAGGTTTCACAGTGAAAGAGAATGATAGGAATGAATGGATTCCAACAAGAGAAATTACAGGTTATCGAATGTGCATTGATTTTAGGAAACTAAATGATCATACTAAGAAAGATCATCATCCACTTCCATTCATAGTTCAAATGTTGGAACGTTTAAGTGGTCATAAATATTACTGTTTCTTAGATGGTTATTCAGGTTATTTACAGATTTTCATTGCAGCAGGAGATAGGGAAAAGACTACTTTCACTTGTCCTTATGGAACTTTTGCGTATAAAAGAATGCCGTTTGGTTTATGTAATGCTCTGCACGCTTCAAAGATGCATGATGGCTATATTTTCCGATATGGTTGAGAAATTCTTAGAAATTTTTATGGACGACTTTAGTGTTTACGGAGATTCTTTTGGTAAATGTTTGTTGCACTTAGAAAAAGTGTTACATATTTGTGAGGATACCAATTTAGTTTTAAATTGGGAAAAATGTCATTTAATGGTATCGAAAGAATTGTCCTAGGCCATAGAATCTCGAAATAGAATTGAAGTTGATAAAGCCAAGGTGGAAGTGATGAAAAATTACCACCACCGGTTAATCTAAGGACTCAAGAGGATTTCTTGGACATGCAGGATTTTATAGGAGATTTATTGCCGATTTTTCAAAAATAGCAAAGCCTCTAAGTCATTTGCTTGAAAAGGAAGTACCTTTTAACTTTGATGGTAAATGTAAGGAAGCTTTTTGGACCTTAAAAGCGAGATTGACTATCTTGCACAGTGCTAGTAGCACCGCATTGGAATTTGCCATTTGAGATTATGTGTGATGCCCATTGATTTTAATTGTAGGAGCAGATTTTAGGTCAAAGATATAACAAAATTCTCAAAGCTATTTACTATGCATCTCATACATTAAGCTGCAGACTCAACCGAACTATACAACTACAGAAAAAGAAGCTGCTATATGTAATTTTTGCCTTAGATAAGTTCGGATCGTATATTGTTGGTTCTAAGGTAATAATTTATACTGAGACCATTCAAACTTTGAAGTATTTACTAAGTAATAAGGATGCGAAACCACGCGTCTTCTTAGATGGATTCTCTTACTTCAAGAATTTGATATTGAAATTAAAGATAAAAAGGGAAGTGAGAATGTAGTAGCGGATCATCTAAGTAGAATGGAAAATGATGTTGAGAAAGGAATAGAAATTAAAGATTCATTTCACGATGAACAAATCTATTTAGAATAGATACTCCTTCGACCATGCGAGTTATTAAAGAATAGAATTCCTTCTAAGGAAATGTCACCCTGGTTTGGAGATATCATTAATTACTTAACTTGTGATTATATTCCGTCTCATTGGACTTGGCAAACAGAAGAAGAAATTCTTTTATGACTTAAAATTTTATTCTTGGGAGGAACCGGACCTTTTCCGTAAATGTTCGGATGGGATAATCGAGAAAATGTGTGCCTGATAATGAAATTTTAAGTATTTTATCATTTTGTCATGATCGTGAGGCGAGGAGGTCATCATGGAGGTTGGAAAACCGCTTTTAAAGTTTTACAATGTGGTTTTTATTGGCCTACACTATATAGAGATGCTTATAAGTATGTTAAATCTTGTGAGTCTTGTCAAAATGGGAAATGTATCTAAAAAACATGAAATGCCTATGCAACCTATTTTAGAATGTGAGTTATTTGATGTTTGGGGTATAGATTTCATGGGACCATTCCTATATCTTTTGGAAAAAGATTTATTCTAGTAATGGTAGATTATGTTTGAAATGGGTAGAAAGTTGAAGCTCTTCCCACTAATGATACCAAAGTTGTCATACGATTCCTTAAAAGAATATATTTACACGTTATGGCATTCGAGGGCTATCATTAGTGATAGAGGTTCACACTTTTTTGTAATAGACCATTTACCAAGATAATTGAAAATATGGTGTAACGCATAAGTTAGAGACGCGCCTATCATCCGCAAAACCGGTGGTCGAGTAGCAGAGGTGTCTAATAGAGATCAAAAGAATTGTAGAAAAGACAAAGTGGATTCAAATCGTAAAAGCGGGTAGTTAAACTAGACGATGCATTATGGGCATATAGAAATGACTTTTAAAACTCCAATTGGTTGTTCTCCTATAAGTTAGTTTTTGGTAAGTCTTGTCATCTCAGGTTGAGTTAGAACACCGAGCCTTCAGGCTATTAAATTTCTGAATTTCGATCCTAAGGCTGTCGGTGATCATAGATTGCTTCAATTGACAGAACTAGAAGAATTCCGTCTCGATTCTTATGAAAACGCTCGAATCTACAAGGAACGCACGAAATCTTTTCACGATAAGAGAATCTATAGGCGTGAGTTCCATGTAGGTGATCGAGTACTCTTGTACAATTCACGTTTAAAGTTATTTCCAGGAAAGCTTAAATCAAGATGGACAGGTCCATTTAAAGTAACAAGGGTTTACAAATCTGGAGCTGTTGAACTAACTGATGGAAATACAACTTTTATAGCCAATGGCCATAGAGTAAAGTTATTTGTGGAAGGAGAAGGAACCATGATGAAAGAAGAAATAATGCTACTAACTCGATCCTCCGACAAAGTAAAAGCGAGAAATCAAGAAACCGAAAAGTAGAGGAACTAAATTCACCGAATACCAGGTGCTATCTATCTTTACTCTACTTTTCTGTGTTTTTATTTATGTTTAAATTAGTTTCGTCTTTTACCGGATAGACGTAAAAGAACTGGATGTCTTTTTTAGATAGAATAGGAATTTTTATGTTGCTTTTGAAATTAGGCTTAGATAAAGATGTCACGTTTAAAATAGAAGCTTCGGTTTTTGAGAAAAACAAGCAATTGTTGAGAGATCGATTGAGAGAAGTATGTAATGGAAAGTCGAGAAGTTCGATAAAGAGAATGGCAAAGTTTTTAAGGAGATGCAGAATAACTGTGGAAAAAAGTGAGCATGAAGGGAAATGTAGGAAAGCACAACCAAATCCAGGATGAGTGTTTGAATGTTGTTAAGAAAGGAACGATTAGGTGGTTATCCGAAAATCCCGGTGGAGATCAAAGGAAAATTCGACGCCTCATTTCTTAAGGTTAGGTTGATAGAACGTTACGTCGAACTTCTGGAAGATTTAGAAGTATTGGAATTAGGACCCTCGTGAATTTTGTAATATTTATAAAATTTTTATATAACTTTTGAAAATTTTATAAATAGGATCTTTATGAAATTACTTAAAAGTTTTATAAAAGTTTTTTTTTTTAATTTTGTAGAAGTATTTAGTTTAAAAAAAAAAAAAAAAAAGTGGTCGGATCGATCCGACCTAACCCCGGATCGATCCGGAACCTGAAAAACCTAAAAAAAAAGGGACGGGGTCCCTCCTTCTTCTTCTTCTTTTATTTTTCTCAAACAGCCGCCCCTCCCCTCTTCCCCCCAATTCAAATTTTTTTCTTCAAATCATCACACAACATCACCATTAAACTACCCCAACTCTTAAACTTCTCTCATTTGCCTCTACTCTCTTCAAATTTTCATTTAAATTGAAGAATTTTTCAAGAGAAGCTTCAACTTTTATTCCGGCGAATTTTCATCGTTTCCGGCCAAATTTCAACCTTTTAAGCTTTGGAAGGTAACATTGTAGTCCCTTATTTTGTTAAATTTCGTTTTTTTTAGCAAATTTTTTTTTCACTCACTATTTTGTGTAACTCATTTGTGTTGTTTTGTGTTGTTTTGTTGTTGTTTTGTTATTTTGTCATTATCGTAGAATGGCCGAATCATCGAAAGCCGTGTAAAAACGTGTAAAACCGCATATATATCCCTACCCAAATTCAATCATAGAAACTAGGCCTTTAATGAAGAAGAATTGACTGTTAGTTTTGATAGAACGCGTCTACAGCAGACTAGAAACGCCTTAAAAATAAATTTGGACGGTGTTTAGTTGCAATCGAGAGGGTTTGGATTTTAAGGATTTGGGAAGGAGGTAAAAGAGATCTTTGAAAGCGACAGTGGATGGAATTAGCCTTGGTTTAAGGTCGGGAGAAGTTAACACCACCTTAGTAGTTGAATTTTATTCTTTGGTAGCAACTCACAATGCTCTGAGAAGATGGTGAGTTAACTGTCACAACCTAAGAACTAGGACAGTGCCGTTTACTCCTCACATTATAAATGCTATTTATGGTATTTCCTGATGTACCAGAGAATGAGGATTATTATACAGTTTGGAATTTGGATGAGCCTGCAGACTTTGATTATATTGTTTCACTAGCCTGACGAATGAGTTAGATCCCATTGCCGTTTGGCATGAAAACAGTTTTCTTATGGAAAATGTATACGGGATATGAGAGCCATTAAACGTTTTATTAGTCACACTCTTTACCCTACTCGACATTTTACATCTTTTGGTAAAGAGGATTTGTGTATTGCTTGGGCTATAGTTAATAATATACCTGTGGATGTAGGCAGAGTAATGTGTAGAAGGGCCAAGGAATTTGCCCTGACTGCTAGACCCGGCAGTCACATGCCTTTTCCATGTTTTATTTCTTCCTTGTGTCGCCAGATAGGTGTCCGTGAGCTCCCAAGTGATAATTTGATGATGGTGGATGACACACTTATAGGTCCTAGTTTACCACTTAGGCCGGCGAGGAAGAATAGATTTTTGGACCCTAACCGCCGACGACCTCAAATTTACTCCATCCACTCTTTGTCCTCTCCTTCATCCAGGTCAACTCAAACTCAACCTTCCGAATACCATCACTTACGACATGTTTCAATCCATGGCCTATGATGTTCATCGTGCTAATGCCAATATGGCTGTTTTTGCGGAAAGGAATAGATTATGGTCTGAAGATTTACGTCAAGGCATGCGTGGGTTATATCAAATGAATTTACTGCAAAACCCTACCTATGCCGAGATGGATATTCCGCATTGCCAAACCCCGCCTTATACCTTGCCCGATTTCATTCCACCGATGCCACCTCGCTCAGACTTCCAACAAATGCCACATTCTTTTGGATTTCAAACTAGTGGTGTAGGGGATTTTTCGACAGGTACTACGGCAGCTGCGACATCTGAATGGGCTGGATCTGGATCATTTGGCCATACCACGACGGGATGGGGAAGCACTTTTTCTGATATTACGAGAGAATCCCATCATGTACTTTTGATCGAATCGTTATTTCATTTTCGCCTTATACCTTGCCCGTCTCAACTTATTACAGTTAGGGGAATCGTTATTTCATTTTCACCAGTCATCATAAATCAAATCTATCAAATCCCATCATGTACTTTTGATCGAAACCCACACTTCGAGTTTCTTTGGGAACTTGGAGATGCGTATAATGTTGTAAATCGATCTGCGAAGCTTTTCGATTCAGTATTTCCGTTGTTTGATCATAACTATGATTCTTCAACTCTGGCCTTACCCCTCATTTAAGGCGCGGAAACGCTTCATTAATTCTCGGATCTATCCAACTAGAGATTTTTATGGGGTTACGGATGATGAAATGTCTGTCTTTGTATGCACTAACCATCGGAGCATACATTGATTGGGGAGTTTTGATGTTTAAAAGCGCAATTAATTTTTTTGCGATAGAGAGACGTAATAGGGAAGATCGTTACCGTTTGCCTAGATTATCTCTCATCTTTGTGTCCAATGAATCACGTGCTGAGTTTACTCTCGACGAGATTTTTCCATCTCGTGATTCTCGCCAGATTACTTCCGTGGATACTCCCGGATGTTCATCTACGGTTTGATAATCGAGTTAAGTTTATGTTTTTATGTGATAGTCGTTTAAGTTGATCGTTTAATCGTTTTTTTTTTAGTTTGTAATAGTTTCCATAATGTTTAATATATATGTCATTTACTTTAATCAAAATAATATATGTTTGTTAAAAAAAAAATAATAAAAAAATAATAAAAAAATCAAAATTGTGTTAAATTTTAATTTTATTTTCGAACTACTTTTATTTACTCACTGAACATCGGGACGGTGCCATTTCGTAAGTGGGGAGTAGAGGTAAGTTAGTAAATACAAATTAAAATTTTCTTATATAAAGTTATACTTAATTGCTTAATACTTAGTTTAATTTGTCTTGGATCAAAATAACTAGATAATATATAATTAATATGAATAAAAATAGTATAATTTGGTAAGAATAGATTTTAATTAAGTAAAGTAAATTTGATATATTATAATTATATTATATATGTCAATTTTAGATTTTTATAAGATTTTAAGTATATGTAACTATACATAAATATTATCAAGTAAGTTTCATATGAAATTTAATGAAAATACTTATATTTATAATGAATTTTTTAGAATAATTTTCTTTGCAAAACGAAATATGAATATGGAATCGGATTAGGAATGATGAGATTTTGACACCACAAAATTACCTCACTTTGATTAGAGTGATTAAGACCTCACTCAAAATAGCCATTTTTGATTATAACCGACCCTTGGTTTATTTTGGTTTACATTTCCTAAAAATCCCACGAGTTTATGCATACTTATGAAAGGAGATGATGGAGCGAAGCAAAGAATGGTGTATCTTTGGTGAAAAAAAAAAAAAAAAAAAGAGATATATATAAGAACGAAGCACCATATTTACAGTAATTAATCGAATACTGTATCTTCCTTATCTTTGATCGACAATTACAAAAATCGGTAGCACTTCCAATGATTTGAGTGCAAGTAGGTGTTATCTAAACGCCCTATATCACTTATGAGGTATAAAGCTCCCGATAAAAATTGAATCATAAGATCTCAAGAATGATTACGAGTTTAAGGAAACGGACTCGTAATTTTAGATCGAAAGAGTATTACTCCGATCAATCTTGATGAAGCAATGCTTGTAAATTTGATTTTTCTACACACACTCACGCTTTTAGTTCTTAGTATTGAAAAAGAAGAGAGAAAATCTGAAAAATAGTTGGAATAAGAGGATATTATTAATCGAGATTGTTTTTGATCAAACGTGAAGGTGTAAAGTACGTACGACTTGCCTCTTTTTGATTTCCTTTTCTATCTTTTCGATTAACCAATGTCCCATCCTAAAAAGTATAAGCCATTTTGTCAATTACTTGACTTAGTCTTTGATTCCAAATATTTCATACAAGTTGAGATAGGAAAATAATTCTAGAATTTTAATTATATTTATTGAGTAGATTTTGTGAAATTTCATTTGAATAATAGTTGATAAATAATTTATCAAAGTTATCTACACTTTTTATCTTGTTAATTTCTAAGAAAGATATAATTAATATGTTTATAATATTGAAATGATATTTTACTAATTTGAAATATAATCTACCACGTATATTATTTTTATCGTCATTTTTATATATATTACCGCTTATTTTGCTTTAGAGGACGATCAAAGAGCTAAGTGGGAGTAGTTGATGTATAACATTTATATGATAAAATTACGATGTTTTATATACATTATCGACTCTTTTTATATAAAATATAAGTAATTATAACGATAATCTTATAACATATTAATAGTTATGAATAAATCTAAATACTATAAAAATCAAGTAAAAATGATAAAAAGTTATAAATTTTGTACCGGGTTAATAACCGGAGTGTCGTGTCAGATTCACGTGGGTATTTTTGGTATTTTATTTATAGATCTTAGGTAAACCAAGACCCCGAGTGACAACACTTTTGGAGTAAAATCATATCTTTTGAAGGAATTAAGGAAGTGCCACGAGTTTTAAAGTTCAAGTGGATCAATGGTTCGTGACACCGTGATCAAGTTATATTTTCGACGAACAAATGGCCCATCAAAAGGCATTTTCTGAAGAAAAGTCCTTCAGGGAAGTTGTAGATCTTCTCAAGAGCTTTCCAACGATCTTGAATTATGTCATTTGGAGATCCAGAGCTCAAGTTATGATTTTATCAAGTTTCGAGATCAAGTTTGGAAAAAATCTATCCGGATCGATCCGAATTACCTCGGATCGATCCGAAGAGACATGATGATTACCCAAAGATGTGGCCTGTAGAGAAAAATCCAGGGATAAGATTTTTTATTCCCGGATCGATCCGCCTTTTCGGATCGATCCGGCTTGGGAAAAAATCTCGCCTATAAATAGAAGCAAACATTGCAGGCACATAGGGGGTACCAAATATATTTTATTTACCTCTTTTTATTAGTAGTAGGTATGTATATAGGCCTTATGCCATAAATAAAGAAGTATCGTTATAATGCTCGAGAAATTATCGGAAGATCAATGTTGTTGAAGTCGTTGTAGCATCCGGAAGAATACGACACGATTCAATTGTTGTAATCGGGTAAAATTTCTAAAGTATTTATGTTTGTTATGTTTTTTTTTATTTTCAGTATAATGTTAGTAGGCTAAATCTAATAACTAGCCAAAGTTATGTAATCGTTTTATTTCAATCTTTTCGTAAAGGAATGTTGTCTAAGTAAAATTGACTAAAATTGAGTTAATTGAATCTTTTTCTATTGATAAAGTTTGATTGAAAGAATTCATAATCTAATTATGAATTGACGCCGATGAGTTAGGTTATGAACTCGTTAATAGAAAACCGGAGGGTAAAATTGGCCGAGTGAATAACGTGACAACGGAACCCGCTTTCTACCGGGGCGATTTGTCCTAAAAGATGAATCTTATTGAAATTTGTACTCGAGATCGTAATAATGTTAAATCATCAGTTTAATTGAAACTTAAACCGAAAGTTGAATCGCCCGGCCTTGACAACCGGAGCCTTTAAATAAAATTGACCGCTTGACGAACGGAATGACTCCTTTTATTCAAAGGTAGAATCGCACTCGAGGACACTCGGAAAAACCGTAATAGCTTGTGGATCTTGGGTGATGACAATGGACATATGACAATTTAAAGACGCTTATGTGAGGAGGAATTGTTAACCTCGTGGAGTGCACCGTTTCATTTACTCAATTGAACCTAATATAAAAGGAAAGATCGAGCACATTCCATTCATTGAAAAGATCGTATAAATCAATTATATAAACTTTGGCTAGTTCTCTAATAATATATTTGGCATCTCAGATATTTATATCTATATATATATTCTCGCAACTTATGCATATCTATATATATTTATATATCTATATCTATTATATTAGAATAAATTTTAAATTATGCATTTATTTTATATTAAGTAAAATAGTAGTGATCTATGTTATAAAAGCGATATTTAGATCGAGTTAATAATAAACTCTTTGGTGTTTAACCACACTTAGAAGAATTATTAAGTTCCTCGAGGATACGATACTCGACTCACCATACTAGCACTACTGATTTGACCCGATACCATCGTCGGTTAAGGACTGGTATTAGCACTAGAAAAGGCCACGTCAATAGTCCATTTCTCCAATTCAGAGAAGTTTGGCCTATCAGTTCCTGACTTCAGATAACACACTCATATTGTTCACAACTGTTGTAGTGTTAACTTTATGAACTCTAATATTTACTACTTTACCAATATTGATTCTCTAGCCTACAAAAGACTCATCAATATTTTTGGTCAAGCTCACACATTTAAAATATGTGGCCTTTAACTACACAGAGGTTTTCTTTAATCCATCAATGGATATAAACCGTGAGGGGTTTGGTAGGAAACCTCTCGTTGAATATTGCATACGAAAATGCATTATCATCTTAAACAATAAGATGCACGGGATATTACCAATAACTTGTTCTCATGAATTCGACCGAATCAAATTCTAAGAATATAGTCCATTTCTCCAATTCAGAGAAGCTTGGCTTATCAGTTCCTGACTTCTGATAACACACTCATGTTGTTCACAACTGTTGTAGTGTTACATTTATGAACTCTAATATTTACTACTTTACCAATATTGATTCTCTAGCCTACAAAAGACTCATCAATATTTTTGGTCAAGCTCACACATTTAAAATATATGGCCTTTAACTACCTAGAGGTTTGCTTTAATCCATCAATGGATATAAGCATATGCAGTCAATCTGCTACTGTCTTTAAGCTAAAACCCTTCTGTTCCGAATGAATTCAAGCTCTGTTGTACTGCAAGAAAGTTTCAGGGCATAACCTCTGGTAAACTTTCTGCTTTCTAGAGAGTCAAGCAAGGCTAAATGGTGAGAGAGTTTCAGGGCATCACCCCTGTTGAACTATCTAATTCTCAGGGAATTACCCTTAAACCACTTGGCTTTGCCTTGAAAGTTAAACTTTCTCATTCATTTGACTCTTTTCACATAGATCCAATTTCTCCCACTGGGTCTGAGACACTCAGGTGGTTCTACAAGAGTGTGAACAGACATGAAGTACCAAAACTCCACTTATAGGTTTATGGCTTTAAGTCAGTCTCTTATTATCAGAATCTTGTACAGCCCTCCAAAGAAGACAATAGGTTATCAATCACCCCCAGCAGACTGTAAATTCTACATAATTACAGTAGGTCAATGGTTAAACCACACTCCCATTGTAGTTGGGTGGATTGATATTCTGATCTGGTATAGTTGTATTTATTAGTGTTATCCCTGACAACCAATGTTGGATGTGGTCTGATTGAATCAGATAGTAACTCATTGAGTAATTTTACTTCAAGGTCCAAGGTGGTTATTCAAACATACTATTAGAAAGGCTGTGAGAGTACAACTGTCACTATCCGATCTTAAGAATCTTATAACCAACCTTTACTCATTGCATTAAGATATTTCATGAACAGTCACCATCTAAACGTGTATGCAAAATCTCCAGTCCTACCTTCAAGAACTTGTGCTAAATGCCTCTATTTGCAGAAGTGGAGTAAATGTACTTCACTCTCTATCGACAAATTCATAAGCATCTTCTAGGTAGACTTCTCGGCATTACATAATAATGTAAACCGTTATTTTGCAACCAATATCTTAATTCAGTTAAGTAGTGTAATGTAACATATCAATAACCACACAAGGAAATACATGGTTTATCCTTTCAGTGAAATCGTTTCACTCGGAGGTAAGCATCAGTTCCAAATACTATGCTATAGCCTATATCTGAGCATGGAATACTCTCTTCTCTGGTAATATAAAAGATTCCTCAAGATATTCAGATAAACTACTTGGTGTTTCGAGCAGCTATCAGACAAATTGTCCACTACTCAAAAGCTCCCACTAGCTTGTATCTTCATAAGACCCCGAAGGTCAATATGAACAAGCTATGATACTTCTTTAGCTCTATTACCCTTTCCTAATTGAAAGGTTATTTAGTCATTTTTCCTTTGAGATAGCGTTCTTAGGCTGGGAGATTGGAATCACCCTTAGCCAGTCTTCAGATCTTATCTTTAGGATATATACACTAATCAATAGGTGCTGAAGAATCGTTTATCTAAATATGGAAACCATTTGTCTTAATATATAGTTTATGTTGTGTTACATATACCTTTTCAATATTACTTTGTGGTTCTAACTTTATCAGACAAAAGTCCGAGTCTCGGATCCGTACTACAAATGTCATATTCACTTTCTTTAAGGCAAATATATCATTGATGTGAAAGTGAATCCATTTGTTCCAACGAATCGGAAAACATAAATTAAGTTTCTGTGATATTCAAGGATTAAAATCCAAAATTCGTTTCCTTATATCACTCCCACTATCTTAGCTGAAATAACCGCCCGTTGTCTACTCTTTTATCATGAATGCCCAGCTACCTTATTCTTGCAAAAGAACTTTAGCTTTCAAGTCAATTACCCGATCAAGAAAGTCTCTAAGGAAGGTTAGTAATCCAAAATCACTTTCCTTATCATATACTTTTTTTATTAATATTTCGGTTTAGCCTTTAACTTATTTAGTTTAGATGACTTACACTTGTAGACATTTACCTTCCCATTCTTGGCTTTCTTTAAAGAAAATGGCCGTGAACTAGCAGTTCATTTGATTAGACACTACTCGTGAACATGGGATGTCTAGTGAGATTGATACAAAATCATTCTCGTCATATTTGAACTAATTTCGTTTTGTCTCTTGTTCAACACCAGTGACAGCAGTGACATACTTATTAATGTCACTTAAGATTGAAGGCTTAAGAGGAGAATCCTCTCCCGAAAAATTACTTGCATTCTTGATTTGTGAGTTCAACGTTCTTGTTACTTTTCCACTTACACGAATTCCTCATCAGTCAATTTTTCTAATCATTTAAGCAGTCTAGTCCCCTTGAGATGATATGCAGTTGTAAAATAAATTATGACAGAAATAGAAATCAAATCATACACCACAACATATAATAATTTTAGGAATTATAAACGTGATGTCATGCATGCAGTTTATCATATCATTCCAAGGATTTAATCTCACACCTACGGTGCCACCTCAGGGTAGGTCAAAGAGGTGACGATTAAATTGAGACAATCTCTATCAACAACTAACTAAGAATCAGACATCTCTATTTAATTGATGATTACCTTCGTTTCTCAGCCAAGATATGTCCTAAAATATCCTTTAGAGTTTTACCTACTATTTCAGATCTCAAAGTACGCCCCGAGTATGCTGACTCAGGGTCGGTTAGTGACTCGACGAGTACCCAAAATCCTATCCTTTCGGAGACCAAGCCTTGAATTTTGATAGGGGTGAAATCCACCCTCAGGGGGCCGAAATCAAAGCGTCACAAGGCGTTACCTTTCTCTCACTTGCCTGTGTCAACAGTAGAGGCCGTGGGGTCGGTTGTCACCTTCCCCGCTCCCACTCGTAATTTTGAAAATTAGGTAGCCTCGTTAGGATTTTTTAGAATTCCTTCATAATCCAAAAATAATAAATCATGAATATTTAATTAATCCTTCCACTAGTTCATCGGTTCCAAATACCATCTAACTAGTGTCATTTATTCACGACTTTCTAATTTCTCAGATTTATAAATTCTTTGTGTAGACACTACACAATCAAAATTCACCAAGAATTTTATAATCCTAATACATTAGGACTTATGATTTTTCTAATATTTCAAAAAACAATAAATAACGAAATTTAAAGCTCCCACTAGTTTATCGGTTTCAAATACCATCTAACTAGTGACACTATATATATTCATGATTTTTCAATTTTTCCGATTATTTAGAAATCTTTTGTGTAGACAGTACACAATCAAAAATTCACTAATGAATTTTATAGTCCTAATTTTGTCATGATAAAAATTTATGATCCTAGAATTTTCCAATAATAGAAAACAATAAATCTTGAAAAACAATCACCAACTTATCGGTTTCAAATACCGCCTAGTTAGTGTCCTATCTTTTCACGATTTTCCAAATTTTCAATCATCAAAATCCCATTTATGTAGTCACTACATAATTAATCCCCGAAGGATTTTAAGATCCTGAAATAAAATTTACCCAGTAAATTTTAATTTTATCATGTGAATTTTATATCCAGATAAAATTCTGTTTGCTCAATTAATTTAATTAATTACCTAAATTAATTACGTGTTCAAACATGCCTAATTAATGCCAAAATTCATTATCTACATGTATGCATATGCTAGGAGTGGATTCATGAATATGATGCATGTCATGACATGGTTATATCACATAATTAATCACCTAAAAAAATAAATGCGTAAAATAACCACTAAGATGGATCGTTGGTACCCCCGTATATAATCAAGTTAATGGATCTACTAATTTCTAATAAAAGAGAAGCAGATGTGGATTTGTATATAATCCGGCCTAGCCGAATATGAACAAAAACGCGTGAAGCTCGTCTGGTTGAGGGCAAGTATTGTGCACCTGTAGGTCGCCAGTTCGATTCCTGGCTGCTACATATTTCGTCCACCTTTTTCCTTAAAATAAATATTCGCATTTTCTGGAAATTTTTTTGAATAAAAACGTGTCCTGAGTGTTTCAAACCCTAGACGTCCCGATTGATGTTGCAATGCTAAACCGCTGCGCCGCCATGTCCTCCATTGTTGAAAGCTTCGAACTTCGAATGTATAGCACCAGATCCGAAAAAACAACTATGTATCTAAAAAATTAAGTCATCAACAAATTACTATCCCCAAAAAAACAGGTTCACAATAGATCTAACAGGTAAACAATACCAAACTCAATCCATCTCGTCAACCACGCAATATTTATATAACAAATATATAAAAAGATACAACATACAATTCCACCCCTGATTAATTTATCCGTTCATAATTAATTAATCGTCAAAATTTAGTTTTAACCTGTCTTTGATACCACATGTTGGAGTTTCCGGAGTCTGAATCCAACCCAAAAACACGATTCAAATTAATCGAGTCGAGTCAGAACCCACACATATTCGTCTATATCTTAATTAGATCAAGATCTACAGCAGAACCATGAATTTTATGATCTAATTAACTAATGAACGATTAATTAACACTTTAAAGAAAATGTTACGAGATTACCCAACCGAATCGAGATGCCGTGATCTTCCGGATTGTATCTCCAAGCAACGTCTGGTGGATATCGATCCCGTATTTGAACCTCCTCGAATATGCTTTCAAAAAAAACCTAGTTTTTCTTCTTCCCAATGGCTAAAACCATAAAACAAAATTTCTCTACTTTTCTTAAAAACTGGCGTCGGTTTTTTCATCCAAAATGGCGTTGGATTCAATATCTTTTGTGTTGGGGGAAACTCTCTTTATATATATAGGCTAATAACCAAATAGGTTGAGAGTTTATCTTATACACACATATTTATCTTTTCCTTTAAGGAAAATAAAAACATTTATCCAATAGGAAAACAAATTTCCTATTTATCCAATAAGAAAACTAATTCCTTATTTATAATTATTTAACACATAAATAATTATATTTTCCATATTATAATTAATTAGGAGAAAATTTCTTTTCCCAAAATCAAATAAAGTGGCACATTTTTATGCCAATTGGGAAAATAGAAATTTTTTTTTTTTTTCTATATTACATATTATTTACCGAATAAATAATATATTTGAAACTGAACTCTATCGATTATAGATATAACTTATTCTCAATGTGTCAAGTCAATAAGTGTCCATTGATATAATCATTACATATAGACTAACCCTCCATAGACAATCCGTAATGAAGCGAGAATGTTTCCGTAAACCTTCTTCATTACATCTTATTCTTATTTACCAATAACCCACTAGTGATCAATTAGTTCATAACCAATAAGAACTCCACGGATCGATCAGTTTGTAGGATTAACAAATAAGGGGATTGTCGTTCTACTTCCCGCAGGAAGGAATGTATTCCGTATCTATGAGACACACACTCCTCACTCATTCCAGAATAGTGCCAACGTGAAAGTGATTCGGACCACGCCTTTTAGAAATCCTTAACGAACACATCAAACCCTATCTTGAAACAAGCAGGAGTCTGCAATCACTTCAGGATTAAGGTTAATCCATATATGATCGTCTTGTGATTTAATAAGATTTCTCAATCACGTAATTATATGAGAAATGCAGATTAAATCGGTCCAGTACTATATGACTACATCATATATAAATGCCTCACTTAGATAACCAATATCAACGGTCCGGAAAGATGTTCACACTGTAAAGTGTTTTGGGCGCATTAATGGTGGTTTAATCAATAGACCCCATACTTTGATTAAGTTCACCACGGACTAACAGTTGTAGTGTATCACCATAAACTTAATCCTCGCGGGTGACAGCACACTAAGTTATATGGCTACATATGATACAACTTGGGGTTTTCAGCAGTGTATTCCTTATGAGCACGAAGCACATAATAAGATGAGAATAAATCTGTCATTTAATAAAAACAATTACAAAAATTGTCTTTCAGGCGCTATTTCCAACACTATTAGCATGCAATAGTCGGTAAGTGATAAAACAAGCACATAGTAATATGGAAAATGGTAAGTTACGAATCATACATCGTAGACACAATACCATTTAACAATTGATTTCTACTGGTTTGATTTCCTTGATTATATAAAGTCAAAGGAGAATCTTGCGAATCCGATTATAAAAAGGTCTAGCTAGAGAACGGGTGTCATTTTTTTGACAAACGGAATGGGACTGAATCTTATTACGCATGTTCCCTTATAATGGCAACCCAACCATAGTGACTGGAGATCCTAAGATCATAGTTCAAAAGGGACAACTAAGTTATGAGGACAGTTAGCACTTACCTATTCCATTAAAACAAAAGTGATTTCTGCTGAAGGGATCATGTTAAGCATAAATCTTTTAACGATTCCTATATCTTGGTTAAGCCAATTGGGGTATTGCAGAGTACTCTTTATAGGTCACCTATGTATGTGGAAGTGGGGCCGCTTCTGTGAGAATTTGTGGGCTGATTCTCTAACACGCTTTCTGAAACCAAGGTGTTTCAGGGCCAAAATGGACACAACCATGAGAACTTCGAGAAGTCCAGAGGGTCTATTGTGTGGGTATCATTGTCTAGGCATGCACCAAAGCCTGAGTAGTTCAAGACCTAGTTCACTGCTTAGCCGAGTATGTCCGATGGGTATTCTACTAAGGAAGGTTCAAGGCAGTAAACCACCTTGCCCAATGTAATAGAAATCCGTTTGATATCTCTACAGAGTCTGCATAGCATATGCATTAATTTTCATTCATGTGGGGGATTGTTGGAACTTTATGGTGTTTTAGCTCCGAAATGGGTTTAAATGTAAGTGACGAAGAGTCAACTTCAGGATCGGATTTAAATATGTTAGGGAATGAATTTCAGGGAGCTAAAATCAGTATTGGAAACTAATAAGATAGTAGTTGATGATAGGCTTTTGAATCACTCGATTCCGATATCGGGTGAATGAGAAATTAATGCCTAAAGGTAGAGTGATTTATGTGAGCCAAAGCAGACATCAGTTCAGATCAAACTTGTTGAAACAGTGCATCTATTCGAATTATGTTCATGAGCAGAATGACATCTGTTCAAAATTCGGTTATTTCCAACTAATAACTTCCACTTCTGAACAATTGCTTACTCTACCAAAGGTTGTCAAAATGCCTATATAATCCCATTGCCTTGAATGAAAACAAAGATTTTCTGCACAACAAATTTTTCCTACACAACAACATTCAGCAAAATAAGAAACTGCATTTTTGTGCATTTTACAAGTCAGAGATATTCAAGGCCTAATCAGTTCGACTGCTTGTTCGCATTGAACACAATCAGAACAAGGTAAAGACTGTTGTATCTTGGGAGACTTCTTTCCATAACCGTGGGCATTTAATCGGGGCAATAAAGTCTTAAGGACAGCGTTCTACGCGCCTCAGTCGAACGAATAAGTTTCCGTTTTACTCTTGTTTTCTGCGTTTTTGTATCAAATGTGTTGCAATAATTTTATGTGAATAAAGTTCGTTCTTCTTATGTGTTCATCTTGATTGATAATCTATATCTACAAGTTTATGTTATTCGATTTCAGAAAAATTAGCAAACCGGTACTACAATATTATTTTTCCAACACTGATTTTAGTACTGGCGATTTCTGACATCGTTGCTGAAAACGTGCAATATTTCGCAAACAAAATGAAACTTAAAAATTCTAAATACCGCAACTTGAAGTCCACACATGTTACCAGTAAAGTAACCTGCCCATATTGAGAGCTAATCGAGTACATAATTGTAGTAGTTTATATCATTAATTAATATATTTAGCTGCCTTATATCAAAAAATATATATATTTAGCTGCCAATGAGGCATCGGTCTCGTGATTTTTCTAGGTTATACCCTGATAAGAGACCAGGGTTTGAGCCCTTCTTGAAACGTGTGTGAATCTTTCTTATCTGATAAATTTATCTTCAACTTAGAAAAAAAGGTAAGTTACTTTGTCCACTTTTTCAAGTCAACTCTGAAGAAGCGATGTGTATATGTGTGGGTACCCCAAATGTTGTTTAGATCATTTATAGTTTATCCGCTATCTGTTACCTGACATTGTTCAACGAAGAAATTAAAAAAGCTAATCAGGAAATTCTCCAGGATATATAAGAACAAAAAGGTCCCTCTTGCCAACTCCCTTATTTATACTAATTAAATAAACGTTATTCACTTCATTATTTTTCTATTAATGTAAGAAACCTGTTAATTACTGAATCATACTAGATCAGGATTCTACTGAATAAAAGAAAAACAAATCACGAAAACTATTTTTTTTTGGGGAGTGATATGTTGTGTAATAATGCCCCAGTTGCTTGTTAACTTTGATTAATTATCAAAATAATATCAAATATGTGTTATATTATTTTATCACTAATGAGTCATGTGTTGGTAATAAGTGTCGTGTGTGGAGTGATTTACGGAACATATCCGTAATTCACGGATATAATTACGGAAATTAAATACAGAAAATAACAACTCGAAATAAAATCTAATTTTATTATTCATATCTAGCAAATAAAAGCGATTATGGTGCAGATCTAATAAATTAACAGAACTATATGATAGATCTAATGAAACACAGCTACTATGATATAGATCTAACAAAATATACAATTAACGTACAGATCTGACGTAAACGATTGAGAAAACTAAAATACAATGCATAAATAAAGACAAACCGAGGCGAGTTATGAAACTCTTTCCTTAAGAAAGATTGCTCCGGTATGGTGCCCACGGTAGTAGAAACTGTCTCCCAAGATACAACGGCTTACGTCCTGGATTGAGAGGCACTTCAACAATCCAAGCTCCGGCGAACTTACAACGTGCTCCGACTTCTCTTCGACTCAATGACTAGAACTATATGCTTGATAATATGTAGTGGAAGACACAAGAGAAAACTGAATGCTTCAACCTTCATCATTGGGTTTCTTTATATAATGTAGAGGAGGAGCCAATTCTTGAATGTGATTGGCCAGAATACATCATCAGACTTTTCCCCTTGGAAAAGAAATAGGGCCGAAAATCCTTAATTAAAATTGGCAACTATTTCCACAATTCTGATTGGTCGGATGACGTGTCTTCTGAATTCTGATTGGTTGGATGACTTAATCGCTCGATTTTTCCCTCAAGAAAAGCAATTTGGCCGAAAATAATTTAATTAAATTAATTTAATTCTGACCGAATTAAGTTAATTAATTAATTAATTTTGGACCGACTTATTTTAATCAGAATTCATTTCCACATTATTCTGGAACCTTCCAACCGTCTCAGGATTAACTAATTAATTTTCTGGTTAAATTCAAACGAACTTTTGTCCAAAAAATTAATAGTAACACCCGACCAGAACCAAGCTCGAGCACGATCCGAGCCGGACGGACGGACTGCGGCGCGCGTGTGTGGAAATATCTAAGTCCTCCCTCCTACACAAAACTGCCTTGCCCCTTGGGGCACATTTATAAGAGCATACACTAGCCCTTATATATGGAGCTCAAGTCTCCCATCTTTCCAATGTGGGATATTGAGTTAAGGTACTCCCTTCAACTCTTATCTCCAACACATTTTCGAACAACTTTAGGCATTAATTTCTCATTCACCCGATATCCGAATCGAGTGATTCCAAAGCCAAACATTATCTACTCCGTGAGTAGAATATTTAGACGTAATAAGCTCCGGGTGAATCACACCAGAATTCACGCTAAAGTTGACCATTTTAACCCCATGTCATGGGATATCTCCAACATCATGAAACTTCAAAGTTTATATCATATGGCACTTTTGTGTTATTTAATTTTTTAGGAATTTTAATTATTTAATTACTTTTTTAAATTAGTTAATTACCATATTTATGTGGTCAATTATTGATTTAATAATTAATAATTTATTTTTGGTTGCTATATTTTAATTATCAAAGCCTGCTGGACCATTTGTTAGTGCATTTGCAGTAGATACTGTAAATCTTTTAAAAACTCTATTTTGAAGATTCCTACAGGAGAAATAACACTGCAGCAGATACTCTATTTTTTTACTGTAAACTACAGATTCTATAAAATTTTCTTTACATCTACCGCATTCATCCAGATTCTGTAAATTTTCATTTATATCTACTGTATTATGTAAAATAGAGAGTCTGATACGTTTCATCTTGAATTGAGATTCTATAAACAAGGAAAATGTGTATTTAAAAATTTGTTAAGAGTATCTGATGCGAGTTCTCTTAAATAGCCTGATTTTTTTTATTGTCCAGCCCGTAACATCTTGCTAGCCTGACCAATTGCCAGAAAGTCTGTAACCCGGCATGACTATTCTTATAACCCACATTTGACCCGCTTACCCGACCTATATAAACCACAAACCCTGAAAACACGTCTTTTATTTTCATTTCATCTTTTCATCCGCCGTTTTCAATAACCCTAAAATGCTTTACCGTTTTTCTCTCAAACCGCTCCTTTGAATCCTTTGCAAATCTCTTCCAATCGCAAAATTTTGGTCAGCCTGTTCATCTCCTACCTTATCTATTGAATATCCATGGAGATTCTTTTCTTATCTGTTTGAAAGTTCAGAGTTTTATGGGTCATAGAGTTCAAATCGCAACACGTTTCTTCAGAAACGTGAAGGCTTGAACTCCGTTGATTTGGTGAAATCTTTCTTATCTTATCCCTTATGTTTAATTTTTGATAATAGTGCTGCAATGAAAGATCTTTTAACTCACAGAATCGCGATAATGATGGGAACGGTTCATCTGCCTGGTCAAAGACTTATGTGCCGTTCAAGGAGACGAAATATGGGATTTCATCACCCAGATTTCATGCTTACGATTAGAAGATGTAAACCTGTAGAAAATAAAATTTATGTTTTGAGGATGATTCATCACTTATTCAGTCATTACTTTTTAGACTCCATTGATGAAGTGTCATAACTAGCTGCTATAGTGCAAATCAAAAAGATGTCTAGAAATCAATGTATATGATTTAAATAGAGTCTGATATTTGTATAAGTTAATCAGACAAGCATTGTAATAGTTCTAGGATCAGGACTAAAAAACTGAGATCCTTCAAGGAAACTGAAATTAACAAGATAACTGATTCAAGAGCACACCAACAGAAACCGAAGAAGGTAAGTTCACTGAGGGACACGGACTCAGTTGGCTTATCCAGAGGACAGAAGAACTGAGGGTTCAAACTCAGTTAATGAAGACTGAAGAACTGAGGGTTCAAACTCAGTTTATGAAGACTAAGTCGAGACTGTAAAGTTAGATTTCAGGCAAGATTGTGATGACCTAAACTGATTTTATAGATCTTGTATGGAGACCTAAGAATCATAAGGACAATGATATCTTAGATGATTAATTTAAATGGTGTACTCTGATTTAAATCAATTATAATCAGATGTAGAATAAGAGTACTGAGATTTTGGAGAAGAGTAAAAATCCAGTTAATGCTCTTAAAGCTGACAACTGACTAAATTGTAATGATTCAGCTTTCAAAATTGGAAATAAGAAAAACTGATGAAGGATCCGACCGTTATGGATGTCAGAAAAGACACTGACATACATACAGGAAAGCAGGACCACTAACGGCTATAAGGATTCAATTTCAAAAGATCTAACCGTTAGAGAAACGCCTATAAATAGATCACTTCTACCACACAAGAAAAGAAGGAGGGGAGAAGGAATTCTAAGACTCTATCTAGTCAAGAAAGATCAAAACTAATGGGGAAAGCAAATCAAGAGAATTCCTGCTTCGATTATCATTGAAAGATCAAGATTTCTTCAAGTCTTCAAAGCATCCAAAGAAAGATCAAGATCAATCATTTGAAGAAATACAGAGCTGTGCAAAATTTATACATCTACAAGAAGAAGCTCAAATCACAATTGAATCATAGTTATTGATTCAAGTCTCAACTTTGATTTATTCAAAGGTTTAGACTGTGAAACACCGAGAAGGTGTGAATGACAGTTGAGCTGCAGTCAGGAAGACTGTGTTTGTGATGAGCTGGTGAAGAGGCAAGACAACCCTCCAAAGACCAGTGTTTCACACAATTGAAGAGCAGCCATTCTACATGTTCTACAAGTGTTTAGATAGTGAAGCTAGGGATTAGTCAAGGACTATCAGTTTAGAACTTTTTGTAACTGGGCCATCTCAAAGAAATTCTAGTGGAATTTTCCTCCGCATCACAGGGGAAGAGAGGATTTACAGGAATACACCACCTGGAACCTCTATAACTTTTGTTTCATTTACCTTACGCTTTTACATTCTGTCATTCATTCACTTACTGCATTATAGTTGCATTCATCTAGCTCACAACACTCAGGAAACACAGAAACTGAGTCAGCACCTAAACCGATATCTTATTTAAAAGGCCTAATTAATCCGCTGCCAGTTAACTCGACTAAGGATAAGTCAGTATTGATTTATACTCAGTTTAGTTGACTTAACTCCGAACAAGTTTTGTTGAACTCAATCTGGAATAAGATTTAGTTTTTGGGTTAGCTTTTGGTGACAAGTTTAATCACCCCCCCTCTAAACTTGTGTTAGCCTTTCTAAGGGACCAAGAAAACCAGCCTCTTTTGTGTCCATAAACATTTGAAGGTGAAAGATCGGTGCTTTGACCTCTCAGAATCTATCCTCAGCACGATTTCTCACCGTTCACACTGCTGACTGCTTCCAACCCGAGTTCCATGTCGGGTGGCTCTGGTAAATTGGATCAACTCATTCTCTGCTTTAATCGAGTCAGGCTCAGGGTTTTCTACCCTGTGAAGTCTTAGTCTGAGTTAAAACTTGAGAAACAATGGTTGAATGTATAAGGAAATCTACGCTGGAACGCAGCGGCATTAAAAATTTATTTCCTATCCACCTAAGATCGACTTCTTTTAAGCAACAATCATAAAAGAAGTAAACTAAGAGAATACCTTGGATGATCTAAAATAGATCGTCGTTTTGTCTATGGTTGTAGTTTCTGCACAAAGCCCTCTAAGTGTCGGCCTCTACCGTTGTTCCACACGAACAGCCCACCCAAATCCCATCATGGATTGCTACCAGATAAACTCAGTTGCTAGACCAACATATTCTCTCTCTCAAAACTCTCCCTAGGAAGCTCTCAATTTTTTAGTAAATTAGAACTTTTCTAATTGTGATGTACAAAAGTGCTAGCCAACCTATTTCTTATATAGGGTTTGTGGCGCCATTTAGTAGTCTCAATCTGATTGGGAGAAGCTTCCTAGTAGATTGAGGAGAAAGTAAACATTTTCCTAACAAAATGAGGAAAATATCTTTGATTGATTTATCTCAGTTAATTTAATATCTCATATAAAATATTTCTAAGATATTGTCGATATCTAATATTGACTATCTTTATCTTATTACCATAAATCAATTTATTCAAATATATTAATATCTAATATTAATATATGGTAATATCATTTATTAAATTGCACAATCCAAGTATATCCCATACACTCAAGATCTACGCCCCATATTGCCATGAATTGGCATCCGAAATATTCTTAATTAATAATGCTATAATTAATTAATTTGCAAAATACAAGTGCATCAATATACACAAATAATTTTGACAGTCATATACATTATATGTATATTTAATTAATCAAAATAATAATATCTTGTATTTGATTTATTCATAATAAATAAATACCACCATATTAATTTATCACTATAACACTTTATAGTCGAGATAAACTTTCCTTATTTTGTGATCACTATAACCGCATTTTAATCCGCTAGATGTTCTTATATGTGTGTGACCCGATAGTCTTCCGAATATGTTGGCCGTAGGCAGAAAGTGCAATTACAAAAATACCCTTCATACCTAACTGATATGCCTAAATCGTACCTCAGCCCACGGATCCTTATTCGGGTCCATCTGACCCCCAAAGTAGTGGATAAAGCCACCGGCCACCACCTTGTCTTCTTGGAAAATACACCAAATTTTGAGACAAGGTCATACAAATTTTCGGGGTTTTTGCGTTTGAACCATCACCTTCCTCCCTTGAAATTCATATTTCCGTCCACTCTCATCTGAGCCGTCACTATCCAAAAAATATCTGTCTAACTCCCAGCTCGCATAAAAGGTGATGGTAGGACGTAAGGGTTTACCGCTGATACCACAAACCCTGACAAAAAGGGGCACACAAAATCAACCCCGTGCTGAGGGTGGAGGAGAAACATTTGACAATCCCACTGCAGACTGGGATAGGTTGCAAAGAGAAGTTCTAACCACTAAAGACGCTAGAAATGTCTTGAATCAGAAATCCAAATCTAAAGAGGCCGTCGCGGCTTTAGAAGAGGCCCACAGGGAAAAATCACAATCGGAGCATCTAGACCGCATCGAAGCAAATGGATGGTACCAGAAAGGGAAACCGAATTCAAAGAGGACTCTAAGGTCACAGAAATGAGAGAATATACGAAGTATGCAGATAGAATGTATCTAGCCAACTCTCGATTGATAACAGTAGGCCGGGCGCCATTACCAGTCCGGGAAGCGATCCCACCCAGGAGTGAGGTCAACCCAACGGCGCCGGACAGAGGTCTCCCAAGTCAGCCTCAAAGAATAGAGGTTGAGGAAAGTAATCACTCGTCGGGCCGAAGGGGTCGCAGGGAAGATCAGAAGGTCGTCAAGCATCAGCCCAACCTGGTCACGAGAATCCCAAGGAAAAGAGCGAGGAGGGGGGATTCATTATGAAAAGGCTGAGAGAAAAAGAAAGGGCTCCGGCCCTAAGCCGTCTAGGTCCCCCAGAAATTAACATAACGCCCTGGAAAGAGGGGAGGAATAAAAAAGATGCACGTTTGATCATAAGAAAAAAGCGGGCTTAGCAGGAGGAATCACGAAACCATGTGAACTCAGAGTACCGGTCTGAGCGAGCAGCTGAACCATCCCTGCCCAGATGAAGAGCTGATCCCGTCATGGTCGAACAAATAGATATAATGAGAAATGAAATCGCAGAGCTGAAAAAGTCGAGGCCTGCTGAAAAAGCCGCCCGATCTCTGATATCGATGTACTCGCCAAGAGAATCACCGAAACCCTGCCAACGAAGAAGGAAAAGGTTAGCTATCCAAATTACAATTACTACAAGGGGAACACTTGTCTGTATGATCTGCTCACTGCATTCCTAGGTCTCATCACTTTAGCGACCCAAAACAGATCAGCCTGGTGCATTTCCCTAGTATGCAGAATGCAAGATAGAGCCGCATCCTGGGTTCACGGGATTCCCTGGGGTTCGGTCAAGAGATGAAAGGATTTGTCAGAAAAGTTCGTGAAAGAGTTCGAGTCGGAGAGCAGACTAAGGAAGACCATAGAGGACCTTTATGAGGTCCGCATGAGAGAAAGCGAATCGGGCAGGGGCTATTATGAGCGGTTCATCAAGGTCTACGATTAGACCAGAAACATCCCTGACGCCACCACCATCACTTGTTTTCTAACAAGAGTAGTGAGGGGTCTAATGAAAATAAAGTTCGACCTTCGGCCACATAAATCTGGCCTTAAAGAGATGTTGGAGAGAGCCAAAAGGATCGGCCTGAGTGAGGTGCCTTTTCCCTCTGGGAAAGGAAAATCAAAACCAGAGCACCACTCATAAAAAGAAGAGTTATGATCCTAAATTGTTTTTTATGGTTAACGGGAAGCTTTACCAAAGGCTAGGGATGATTGCTAGCGGTGAAGTTTGCAAGGTCATGTCGTTAGACCGCACAATGTATGCTTTTGAGAAAGATCGAATTCAAAGGACTACGAGGTAACAGATAAAGCTAGCATTACTCCAAGAAGTCATAAATGGTTTACAAGATAGGAGCTCGCCAAACATGGGCCCGCCAAATATGGCGACCTCCATCTTGTCCAAACAAGGGGGCCGCATATTGGAATTTTCAAAACAGGCACCGAGTTTTTGATCTCGACATCTATTTCAAACAAACTCGCCGCAAAACGCCCTCAATCTTGTCAGAAATAGGGGGCCGCACATAGGATTTTTCGAATCAGTCCTAGAGCTCATAAAAAACAAGTACGACATTTTTAGCAAATTCGATGCTTTAATATCCTCAACCTCACAAAAAACAAGGGGGCCCAAATGTATATATATGTACAGAGACATCGGACCCATATAGCGGACTCGAAAAAGATGATCGTCTGACAAGCCGGGATTTTATAGCTGCCCGATTACGATACGTTCCAAAAATATAAAATTAGAGAAATTTATTACGGAAATAAATCAGCACGGAAATCAAGATTCCGAGATCACGGACTTTATTGAACAAACGAATCCGGAATCGGATCTTTATTGAATTTGAAAATGAAATAAGAAAAATATGAAAAACGTGCAAAAGTCTTCCATGTCCGAAGTGGAAGGGAAAACAGCTGATTTTGGCTTGAAAAAGGCCATGAACTACCTTTGGAGGCTCACTATCATCGGCATTGGAAAGAGTTTTCTGAAATAGGGTACTGCGCGCGAAACGGACATCGGGGCCGAAAGTTACGACCGAAATACTAACACATGTCTAAACGCTCCCTTTATGAGATCTCCAAAAATGAGCTCTCAAGATCTCCCAACATGAGCTCGCCGGATATAAGGCATCCAGATGTGAGGCCGCCAGATGCGAGCTCTCTTATTATAAGCTCTCTATTTACAACATTTCCAAATAGGCGTATGATCGCGCAGACTCAACACTTATTTCAACCAAGTTCGCCCTCAACCTTGCTTGAAACAAGGGGGCCGCAGGTGGAAACTTTCAAACAAACGGGAATGATCCAAGTTTGTCATTTGTTTCAACCAAGCCCGCATCGACCTTGCTTGAAACAAGGGGGCACACATCGGAATTTTTAACTCATACTCAAGATCCGACAATAGTAGGTCCGATGTTTACGATTTAGTTATGTTTAGCGAGCTCGATACCCAGCACTCTCAATCTCGCCAAAAACAAGGGGGACCATATGCCCGCATAGCAGAACCAAACTACGGACTCGAAAGATGGGAATATTTTGAGCAAAAATGAAGATACAAACTCAGAAAGACTTGGAATAATCATTACAAAAACGAGGCAAACATGCATTCAGAGCCCAAATCAGCGGCCACAAGTCGGATGCGGAAAAATAAAAATTACTCCTTCCGTCTCACTTTGTTTGGGACTTATTCCTTTTTGGGATGTCCCAAAATTAGTCCCACTTCTAATGTTTAGAATTAAATTTGTCTCTTAAATGTCTAAAATGACCTCATATAACAATTTATTGAAAAATGTAGAAGAACACAAAAGGATGTAATTGTAATAGAGCTATGTTTTTAATGAGTAGACAAGACATTAAATGATGTCTCCTTATTTTTTATGAGTTCCCAAAAGTCCCAAACAAAGTGAGACGGAGGGAGTATTATAGCAAGCTCATCTATCTCAAGCTCTATAGCAGCGAGCTCATTTATTATAAGCTCTCTATCAACAAGCTCACTTATCACGAGCTCTCTGTTAAAAGCTCGCCATCAACATGGATTTTCTCTTCAACAAAAGACCGTCCGCATAATAGCGCGGCATCCAGGTCGTCCTCTTCATAGCACAGCCCCACGGTGAGACTCTTAACGTCAAAAAAGTAGCAAAAATAAGTCTGACAAAATGACTGGGTCATCCGCTTCATAGCACGGCCCCGCGGTGAGACGCTTGACGTCATAAAAGCTACAAAAATAAGTCGGACAAAATGACTGGGTCGTCCGCTTCATAGCGCGGCCCCGAGGTGAGATGCTTGACGTCACAAAAGCTGCAAAAATAAGTCAGACAAAACGACTGGGTCATCCGCTTCATAGTACGGCCCCGCAGTGAGACGCTTGATGTCACAAAAGATGCAAAATAAGTCGGACAAAACGACTGGGTTGTTAGCTTCATAGCACGGCCCCGCAGTCAGACGCTTGACATCACAAAAGCTGCAAAAATAAGTCAGACAAAACGACTGGTTCATCCGCTTCATAGCGCAGCCCCGCGGTGAGACGCTTGACGTCACAAAAGCTGCAAAAATAAGTCGGACAAAATGACTGGGTCGTCAGCTTCATAGCGTGGCCCCGCGGTCAGACGCTTGACGTCACAAAAGCTACAAAAATATGTCGGACAAAACCACTGGGTCGTCCGCTTCATAGCGTGGCCCTGCGGTGAGACGTTTCACGTCACAAATGCTGCACAAATAAGTCGGACAAAATGACTGGGTCATCCGCTTCATAGCGCGGCCCCGCGGTGAAACGATTGACGTCACAAAAGCTGCAAAAATAAGTCGGACAAAATAACATGGTAGTCTGCTTCATAGTGCAGCACAAAAAGCTATAAGCCACATAACAAGCTACCAATGCCAAGACTAAGGCTTCATATGCCAAACTTGTAAGACCGACCTCTAGGTCGGCATCATATTTTTGAGATTGCCTTGGAACGAACCTTCTTGTAAGACCGACCTTTAGGTCAGCATCATATTTTGTAGTTCGTCCTGGAGCCAACCTTCTTATAAGACCTACCTTCATGTTGGCATCATATTTAAAAATCACCTTTAAGCGAGCGCTCTATATGACCGACTTCAGCTTGGCATCTTATCTGGAGCTCATCTTCAAGCGAGCCTTCTATATGACCAAAGGCTCTCAAGCCACCAAAGGCTAAGTTGATTCACGACGCAAAAGCCACCAATTCAAAATCAATTCATGGCACAAGCCACAAGAGGCAAAGTTGATCAACGACACACAAGCAACGAAAAGACCTACTCTGAGTATGGCATTTAGGCAAAGCTAGCAGGCGATAAGCCATAGTAGCGAGCCGTCACAGTTTTTCAAGGCAACAGATCCACAAACAGACTCTACTCCCCACTTAACATTTCAAGAAAATTTTTAAGGCACGGAGTATGGGGCCATTGATATGCCTAAATCGCACCTCAGCCCATGGATCCTTATTACCCCAAAATAGTGGATAAAGCCATCGGTGACCATAATTCTTGAACTCGCAAGCAGTCGGCCTGCTCCAAGCCTTTGGTTCTATGCGACGCTATCAGGCTAAGGGCCGGCCCGTGAACCCCATGTCATTAGGTCTGCCAGCAACCTCGCCCATGACACTTAGAGGAAGAGACTACCTCTGGTTTGGCAAGACAAGGATATAAAATATATAGGGATCAGCGAGGCCATCAGGAGCACAACCTATCAGCTCCGCTACAAGCCTGCTACTGTAGACAAATATTTATTTTTGTACTATATGTCCTGACTTGTAAATAAGTCAATTTTTAGTCGGTGGCTTGATAACGGTTAAAATATTCTATCCTACGGCATCAATATTCTATCCATTATGAGCTAAAAATAGTTGTTTCGACCGATAAAAATGATCTATTTGAGTTGAATAGCATATGTCGGGTTCGTGAGTCGAGAAATCTGCACTTAGTGTTTATTTTCCTTATTTCGATATTATTTCATGCATTATTTGATTATTTTCAGGATACGAAATATTGGGCTGAACATTATGGACAAATCTGGAGTGGACTGAACAAAAGAAATAGGCCTAGGGTATTCCAGAGCCTTCCAAGTTAAGTCGGCAGAAGAAAAAAGACAACATTGCCCTCGGTTTACCGAGATTCCAGATCTTTCCGAAACGCGTTTTCTTGGACGAGGGGTAGAACTAGGCATTTCTAAGTCAGTTTAGGTAGCTATAAATAAGAGGCTTCGCCTCAGAATTCAATGTAACAATTTTAGTGTACAATTTTCAAGACAAGTATTATGCAATATAAGTTGTTTGTTCTTTATTTTATGAGTTCTGGTCGGAGAGACGACGGAGTCGCCACTTAGGGAGAGATTCGAGGGAGATCTACACTCGACTTCGAGGGTATGATTTTCTGTCTTTTCCAAGATGTAGATCTGTCGTTGTTCAATTCGACTAGTATGTTTTAATTGCTTATTTAGTTTAATTATGTAGTAGTTAGTTTATTTTACCCTATGTTTTATAGATCTAATTCGTTTGTGAAGAAACCATGAAATAGTGGTTGCGTTTTTCAGATCTGCGACACCTAGTAAATTACTAACACATGATAATCGGCGCCAGCTACGTTGATCGATATATTTAATTTACATGTCTTCATAAAACTAGCGTGAAATATGAATAGTGAAGTGCTACTTTGGACATTATCTTGATGGACCCTAGGAACCTGCTGATCAGTGTCGACAGCTGTCTAGGCGGGTTTGTGGTATGAGTTAGTGCTCAATATCGACAGCTCTAGTTCTTTATGCGTATAGTCTATTACGGTCCAATTAAGGAGGGTAGCTTGCGTATAGATTGTCTACTACAATCGTCGGAGTAGGTAGGGTTAAGAGTTGTACCCGTAGCTGAACTATGAATTAAAATTCACCAATGGGGAGGACTGTTGCATATGTGGGGCAGGGAATAACTAATTACTCATAATTGAACTAATACATTACAAACTCTTGTTGCTCCGTTGAACTTGCATAATCTTGCTAGTTGATTGTTAACATATTTACTACCGTCTAGAGTATAGTTGGTCGTAGACCATATTTGTGACAAGCTCAATCTTGATAATTAGACGTTCTTACGAGTCTCAGTGGGATCGACCATGACTCGCCAGTACTCTACTGTGATAGACCTAGTCCTATTGCTAGTAAGTGCTTTGCACGCGATCATGGCTCCCCTATAAATAGGGCAGCATGTACCCATTTAAGGGATGGACAACAGATCTATAAAACACAAGGCAAAGTCAATTTGTCCACTCTCCCCGCTCTTATAATGCACACTCGCCAGAATCCTCTAGCACCGTCGAGCACCACCGGCAAACACTACTTTAATACACTTTTTATAGCCAGATATCAATCATACAAACACAACAAAACAACCATGATAATTCCAACGTTATCACTAACGATCATGGATAGCGTCTAGCAACACGTCCTCAACCTCCAATCATCAGAAGAGTCAAATGCAATGACTAGCTACTACCTATCATGTGAAACGGTTACCGTGTAAATAGAATCCCATCGCTGTTACAATATCCATATGGTCGTATGTCAAGTGTCAAACATCAACGACTGTATCTTATAATCTGGATATCCTACTCTCTCGAAGTAACATATTACTTCCATTTTTCAAAGAGCTTGAGAATAATACATTCCTTATAAGAAGGCCATTTCGGATATTTACTCCTGATCATAGGATACGTGATTTCTAGAAGAGCTACATAAATCCTACGCATGGTTCAGTATCACACCCAATCACTACCGCATGATCGCCCCATGGCTAAGAGAAACCTTAATAGTGTCAAAGTATGACAATCATCACCATGATGTCATGAAGACTCCGGTCTTAGGATAATTACACAACCGCAATATAGTGCGACACGTAATAAATTAAGTGGGTCAGTCTAACGTATGCATTCTCTAATACATGTCCACGTACAGTCCAAGTGTCTCAATATTTTGATAGACAAGATCTATTCCTACCTTCAATAAGATAGAAGACATTCAATACATGCTAGTCTAATCGTACTATTAACGTCTCATTTAATAGCACATACGACTATATACATTTAAGTATCAAACCTTTTAAAGTGAGTCGAGATCTCATCAACCATAATCACTATTATGATTTCTCTTTCACAGTTTGACACTAGGGACGTTATCATATATATACAACATCATAATTGGTCCATTAAACGAACAAATATATAATAACAGAAAAGCCATTTTTTATATGTATAAACATGAAGAAATAGTAGAAATGATCCAACCCGGTCAGATCTGGTCCAACCCAATTGTGTTTAGGACACTATTTCAACAGAATGATGGGTTAATTTCATGCTCGATGGGTTAAATCGATTATTTAGCATGAAATTGACCAAGATTAATGTTGACCCTCGGTTTCTTCGTCAATGCCTAAGTAAAAAATTGGATTTGATCAACAATTGACCCTTATGTGATTGTATGTAATGCTTTTGGTCAATTGATTAGTCAATAGGTCGGATAATCTGGTTCAAGTAGACTTTCTGTTAAGTTTTAAGCTTCCCACAATGTTAGTGTCAAACTCTGAGTTGGTTTAATTAAACTGGTTCAACAATTTCTCAGCCTAAAATACCTCTATTATGGGCCTTAACTGGTAAACTAGGGTGGCATAAGTGATTTTATTAACAAAACACATAAACCTAACCAATTTCAGAGTTTTAGCATGTGGGTTATATGTATCTCGGTTTTTGAATTTCAAAATGTGCTAACTTTACTAGAGTCATATGTCTTAAGGATTCTTCAGTCCTCAGGCTTTAAATAGGCCACTACATTAATCCTGGAATGCACAACTCAGAGAAAAAAATCACTTGAGCAATCCTACATCCTCTATACTTTTAAATTCTGGTATTGGAGTGTCTTGACAGAAGTTGAGAGTCCTGTGTGTGCATGGTAACTTGTTAGTTGGCCTTACATTGGAAGTTTGGTGGTTGATATTGACAGAAGATCATCTCTGGTCAATAACTCTCACATTCTTCAAGATGATTTCCTGGCGTTCTATTGGTTAAGGTACACAGTTTCTCAACACCCCTCTTGATTCAGTATTTTGGTTGTGTTGATGGCCTTTTGTGTTTGTTAAGCTTTACAGTAATCTTTCTTGATACTTGTTTTGCTCTTGTCTAAGTTTGCAGATCCTTGCCTGAAACATTGATTTTTGTGATTGATCTTTATTGATCAAGGCAGTAGACAACAACCTGATTGGTCTAAAGTACCAAATTAGACTGCCTAGTGAGGTCTCATTGTCTGTACCTTGAGTCTGCAAAATATCATCATCTTAAGTCCTTCTTTTGTGTTGGAGAGAGGTCTGCTTTGGGATTCTGGTCTTTGTTGAGTATTATACTACACTGTGAAGTTCATCTTTCGAGATCTTTGTAAGCGTTGACTACATTGCATACTAGTTTGAAGTGCTAGTAGTGCATTGCCGAGTGTCAAAGGTTGTAGGTCTTCACTTACTTAAGTGGCTGGTCTGATAAGTTCACAAGTTCAGTGTGATTTTGTGTGTTGTGTTTTGATCCCTTATAAAACATGTTGGTACTAAATTTTATTTCCAGCATACACCTTGTGTTACTGTTTATCAAGCTTGGAACACCCCTTGTGTTTTACAATTTTTTTGCCAGCAAGTTTTCCGCACTATACCTACCTGTTGCATTCTTCATATCATACTGTTGAACTTGCCTGCTGCACATTGCCTGCTAAACCCTGCTGATCTGAGATCTTTGAAAACAATTTAACTTGTAATTGATTAGGCTTAGTTTTAGGCGACTGAACTGTGTATCCAGTCCTGTAATTAAAACTACATGGTTGATGATATTATCCTTTGGACTAGATTATCTTTTCTGGAGTTTGACTGATAAGTTCAGTCTATTTTTAGACTTGTTGTACCCTGTTGTGTAGTGCATCATCTCAGTGATTACCTTTTTGCTGAATTTTGTAATAGTTAGTTTGGTTTAAACTTGCGGAGTTGTGTAACAATCTGTAGACCTGCTATATTTGATCTATTCTGTATTAGTACTGCTTCAGTCGAATATTTCTTGCAACCTGATCAGTTATCTATATTGAACTTGAACATTGCTTTGATCATTTGTTTCATCAGTTCATTTAATAGTTGCTTTAGTTTCAGTTCTGCAAATCTCATACGTATATCATATTGAAACTGAACTGAACATGTTAACAATCCTCACATAATCAAGTGCTATTTTGTCTCGAATTGTTTCAATCAACTGCTATGTTTTAAACTCTACTTAGGTTAATAATAGTTAGACACATTTAACTTAGTTAAAAGACCTGCTTCCAGTTTTTGACTAAGTGTGTTAAACTTGCGATATTCTTATTTATACTATATTTTGCCTGCATTTGTATTAAGTGTTGTAAAAATTTTAAATAGACAAATATTCCCCACACTCTATTCACCCCCCAAAGTGTGGTTGCGCATCGATCCAACATGATATAGTTACATCATCAAGTGTACACTATTTTTACACCATCATCATCTCACCACATACTTTGCACTTTTAAAAAGAATTTTAAAAAAAAACTTGAAACAATTATAACCACAAGATTATGTTGGCATCGTAAATTATCACCTAAATTATTTCATAATTTGCCCTCTATATTTATTCTACAAATTAGGGATGTTACATGTAATGTGTTATTTTTCATTTACTTTAATCATTTATTTACTAGATAAGGGAATGAAGTAAATGTAATAATTATAAATTACCCTGAATCTGTATCTTTTATTTTTTTTTTCAAAAAAGAACAATTTATATTTTTTTAGGGTGGTGATACATTTACTACACAATATGTTCATTACACATTCACTACACACTTTTATCCTTCGATTTTGATAAGACATACTTTAATCAATGACCATACACTTTCATCCATGTGAAATGCATATATCATTTCCTTTTTTTAATAAATCTATTTTCACACAACAAAATATTTTATCCTTCAGTTTTCGTGCATATTTATTCTGACCCAAATTTACGCAAAATGTTGATTTTTATCTACCCGAATTCGAGTCAGAATGTATAATCAATGACCATACACTTTCATCTGCTGAAGTATTAACATCTAGAAGGAGAGGATTCTTTGCTCACTTAGACATTTCATCAAACACTTAAGCATGGAAGTGTTAAAGGCGGTTACAACTTGCACAAGTTAGTTACAGCTGAATTTTAGCTCCAAACTCTACATAAGCTGGAATTAGTTGTTCCAATTAAGTTGTTCAATTGTAATCTCCAACTGCAAATCATGAGAAATTCCCGTTCCTCAATTTTCCCGCCATTCTGTAAATATGAATTATGAAGATCTTCATCTTCTTCGTTCATACTTCTTAATTCCAGAATTTCTTTCAGTTTTGTTTCTTGTTTCAATTCAGTTTTGATTCATAACATGGTATCAGAGCGATTACGCTTAGGCTGTGTGAGCAATTCATTTTCATTTTAGATCATCTCTTTGAATCGTTCTTTCTTCCTTCTTGAATCATTTTTCAAGATTTTGTTCTAATGGCTACTAATACTCAGGTTCTCGCAAATTCTGGGAATTATCATGATAATCCCAGCTTAGTTCTTGTTCACCTTTTCTCAAGGGAGTTGAGAACTACAATCATTGGAAACGATCCATGACAAAAGCGTTATCATGTCGAGGTAAACTCTGTTATGTAGATGGTTCTTCAAGCCGAACCGGATATTCCGATCTGGTTATTCTAATTGGATGCAAATGAATGATTTAGTACTTTCTTGGCTAATCAATTCTATGATTCCTTCCATTGTTGAGAGTGTCATGTATTTTGATATTTCAAGAGAAATTTGGTTGGATTTACAAGATAGATTTGGAAGGGAAATGCTTATAGATTGTCAAATTTAGAGGAAGAAATCAAGAAAGTTAAATACGGCAATCTTTATGTCTGAGACTATTATACTAATTTGAAATCCTTATGGGATTTTACGGACTATCCACCTTGTACTTTCCCATCTTAACACATCACGAGAGAGTATTATGATAATGTTTACAATACTAGATTACTTAAAGAATTGAATGGAAACATTAAAAATGTGAAATCCCAAGTGTTGATGATGATGCCTTTACAAAATGTCAAAACTGCATTTGTTATGGCCCTCAATCATGATAAGCAGTTTAATTATGCCTCAACTACACCAGATTCAGTGGTTCTTGCATCACAATCTAACAATAGGTTGCAAGAATTCAGTGGTTCTAATGTTGTGATGCAGACTAGGTATCAAGGTCAGGGAATGGGTGAAAGTAGAGGATCTGGTTGTCCTGGTAGAGGACATGGAAATTCCAAGAAGCCTCAATGTTCATACTATGGCAAAGAAGGACATACGGTTGATAAGTGTTACAAGAAGGATGAATATCAACCAAAATTTGGAAGAGGAGGAGGCCCATGGCTGCTTTGTCAATACTCAAGATAATTACGGTATACAAGGGTGTGATTCTTCATAGTATTTCTCACAATTTGATGGGGTGCAGTCTAATTCTTCTGGAGTTATTACTCAGTCAAAGTATGATCATCTACTTTCTCTCATTTAAAGATTAAAGCGGACACGGTCTTTGCAATTTTATGATCCTTGCTACAAATTCCAAATCACAAGGACCAAGTATTGGTGACTGTAGCCTCCATTGGATCATGGACTCAGGAGCTACTGATCACATTACTTGCTCCCTAAATAACATGTTTGATATTGAGTCAAAATCAAATTTATATGTTGGTTTGCCTAATTTTACATCTACTATGGTAGCACACAAAGGCAAAGTACAAATCAATGCCTCAATAATTCTCAAAAATGTGTTTTGTATACCAGCATTCAAATACAATTTGATATTTGTGAGAAAACTAGTGTCTGGCAGTACTTTTTAGTCTATTTTTCTCCTAGCACTTGTATTGTGCAGGACCAGCTGACTATGATGAAGATTGGTACAACTAAGCTACATAGTGGATTATACATTTTACAAGCTAATCCACAGAAGCCTATTCCATCTGTTTACAATTATGTCTGTCCGAATTGTAGTCAGTCTGAGTCACTACTTTGGCACAATAGATTAGGACATCCTTCTTTGGAAAGGATGAAGTCCTTACAACAGTTTGACAACAAATCACCTAATCATTCTTGTATTGTATGTCCATTGGCAAAATAGAAAAAGCCAAAATTCCATTTTAGTACTTCTAAAACTTTGTCAAACTTCGCCCAACACAGTCGCAAGAATCAAAAGGAAAGAGTGAGGAGGGGATCTAATGCGAAAGGCTAGGTGAAAAGAAAAGTGTCGGCCCTAAGCCGTCTAGGTCCTCTCGGAAAAGGCGTAACGCCAGGCAAGAGGAAGGAGCGAAAAGAGCGCCCGCCTAATCATAAGAGAAAAGAGGGCTCAACAAGAGGAATCACGAAACCATGCGAGTTCGAGTGCAGTGCGAGCGAGTAGCTGAGCCATCCCCGCCCAGGCAGAGAATTGATCCCGTCATGGTCGAACAAATAGAAATAATAAGAAAGGACATCACAGAGCTAAAAATTGAGGCCCATTGAAAAATCCTCCCGATCTACGGAATCGATGTACTCGCCAAGAGAATCACGAAACCCTACCAATGAAGAAAGAAAATGTTAGCTTTCCAAGTTACAAATACTACAATGGGAACACTTGTCTGTATGATTGGCTCACCGCATTCCTAGGTCGCATCACTTTTGCGACCCAAAACAGATCAACCTGGTGCATTGCCCTAGTAGGCAGCATGCAAGTAAAGCCGCATCCTGGATTCGCGGGCTTCCCCGGGGTTCGGTCGAAAGCTGGAAATATTTGTCAGAAAAGTTCGTGAAAGAGTTTGAGTCGGCCAGAAGACTGAGGAAGACCATAGAGGACCTTTATGAAGTCCGCATGAGAGAAAGCGAATCGGGCAGGGGCTATTATGAGAGGTTCATCAACGTCTACGATCAGACCAGAAACATCCCTGACGACGCCACCATCACTTGTTTTCTAACAGGAGTAGCGAGGGGTCCAATGAAAATAGAGTTCAACCTTCGGCCACCTAAATCTGGCCTTAGGGAGATGTTGGAGAGAGCCTGAAGGATCGGCCTGAGTGAGGCGCCCTTTCCCTCTGGGAAAGGAAAATCAAAACCAGAGCACCACTCATAAAAAAGAGGAGTTATGATCCTAAATTGATTTTTATGGTTAATTGGAAGCTTTATCAAAGGCTCGGGATGATTGGTAGCGGTGAAGATCACAAGGTCATGTCATTAGACCGCACATTGCACGCTCTTGAAAATGATTGAATTCAAAGGTCTACGAGGTGTGAGATAAAGCTAGCATTCCTCCAAGAAGGCATAAATGGTTTACAAGATATGGTGGCGGACATGGGCCCGCCAAATCTGGCGATCTAGCGATCTCAATCTTGTCCAAAACAAAGGGCCTCATATCGAAATTTTCGAACTAGTACTTTGGTTGAAATTGTTTCTAGAAAGCTCATTCTGGAATAGCTCGATCTTACTCAAAACAAGGGGCCACATATTGGAATATTTTATTCAATCGTTAAGCTCAACGGAAAAAACAAAGTAGGGTTTTTAGCTCAATTATTTTTGCAAGATTGATGCTTTAATGTCCTTGAGCTCACCAAAAACAAGGGGACCGTATATGTATATATATGCATAGAAACATCGGACCCATATAAGCGGACTCGAAAAAGATTATCATCCCATAAGCCGGGATTTTATAATTTGCCGAATACGATACACTCACGAAAATATAAAATTATAGAACTCATTACGGAAATAAATCGATCACGGATATTAAGATCTTTGAAATCATGGACTTTCTAAGCGAGCGAATCCGAATCGGATCTTTATTGAATTCGAAATGAAATAAGAAAAATGCGAAAAAGCGTGCAAAAGTCTTCGATGTGCGAAATGGAAGGAAAATAGCTGATTTTGGATTGAAGCGGCCATGAACCGCCTTTGGTAGTTAACCATGTCGCCGGCATCGAAAGCGACTTTACGAAATGGGGTCCTACATACGAAAGCGGACATGGGGCGAAGAGTTACGGCCAAAATACTAACACATGTCCAAGCGCTCCCCTTTTGTCCACGTATCCGACCACAATCAACGTGGAATCTGACAAATCCGCATCAGATGCTCCGGTATCAAAAGATAAAGATGCATGCTCAAAACACTTGGGCAAAATCAATATAAAAACGAAGCAAGCATGCATTCAAAGCCCGAATCTACGGCCACAGGTTAGGTGCGGAATAATAAAGATTATTACGAATAGAGGGAAATCTGGAAAAGGCCAGAAGAGTGGATAATATCAGAGAGCTCATTTATTACAAGCTCCATATTAGCGAGATCATTTATCACAAGCTCTCTTATTACGAGCTCTCCATGAACAAGCTCTCTATTACAAGCTCGTCATCGAAATGGATTTTCTCTTCACCAACTATAAGTCCATCAGCATAAAAGCGTGGCATTCAGGGTCATCCGCTTCATAGCGCGGCCCCCGCAGTAAGACGCTTTACGTCATAAAAGCTGTAAAAACATGTCGGACAAAACGACAAGGCCGTCCGCTTCATAGCGCGAGCCTAAAAAACATGTCGGACAAAATGACAAGGTCGTCCGCTTCATAGCGCGAGCCTAAAAAACATGTCGGACAAAATGACATGGTCGTCCACTTCATTGAAGCGGCCCTGCGGTGGGCGCAGCGCGTCACAAAAAAAAACATGTCGATTAAAAATGACAAGGCCGTCCTCTTCATAGCGCGAGCCTAAAAATATGTTAGACAAAGCAGCAGCGAGTCGCCCGGTTCATAAGCGTGGCCCCGCGATGAGACGCAACGACATCACAAGATTTGCAAAAACATGTCGGACAAAAGCGACAATGCCGTGCGCTTCATAAGCGCGAGCCTAAAAACATGTCGCACAAAGCGACAAGGCCATTCACTTCATAGCGTGGCCCCCGCCGGTGAGATACCAGCGTCACAAAGGCTGCAAAAATATGTCGGACAAAGCAGCGTAAAAAATCGGGAAAAGCGACAAATTCGTCCGCTTGATAGCGCGGCACAAAAGGCTATAAGCCACAAAACAAGATACCAATGCCTACACAAAGGCTTCATATGCCAAGCTGGTAGGCCCGACCTCAGGTAGGCCTCGTATTTTGGAGTTCGCCACAGGCGAACCTTTTTATTAAACAGACCTTCATTTCGGCATCTTGTTTGGAGCGTATCTTGAGCGAACCTTACTAGCGGCCAAAGGCTCTCAAGCCGACCATAGTACTTCACCGGATCCATGAACAGACCTTACTCCCTGCCTAACATTTCGAGGAAATGCATAAGGCGCGGAGTAGGGGGCCATTGATATGCCTAAATCGTAATTCAGCCCACGGATCCTTATTTGGGTCCATAAAATAGTGGATAGAGCCACCTGCCACCACAATCCGCGAGCTCGCAAGCCGGCGGCCTGCTCCAGGACTTTGGATCGACGCGACGCTATCAAGCTAGAGGGCCGCTCCGTGAACCCCAAGTTATTAGGTCCGCTAGCCCGGAAGATACTGTTGGAAGTAGCGCCCGAAAGACAATTTATGTAATTGTTTTTATTTAATAAATGACAGACTTTATTTCATCTTATTAGTTGCTTTGTGCTTATATTTAATACACTTCTGAAAACCCCAAGTCGTATCGTATGTAGCCATATAACTTAGTGTGTGTCACACACGAGGATTAAGTTTATGGTGATACACTTCAAAAGTTAGCCCGTGGTGAACTTAATCAAAGTATGTGGTCTATTGATTAAACCACCATTAATGCATGAAAACTTTAAGGTGTGACCATCTTATCCGGACCGTCGATATTGGTTATCTAAGTGGGGCATTTATATATGATGTAGTCATATAGGACTGGACCGATTTAATCTACTTTTCTCATATAATTCTGTGATTGAGAAATCTCATTAAATCACAAGATGATCATATATGAATTAACCTTAATCCTGAAGTGATTGCATACTTCTACTTGTTTCAAGATAGGGTTTGATGTATTCATTAAGGATCGCTAAGAGGCACGGTCGAATCACTTTCATGTTGGCACTAATGCGGAATGAGTGAGAAGTGTGTGTTTGTGATTTGGAATTCATTCCTTCCTCCGGGAAGTAGAAAGAAAATCCCATTATTTGTTAATCCTAGAAACCGATCGATCGGCCGAGTTCGTATTGGTTATGAACTAATTGATTCTACTAGTGGGTTAATGGTAAATAAGATAAGATGTAATGAAGAAGGTTTAAGGAAATAATCCCGCTTTATTTACGGATAATCTATGGAGGATTAGTATGTAGGTAATGATTATATCAATGGACACTTATCGACTTCGACACTTTGAGAATAAGTTATATCTATAATCGATAGAGTTACATTCGGATTTATGGTGGCGTAATTCCGGAATTAATAAGTTGAATAGAAATGTTCTGTTCGATGAATATTTTATTCAATTTGTTGTAGCTACTGGTTATAGGTCCATGGTCCCCGGGTTGTCTCCAAACACGCGAGTGTTTTCTCGTGTTTTGGAACCTCGAAAATAAATTAAATAGTTGGTCTATTTAATGAATATGCGAATATTAATTATTTGGTAAATAATATGTAAAATTGAAAATATATTTTCTATTAAAAATAATGGCTAAAGTGGCGCCTCTTTTTGTGATAAAATTAGGAAAATAAATTTTCCTAGATTATTTTACATTTGTAATTAGTTAATTATTTATTTGTTAGATAATTAATGGAAAAGAGATAAGAGATTGATTTTTAGGAATTATCTCTTATTTTATGACAAATATCTTTTCCTTATGGAAATAGGTAATTGCAATGTGAAAAGGATAACTCTCTCTTGACTAGTTAATTTCTATATAAAGAGAGTTCCTCCCAACACAATTGTACAACACAATTTGCGCCACATTTAAAAAAAGAAGAAAATTTAGTTCTCTTGTTCTAGTCATTAGGAGGAGAAAAACCTAGAGTTTTTTCTTGGAGCATTTTCAAGGAGGTTCTACTACGGTGATCGACGTCCACTAGTCGTCGCTTGGAGATACAATCAGGAAGACTGCGGCTTCTCCCTTTCTATCGATTGCTTATTCCTCTACTATTGGGTAAATCTTCATCATTCCCGTAGTTATGTTAATTAATTATGTGAATTAAAATTATGGTAAAATCGCATGCGAATTTAATTCGTAGCTTCCGTTGTGCACGATCGAGCGTCTCGATCGGTCTTTGTGAATCGATCGGCGATCAATTATGGATCGGATCGATTCGGGTATCTGTATATCCAGCATGAGGTATCGGAGCCAGGTTAAAGCGATGTTGCGATCTTGATTGCAAATTTAATTAATAAAGAGTGGAATTGAATAAAAATTGCTCTTTTATATGTTATTTTATACATATATGCGTATTGAATGATTTGGTTGATGAGATGGATTAGGGTTAGTACTTGTTTACTGTTAGATCTATTGTAAACCCAAATTTTTCGGGTATATGAAATTATGTAATTTATTTGTTGTAATTTAATTTCTAGTAGTTAGAATATATATTTATATTAGCCATGCCTTTGTTTCCTTTATTTGATATTTGAAGATCATTAGCAAGAAGCAGTAGCGGTTGTGGTGGTAAAAGGCAGTTTTCATATCATGTAGACCACAGTTTGATTCCTCTTGATGTGTTTTTATCAAAGATTTTCCAGAAAGGTTGCATTTTTATAAAGAAAAAAATTGTACAAGTTGGGATTCGAACCCTGGATGCCAAGGTAGAAGAAAGGGGTGCAAACCAACTCGGCTGGAGGTGTCAAGGGAACACACCCGATTATTTATATAGAGAGCGGCGGAAAAACCGTTTAGAGATTTGAAGATCTTTTAAACGTAGGGTTTATTTAGTTATTTAATTTTAAATTTGTAGATTAGATACGGGGGTGCCAACGGTTCATCTCGGTGGTTTATTTTTCTCATTTATGTTCTTCTGTGATTATTTATGTGATATAATCATGTCATGCATCATATTCATGAATTCCACTTCTAGCATATGCATACATGCAGAAAATTAATTTTGGCATTAATTAGACATGTATGAACACGATAATTAATTTAGATTAATAATTAATTAAATTAATTGAACAAATGGAATTTTATCTGGATATAAAATTCACATGATAAAAATAAAGTTTACTGGGTAAATTTGGTTTTGGGATCTAAAATTATTTGAGAACTTTGATTATGTAGCGTCTACATAAATATGATTAAATAACCGAAAATTAGGAAAGTCATGAAAAATAGGACACTAACTAGACGGTATTTAGAACAGATAAGTTGGTGATTGCTTTTTATGATTTATTGTTTTCGATTATTGAAAAAATTCTGAGATCCTTAATTTTTGTGATGACAAGATTAGGACTATAAAATTCTTTAGGGATTCTAATTGTGTAGTGTCTACACGAAAGGTTTCTAAATAATTGATAAATTGGAAAATCATGAATATAGTGTCACTAGTTTAGGCGGTATTTGAAACCGATAAACTAGTGAGAGCTTTAAATTAAGTGATTTATTATTTCAAATTATTGGGAAATTCATAAGTCCTAATGTATTAGGATTATAAAATTCTTGGTGAATTTTAAATTGTGTAGTGTGTACACAATGAATTTTAATAAATCCATAAAATTTGAAAATCTTGAATAAAGTGACACTAGTTAGGCGGTATTTAGAACCGATGAACTAGTGGGAGGATTAATTTAAATATTCATGATTTATTGTTTTCGGATTGAAATAGAAAATCTGAAAATCATAATGAAACTACCTAATTTTCAAAATAGCGAGTGGGAGCGAGGAAGGTGACAAGCCCGACCCCACGGCCTCTCTTGTTGACACAAGCACGTGAGAGAAGGGTGAAGCCTTGAGCCGCTTTGATTACAGCCCCCTGCGGATGGTCTTCACCCCTATCAAAATTCAAGGCTTGGTCTCCGAAAGGATAGGATTTTGGGTACTCGTCAAGTCACTGACCGACCCTGCGGCGGCATACTCGGGGCGTACTTTGAGATATGAAACAGTAAGTCACATTCACAAGGATATGTTTGGAAATATTTTGGCTGAAAAAGGAAGGTAATCAGCAATTAAATGGAGATGTCTGATTCTTAATTGTTTAATTGTTGAGAGAGATTGTCTCAATTTAATCGTCATTCTGCTGATACCGACCCTGCGGAGGCAGTATGATGTGAGATTAAATCCTTGGAATGGTAGGATAAACTGCATGCATGACATCACGTTTATAATTCCTAAAATTTCTTATTTGTTGTGGTGTATGATTTGATTTATATTTCTGTCATAATGTTTTTTGCAACTACATATCTTCACAATGTATCTAAACTGCTAACCATATTATATGACTGTCAACAAATTTGTAAAAGTGGAAAAGTAACAAGAACGTTGAACTCAATAATCGAGAATGCAAATTAATTTTTCGGAAGATGATGTTCCTCTTGAGCCTACAAACTTATGTGACATTGAGAAGTATGTCACTGCTGTCACACTTGTTGAATGGGAGACAAATTAAAATTAGTTCAAAGATGACGAGAATGATTTGGCATCAATCTCACTGGACATCCCCTAGTTCACGAGTAGTGTCTACTCTTATAAACTGCTAGTTCAAGGTCATTTCCTTTTATAGAATGGGAAGGTAAATGTCTGCAAGTGTAAGTCATCTAAACTAAATAAGTTAAAGGCTAAACCGAAATATTAATAAAAGAACATAAAGGATAAGGAAAGTGATTTGGATCCACAACTTTGTGAATCATAGAGACTTTCTTAACCGGGATTATGATCCGGAAGATAAGTTCTTTTGTAAGAACAATGTAGCTATGCATTAATGATTAAAGAGTAGACAACGGGCCGTTATTTTAGCTGAGATAGTGGGAGTGATATAAGGAAAGAAATTTTGGATTTTAATCCTTGAATATTGCAGAAATTTAATTTCTGTTTTCATATTCGTTGGAACAAATGGATGCACTTTCACATCGATAATAAAGTTGCTTTAAAGAAAGTAAATATGACATTTGTAGTACGATTCTGATATTTTGACTTTTGTCTGATAAATTCAGAACTACTAAATAATGCTGAAAAGGTATATGTAACACATCATAAACTATTAAGACAAATGGTTTCCGTATTTAGATAAACGATTATTCAGCATCTATTAATTAGTGCATAAATCCTAAAGATAAGATCTGAAGACTGGATAAAGGTGATTCCTATCTCCCAGTCTAAGAACACTATCTCAAAAGAAAAATGACTAAGTAACCTTTTAATTAGGAAAAGGTTATAGAGCTAAAGAAGTATCACAACTTGTTCATATTGACCTTCGGGGTCTTATGAAGGATACAAGCTAGTGGGAGCTTTTGGGTAATAGACATTTTGTCTAATGACTATGCCAATTAGGTTATCTCAATATTTGGAGTAATCTCTGATATTCCTGGAGAAACAAGTATTCTATGCTCGGATATAGGCTATAGCATAGTATTTGGAGGCGATGCTCGGCCTACCTCCGAGGTGAAAGCGATTTCCTTTGAAAGGATAAACCATGTATTGTCTTGTATAGTTATTGATATGCTACATTATCTTTGCTTAACTTTATTAATATATTAGTTGCAAAATAACGGTTTACATTATTATTTAATACCGAGAAGTCTACCTAGAAGATGCTTATGAATTTGTGGATAAAGAGTGAAGTACATTTACTTCTCTTCCATAAATAAAGGCATTTAACACTAATTCTTGAATGTAGGACTAGAGATTTTACATTCATGTTAGGATGGTGATTGTTAAGTGAAATATCTTAATACAATGAGTAAAGGTTGGTTATATGATTCATAAGGTCGGAAAGTGGCGGTTGCCTTTATCACGACCTTTCTAAAAGAATGCTTGAATAACAACCTTAGACCTTGAAATCTGATTACTCAAGAAGTTACCATCTAATTTAATCGGACCACATCCAACATTGGTTGTTAGGGATTACCACGATAAATACTATTGAACAGATTAGAATATCGATCCACAAAAATGCGGTGAGAGTATGGTTTAACCATTGACCTTACGTGATTATGAGACTTTACATTCTACTTGGGGTGATTGATCACTATAGTCTTTGAGAAAAGGTGTATAGAATTACGATTATAAGAGGTTGGTTTAAACCCATAAACCTGTAAATGGAGTTTTGGTACTCCAGTTCTATTCACAATCTTGTAGAACCATCTGAGTGTCTTAGGCCTAGTAGGAGTAGTTGGATCTACGTGAAGAAGAGATGAATGAACTCAATAATCGAGAATGCAAATTAATTTTTAGGAAGGTGATGCCTGAAACTTTCTTCCCATACAGCGGAGCTTGAATTCATTCGGAGCGGAAGGTTTTAGCTTAAACCCAATGATGATTATTTGCATATGCTTATATCCATCGGTGGATTAAAGCAAACCTCTAGGTCATTAAAAGCCACATATTTGAAAAATGTGGGCTTGACCGAGAATATTGATGAGTATTTTGTAGGCGAGAGAATCAATATTGGTAAAGAGTGAGCGTTAGTGTATATGCAAGGTAATGATTACAGCAGTTGTAGCGACATGGGTGTGTTATCGAAGTCAAGAAGCCGACATGCCAAAGCTTCTACGAATTAGAAGTGGGGTGTACTATTTAGAAATCGATTCAGTTGAGTTCATGAGAACAAGTTGTTGGAAATATCTCATGCATCTTATTGGTTAAGATGATAGTGCATTTTCGTATGCAAAATTCAACGAGAGGTTTCTTACCCAACCCCTCACGGAATAATTCTCTTAGTCTTTAGATAATGAGAAAATGGGATAGATCCTCTTTTGGATAGAAAGTCGAGGTTATTAAAGGTCGGTCGAATCAAGGATTCGGACGTTGAAATAGTGATATAGTGCATCCTCAAGTACCTTCGGAGAGCGAGGAGTAATATCGTCACATATTCGGTGCACACACGAGTATTGTACTACACTAATTCGACTTACATCCAGATTAAGGATGATCATTAATAGATCTTGGGCTCAGTGTTTTCTCATAGTGATGGAGTTGTGGTCTAGAGCAATCCAGCACTGCCAATTTGACTCTGTTAGTCAAATGCATAGCGACTTTCGTGAAGCGACTAAAAAGCGTATGGCTTGAGAAGTTCTTTGTTGGATCGGGAAGTGATTCCATGTCTCGATGAGCCGATACCATTTCTTGTGAAGCGGTTGAGAGGTAGCTCATACAAATGATCTTCGCTTGATCACAAGAGGTCAAAAGCATATTGTGAGAGTACTACCTGATCAGACAGACCGTGTAGAGAGGCGACATTTCGGTCCTAAAAAGATTTCCTCAAGCCGACAACCTAGCTGATCAGTTTACCAAGTTGTGTGGCATCAAATGTCACTAATAAGCGCTTGGCGGGTATGAGATTAAAAGATATGTCTCATCTGCTTTAGAGCAAATGGGAGAATTTTATGGGATAAAAAGGAATAAGGGTGTGGTGCTCTAAAAACAATTGTTGCTTGTCTTTACGGGCAAGTGGGAGATTGTTGGATCTAGTGCCTGAAAGTCAATTGTTGCTTGTTTACACGGGTTGCCTATACAGGCAAGTGGGAGATTGTTGGAAGTAGCGCCCGAAAGACAATTTATGTAATTGTTTTTATTTAATAAATGTCAGATTTTATTTCATCTTATTATTTGCTTTGTGCTTATATTTAATACACTGTTGAAACCCCAAGTCGTATCGTATGTAACCATATAACTTAGTGTGTGTCACACATGAGGATTAAGTTTATTGTGATACACTTGAACTGTTAGTCCGTGGTGAACTTAATCAAAGTATGGGGTCTATTGATTAAACCATCTTTAATCTTGAGAACAATTTAAGGTGTGAATGTCTTATCCGGATAAATCGATATTGGTTATCTAAATGGGGCATTTATATATGATGTAGTCATATAGGACTCGACCGATTTAATCTTCTTTTCTCATATAATTCCGTGATTGAGAAATCTTATTAAATCACAAGATGATCATATATGGATTAACCTTAATCTTGAAGTGATTGCATACTCCTACTTGTTTCAAGATAGGGTTTGATGTGTTCGTTAAGGATCGCTAAGAGGCGCGGTCCAAATCACTTTCACGTTGCCACTATTTTGGAATGAGTGAGAAGTGTATGTCTCACAGATATGGAATTCCCTCCTTCCTGTGGGAAGTAGAAAGACAATCCCCTTATTTGTTAATCCTAGACACTAATCAATCGGCCGAGTTCGTATTGGTTATGAACTAATTGATCACTAGTGGGTTAATGGTAAATAAGGATAAGATGTAATGAAGAAGGTTTACGAAAATAATCCCGCTTTGTTACGGATAGTCTTTGGACGGTTAGTCTATATGTAATGATTATATCAATGGACACTTATCGACTCGACGCTTTGAGAATGAGTTATATCTCTAATCGATATAGTCCAGTTTCGGATTTATGGTGGCGCCATTCCAGAATTAATAAGCTGAGTAGAAATGTTATGTTCGATGAATATTTTATTCAATTTGTTGTAGCTATTGGTTATAGGTCCATGGTCCCCGGGTTGGCTCCAAACACGTGAGTGTTTTCGTTTTAATGGAACCTCGAAAATAAATTAAATAGTTGGTCTATTTAATGAATATCACAGTATTAATTATTTAGTAAATAATATGTAAAATTGAAAAGACATTTTCTATTAAAAATAATGGCTAAAGTGGCGCCTTTTTGTTATAAAATTAGGAAAATAAATTTTCTAGATTATGTCACATGTTTAATTACTTAATTATTTATTTGTTAGATAATTAATGGAAGCGAGATAAGAGATTGATTTTTGGGAATTATCTCTTATTTTATGGAAAATATCTTTTCCTTATGGAAATAGGTAATTGAAAAGTGAAAAGGATAACTCACTCTTGACTACTTAATTTCCTATATAAAGAGAGTTCCTCCCAACACAATTGTACCACACAATTTGTGCCACATTTAATTAAAAAGAAGAAAATTTAGTTTTCTTGTTCTAGCCATTAGCAGGAGAAAAACCTAGGATTTTTCTTGGAGCTTATTCAAGGAGGTTCTACTACGAGGATCGACGTCCATCAGTCGTCGCTTAGAGATACAATCCAGAAGACTGCGGCTTCTCCCTTTCTGTCGATTGCTTATTCTTCTACTATTGGGTAAATCTTCATCCTTCCCATAGTTATGTTAATGAATTATGTAAATTATAATCGTGGTAAAATCGCATGCGAATTTAATTCGTAGCTTCCGTTGTGCATGATCGAGCGTCTCGATCGGTCTTTATAAATCGAATCGGCGATCCAATTATGGATTGGATCGGATTAGTTTCTGTATATCCAGCAGAGACTACATCTGGTTTGGCATGACAAGGATATAAAATATACAAGGAGCAGCGAGGCCATCAGGAGCGTAATCTATCGGCTCCTCTACGAGCCCGTTACTGTAGATAAATATCTACTTGTACTATATGTCCTTATTTGTAAATAAACCGACTTTAGTCGGTGGCTCCCCTATAAATAGGGCAGCGTGTAACCCATTTGAAGGGGGGACAACTAATCAATAAACATAAGGCAAAGCCAATTTGTCCACTCTCTCTCTCTTATTAAGCACCCTTTGCCGGAATCTTACAGCACCGTTGTGCACCACCGAAAACCCCACTCAAATGCATCATATAAGCCGGATATCCACTATATAAACCACATCCCGAACAACCGTGATAATTTCAAGCGTTATCATATGGGAAGAAATCAAGATCATCGGCCTATATGCATGCTGTTCTTGTGATTCTCAATGTCTTTGTAATGCAATTAGCATGCTAATGGATCATATGGAGAAATTTGAACATGTCATGAAAATCCTTAAAGGTTTAAGGGATGAGTTTGAACCAATGGTTTCTGAGCAATCTTGATGGTACCATATCCAGAAATCAATGATGCCTTTGCAATGGCAATTAAATTTGAAAGACATAAATTATATGTGCCTAACAAGGCCAAGAATCAAGATTCTATGATTCTCTTGTCACAAAAGAATGGACATGGGAAAAATCAAACAGTTAGTAGACCAAGTTCTGTGCCTACTACAAATGCAGACCTAGAAATCCCAACAAGATGCAATGTAGTTTATGTGGTTTTAATGGTCATAATAAAGAGACTTGTTACAAGAAACATGGCTATCCTCCTAGTTTCAAGTCCAAAAGGGCTAATTTTGTAGAGGAAGAACAGTTCACAGAAGAAGATCAGACCCAAAATAGGTCTGCTGGACAGAGTTTCCACATCTTAATGCACAACGACTTGATTAGTTGATAGCTCTGTTGAGATTTGATCCTCTTAGACATGCGAGGATTAGTTTGTTTCGTCAACCTCACGAGATTACACACTACTACGCCTACATCGAGAGGCAGGTGACTTAAATTTAATAAGATCTATCTGGTGGATCTTGGACTCACAGTGCTCTGAGATCACATTGTAGGATCATTAGATCATTAAGTAATCCAAAACCTTCATACGGGATAAAAGTGGGATTACTAATGAAAGTAATATTTATGTTACACATATAGGACAAGAAAGGGTAAACCTTGAAGTGGTCTACATGATGTTTTGCATTCTGGTTTAAATATAATATTTTATCTTTACCTTCTTTTAATCGCTTTTATATCGATAGTTTAGATTATGCCCTTTTATGGCACTATAGACTAGGACACATGCAAGATAAAAGGCGCAAGTCATTAGTTCTGATCTCTGATGATGTAGAATTTTTATCATGACCTCTTTTATGTTTGTCTATGGAAAAATTAAATAAAAAACCATTTCCATTAAATGCAATTTCTTTGTAAATTACATTTTTGATCTTGTTCATATGGATATTTTGGGTCCTTTGAGGCGACATCTTGTGAATGGAAAACATTATTTTCTTACTATTGTAGATAGTTTTTCTAGATTTACTTGGGTTTTCTTATGAGGCACAAATCGAAGCTTAACCTTGTTAAATCTTTTGTTAAATTTGTTTCTACACAATTTCACAAAATTATCAAAGTTATCGAGATCTAATAGCGATTTGAATTCGACTTCTTGATTTTATGCTCGAGAAGGGCATCATAAATCGGACATCGTGTGTCGGACACACCGGAACATAATGGTATTGGGTGCAATTGGGTATCTGAGAATCAAATACAATCTGATGGTTGATAGAGAGATACAAAGCTACACTAGAAGCAAAAGGATACACTCAAACATATGGTATTGATTATCAAGAAAACTTTTCTCCTGTTGTCAAGATTACTACAATCAGAACTTTACTTGCAGCAACATCAGCTAGTAATTGGCATCTACATCAGATGGATGTCAACACTGCTTTCTTAGATGGAGATTTTCATGAAGAAGTATATATGCAGTTGCCACCAGGTTGTGCAACAACTAAACCAAATCAAGTTTGCAGATTAACCAAATCAACTTTGTATGGCCTCGAAAGCCCGTGAGACAATGGGCTGCAAGTTAGCGAGTGGGATTCCTTTAGTCTAAGAATGACCACATTTTATTCACAAATGGGTGGAGGCAGTCTTTTATTGCTTTCTTTGGTCGATGTAGATGACATCATAGCGGCAAGCCCTAGTGGCGATTGATTCAACAAGTCAATGATGCCTACATCGACAATTCACTATTAAGGATCTTGGAAAATTGAGATACTTCCTAGGTATTGAAGCTTTAGGACTAAATGCAGGCATATGAATTTCCCAAAGAAAATACACTCTTAATCTCTAGAAGAATATGAATTTTTGGGAGCAAAACACCTGCTAAGACACTATGGAGTCTAAGAAAACTTTACAACATGGTGATTCACCATTTTTGGAAGATAATCACGCTTCTGAGATCATTTGTGGGAAAGCTTATCTATCTTACTTTTACCGGACTAGACATTTCCTTTGCATTTTAGCTTGGTGAGTCAATTTCTAGACACTCTACTAAAAACCACATGAAGGAAGAACACAGTTTCTTGAGGTATGTAAAGGCCAATCATGGTCAAGAATCTTGTTCCCAATGAGATAACAATCTTGTACTCAAAGGATTCTGAGGCAGTGATTTGGCTGGTTGTCCTGAAACAAGAAAAATCAATAGCAGGCTACATGATGTTCCTAGGAGATGTACCAATCTCTTGGAAGGCAAAAAAACAAACTACTATAGCAAGAAGTTCTTCAGAGGCAGAATATAGGGCTATGACAAATGCAGTTTGTGAAATTCAATGGCTCATTTACATTCTCCAGGATTTGAAGGTTCCAGTTCACCTGCCAACTGTATTATTTTTTGAAGTGCCTTTTATATTGCCCATAATCTTGTCTTCCATTAAAAGAACCAAACAAATAGAGATTGATTTCATGTTGTAAGAGACAAAGTAAAGTTTGGACTTGTGAAACTGCTTCCAATCAACACAAAAGAAAAAATAGTTGACATTCTCACCAAAACCTTGAATGCACCTATTTTCTCTTATATGCTTGACAAATTGGGAATTTCAAAGATATTTCAGAGTTCCAATAATTTGAATGGAATCTTGAGTGCAAAATTTGTTCATGTACCACTCTCAACTTGAGAGGGGTGTTCTGATATAAAGACTAAAGGGAATCTGAGTGCGGTGTGTCAATTTGAACTCTGTGAATTTCTGAAGTAGAAAGGCTTTCTTTGAGTAGTACAATGTAGTGTAAAAATAGTTATTCAGTTATAGTTTGTTGTAACCGTTTGTAACTTACTTCCAACTAATGCATGAGGTGTATGAAGCTATAAATTCCTCATGATCAGAAACATTAAAGACTTAACTAATAACTTTCAGTTCATCAATAATAATTCTGCATTTTACTTTCAGTTTATAATTCTGCAAACTTCATCAGATTATTGGTTTTTCTTGGCCAAGCCTTGATTTCTTGGAAATCTATGAAGCAACCCACAGTGTCAAGGAGTTCAAGTGAAGCTAAGTACGGGGCAATGGCTGTTACTACATGTGAGATTCAATGGTTACTGTATCTTCTACAGGACATCCAAATCAACTACACATCACATGTTCCACTCTATTGTGATAGTTCCAGTGCCCTATACATAGTAGAAAATACATTCTTCCATGAGAGAACTAAACACATAGACATTGACTGTCATTTTGTCAGGGAAAAACATGTGGCCAGAATCATCAAACCTCTCCCTATACATAGTAAGCAGCAACCAGCAGATACTCTCACAAAACCAGTCAATAGACAAACCTTGGATACACTACTTCAAGCTTAACCTTTAAAGGACCTATACACACCATTAAGATCTATGAGGAAAGGATTCTTTGCAAGCTGTTTTTGGCCATAGCCACTTCCAGCTTGAGGGGGTGTTGAAGTATTAACATCTAGGAGGAGAGGATTTTTTGCTCACTTAGACATTTCATCAAACACTTAAGCATTGGAAGTGTTAAAGGCAGTTACAACTTGCACAAGTTAGTTACAACTGAATTTAGCTCCACACTCTATATAAGCTAAAATTAGTTGTTCCAATAGTCAATTAAGTTGTTCAATTGTAATCTCCAACTGCAAATCATGAGAAATTCCCATTCCTCAATTTTCCCGCCATTCTGTAAATTTGAATTATGAAGATCTGCATCTTCTTCGTTCATACTTCTTAATTCCAGAATTTTTTTTCAGTTTTGTTTCTTGTTTCAATTTAGTTTTGATTCTTATGTGTAGCGAATATATCATTTTCCTATTTTTTAGTAAATATCTTTTCACACAACAAAATATACACGCTTTTTTTTTTTCAACTCAATTTTTCGTGCATTTTTATTCTAACAAAAAATTCAGACAAAATGTTGATTTTTCTGCCCAAATTCGAGTCAGAATGTATGAAGCAGACTGACCGGTATTAGCTCTATAAAACATTTAAGTTTGGACTGAAATTAGGTCATAATAATCAATCAAATTCTAACTTATCTTAGGTCAAAATAGAGTTTGATGTATGAAAACTTTTTTTAATTATATATTTCTTTAAAGGGAAACGTGCAATTTACTACTAGTACTAGTTAACCATTAGAGGACACTTGTTAAGAACGAAACAATATAGCGAATAGCATTTCAAACTAGGCTGCTAATTCCGTTGACTACACAACCCAGTGTGGTTATTTTATTTATTTATTATTTGTATTCAGGACTTTCAAAATTTTAAGTTCTTAAAAAAAAAAAACATGCTTATATCTCCTCAAAAGAAGAAAAACCACATGCTTACATTTCATTTTTAATTTTCATTTTACCAGAGGCCTAGATGAAGAACATTTTATTATATTAGGGAGGAATTAGGACTTGATTCTTGATTCTTGATTCAATCGATCTCATTACCATTCGGTCCAATTAATTGCCACCACATTATTTTTATATTAACGGAAACGATGCATTCACACGCACACCTTTTTGATGGTCACATAATTAGCCCCTAATAAATATATATATATATATATATATATATATATATATATATATATATATATATACACACATACTACCTTTCTCCCTAAATAATAGTTATTTTAGGCAAAATGGTTTGTTCGAAAAACGATACCACAAAGCAAAAGAACATTATCAACTAAAATTAATTAATATGTGTAAACCATTAACATGACAATCACTTAGAGACTGAAGTATATATATATATATATATATATTGTTGATTTTAATTGAGTTCTATGTTTTATAAAGTACAAGTGATATTTATTAATAGAAAATTGATTTTTAAGGATGCGGGCCTAGTGGTACAGGCCAATGCAATTCATTGTGAGAACTAAATTTGAATTTTTATCGCCCAGAACAAAAAATCATCTTTCCTCTCTCCTCAATTTTTTATTGATTCAAGTTTGGTCAGAGTCGAGTGGTTTTGAAAAGCATATATTCCCGGATGATTTCAAAGGTCATGTGTGTTTGATTTCTTTTACGGTTAAACTCAATGGCGGATCATATAAAAAAAATTCAGGAGATAACCAAAGAAAATTTGAAAATCCATTTGAAGTAATAATGATGCTTTTATATTCTTAAAAACAAATATTTCCTCAAAAAAAAAATTATATCATCTTAATACATATTTGTATTCGGATGTCAATGGTGCCCCCTCTTGAGAATTATATTATCAGGTAACACCCTTTATTTGAGAAATTATATTTTACGATCGAGTCTTGATAATTTTTCAAGTTCCCGTTGAAATATCACCGCCCGTTTAAATTTCCCCAGCCTCTGAAAAAAAGGAAAATGGGAGCAACATTGAAAATTTGCTGGGCGGGGGAATTTCAACGAGGCTGAAAAAAATTTCAGCGGGGATGGGGAAAATTTCAGCGGAAGCTTAAAAAATGTCAGTCCTTTTGATCGGACATTAAATTAGAAGTGTTAAAATGACGCGAAAATATAATAAATTTACTTATCGCGCTTGCGATTCTTCTTAAAGCACCGCGATTACTCATGGCACCTATAAAATACTTTTAGGACTACATTGAATTATTTTTAATATTTATGTACCTAAGCACCACCCAAAAAATGTAAAACTTACTTCATATCACAAATCATATAAAATACAATTTAGTACTTTGATAATTAAAATGAAACTTTATAATCTCCGAACTAAATTTTCACCCAAATCATCATCAAGATCCACAAATTCATCTTCATCATCAAAAAATCATATTCATCTTTATCATCAAAAAATCATCTTCATAATCATCATCAAAATTCATCTTCATCTTCTTCATCCTTGTTCTTCATCATCTCCATCTTCTTCAACCTTCTTTTTCATCATCAAAATCTTCTTCAACCTTCTTCTTCATCATCAAATTTTTTTCAACCTTCTTCTGCCCGTCAAAATTCTTCTTCATCTTCTTCAATCTTCTTCATCATCAAATTCTTCTTCAACCTTTTTCTTCCATCAAAATTCATCTTCATCTTGGATTTTCATAAGATAACACTGAAACACCATTTCAATGGGTTGAAACACCATTTATTATGGAAAAAATGATTTTTTTTTAGAGTTTTCAACCGTCTCTTTGGATTTTCCGCCGGCTACCCGCAAGCGTCACTACGTCGGGACTACCGATATTTGTTTACACTAGAAACATCAAATTCTGTGATGTTACGGACAACATGCTTGAATATCTTTCGTTTCCAAAGCGCCAAAGAATCGGCGTTGTTATTTGAAACAAACATCGAATCTGGTGGCGTTACGGACATCGAAGCTGGATATCGCTTTTGTTTCAACAACGCCAACAAATTTGACATTGATATTTAATACAAACATCAATAGTAATGGCGTTAAGCACTCGAGAACTAAATGAGTTTACATTTAGCATACGAAACCGTTTTGGCGTAGGTTTTGAAAACAAGCGGGCGGTATGTGGATGTTTGTGTTTGGCGTCAGCGTGCACGATTAGGTCTTGCTATATAAGCGTCGGATATAATGGCGTTTAGATCGATACTTAAAATATTTGTGTTGGTGTTTTGCATTATCTAAACATTGTACAAACAATCATGAAAGCGTAAATACAATGGTTCAAAGCGATAAATACAAGCGTAATTCAAGCGTAATCCATACGACTTAAAATGATCAAGAAATAATCGAAAATGATCGAAATAAATGATTTTCAAGCGTGCACAAATAAATTTTCTTCAATGTTTAATAATCACAACATTAAACACGACATTATTTTTTGTAGGTTGAGCAACGACTTCAAAGTTGCATTCATCTCCAACATTTAGGTCATTGTCCCTAAGGAAATAATTTAACCCGCTTAAACGAACTTATTGATAGTGTCTGACAGAAGCTACAATTCTAGCAGGCCATGATTCCCCTGTGGCAGTTCGCAGCTCCACAGTCTTGTTTCGCAACATGTCGTTTGTTCTAGCAAATGGTATTTAAATATTCTACCAATTACAAAAAAAATTAAATAGTGTTAGAAAGTGCAATTAGGAAAAAAGATAAAACAAGAAAACAACTAAAAATATTTTAACATATCTCACCACATAACCATGTGAAAATGCCTTGTTAGCCAACGTCTTCTCAAAATGCGGATTTTCGTTACCATTGTTCTCTCCTCCTGCTTCATCATCTACATCCTCTTTTATACCCTCGGACTCAGAAAAAGTTTTCTCACAGGAAGTGTTATCAACACATGATGTCAGCGAAATCCCCGTGTGTTCAAACACTATGAACTCCTCTCATTCAAGTGATGGTACGCCACATACTACTCTGACCTTTCCCAAAGAAAGAAGAAGTATGTTATGCGTGGCTCCAACCCTCACTTCTCATGTCCCTATTCAGCTTTTGAGAACAACCTTATCCAGGTTCCGCAGCGTGTCGTTCAATTTATTAACGTATGCTGAAGGTAGGGTTTATTAAGAAAGAAACATATCACGTTTGTTCAATCATAATATAAGCGATAAAAATGTAAGTTAATTAATAATGACATACCAAACTTGTTGCAAAACCGCCAACAAGAACTTTGAAGAAACGATCAATAACCATTTGGTTCACTATAGATTAAAAATGAATGAGTAATCAGAAGTTGAATTAGAATCAGTCCGCATGCCGTTCCAAAATATGACAACATATATACTCAAGCCAAACATAACCAATCACACAAGACAAGACTAGTACCTTAATTCACACTACATACCTGAAATTCTATTACGATCAACAAGGGTTGCGATCACAATACTATGAGTTCTTTTAATTGTTCGTCGATAGACTCCCAGTTTTCAAAGTGATGGGGACATCAGGCCTTTGTACGTAGATAATGGCGGTCCATTAGGAAATGGATATCCTTGGCACATCAACTTATGGGAGATATTAACAAATGGATATCATTAGTCATTTCTTAATGGAACTGATTCAGGTAAGCCAGTCTACAAAAACAACAAAGAGATCCCAAGGGTTTGTAAGAGATCCCAATCTGTGAAAGCAAAGAGATCTCACGGCTTATATTATCTGGTCCACACAACATACATAATGGGCAAAACACATCTATGTATACTTTTAACTAACACACTTACATTGTAATGAAACACATCTAAATATACTTTTAACTAACACACTTTTAATTTTAACTCACTTACATGGCCGAAATTCATAGTTGGAAAGTTATTTACAATGTGAAGAAATAACAAATTCATAGATGGGAGTACATTAATTCATTGTTGAATGATTGTTTACAAAGTTGTTTACAATGTCATGAAACACACTATTTCAAAGTTGATATGTGCACATTAATTATACCAACATAATAAAATTCAGCATACAAGCGTCGGCGGGACCAACGTTACATTGAGACGTGCGTCGGTCTCTTTGGCGTTCTCGGCCACCGTCGACCATTTCAGCGTTTTGAAGCAATGTGCGTCACCCACTGCGGCGAAGAAGCTGGGTAAACCTAATGGACTTTTATGATCTTAACGTCATCTAAGCGGCGTTAGATTTGCCAAAAACGTCGATATAGGCGGCGTTTCAAGCACCGATCATCTTCCCCACCCATCCGATCGGAAAAGCGGCGGATTATTGAAAAAGAGCCAAAAAAACCTCCGATTTCAACCTATTTCCATCCGTTTTTACCAAAGCGAATACACATTACAATGAAACAAACATTCAATTAAAACCTTCGATTTGTAGGAGCATTACATTCGAAAATAATCTTAAAACTACTCCATTAAAACCTTGAAACTTTCAAAAAATTATACCTTCGATTTCTACCAATTTACAACCGAAATCCCAACAAATCAAGATACTTACATGATTTGGATCAAAATGATGTTGTTCTTAGCTTCACTTGCGGTTTCCGGCGAAATTTTATCTTCTCCGGCAAGAATTCCGGCGAAATTCTTAGGTTGTAAATGCAAGAGTGTTTCAAATTAATGGGAAAAAAAGTAATGAAGATGAGTGAAGTTAAAAAGTGTTTTGTAAAATGAATGGGTAGAAGTTAAAAATGAGACTTGAACATCACTTGCGAGTGAGAATTTTCTTCGACGTAGAAAGTTTAACCCTTCGAGAATTTACCAGCATTGTGAGCAATTGTTGGCCCTTCTCTTCCTATGATTTAGTTGGATTACTAGGTCTAGGATCCTTAGCTCATCATTGTTCCCCCTAGTTACTTCCTGGGAGAAACATCGGATTTGATTCCATCCGGAATCACATCAGAAGTCTTGTCAACCGATTAATTTTTCAGGTGCATGTGAAATCCCATGATTGAAATCAATAGGACTAGGAACTGGTTTGCACCGCATTTTGCCTATTTCTGCCCACATATCTAACACATACTTCTGTTGTGAGATAAATATCCCTTCTTTTGATTGTGCCACCTCCATTTCAAGAAATTATACGCCTTCCTAGGGACTTTATGTCAAATTCCTTGAACAAACATACAACCTTTGGATCTCTTAAGTCATCCTAATGATTTCATCCATATAAACTTGAAGAATAGAAAACACTTTGTTGTTATAGGAGTGCTTTATAAACAAGGTGTGATCCCCATGACTTAATAGATTCCACAAATTTTCATTGTCTTGGTAAACTTTCCGAACCAAGCTCCGGGAGATTGTTTGATCTATAGAGATTTTTGGGTTTGCTGAGATATTCCATTCTCTGTTTCAAAACAAGGTGAATGATGCATATAAATATCCTCTTCCAAATCTCATTGCAAAAGGAATTATTGACATCTTCTTGTTGGAGGTCCAATTGTACATAACATCAAAAGATAGCAATCTAACGGTGTTCATCTTTTCAACAAGGAAAAAGTTTCAAAGTAGTCAATGCCTAAGGTCCGAGTGAACCTTTTGGCAACCAATCAGGCTTTGTACCATTCAATAGTACCATCTGAATTATATTTGATAGTATACACCTATCTGCATCTAATAGGTTTGATCTCCTTTGGTGTCTGAACAAGATACCATGTCATGTTCTTTTCAAGAGCACTCATCTCCTCCTTCATTGTTGTTATCCATTTCTCATCTGAAGAGCTTCATTTAAGCTGGTAGGAATATTGATATTGTGAAGATTTGAAATGAGGGTCTTGTGCTTAGTCTTTGAAATTTTGATAGTAAATTAGGTTCTTGATAGGATGTTTGGTGCAATCCTATGTTTCTTCCTTTGTGAAACATGTAGGTCCTCCTTGGACTTGGTACAAGCCCTAGATATCTTCCTTAAAGCATCATGAAGATCAACTCTGGGTGTCCTTCCTAGCCGCATCAAGCGAGGAAATTTAAATGATATGTCTTCTTACGGTGGAACCATCTTAGAAGCTTCGGTTGAAAACTCACCTTACAGTGGAGTGGTGAGAATCTTTAAATGAGAAATATTCTTTTGGTACAACCCGATTATAGTAGGGATTTTTCTGATCTAAATCGAACCTTGTTCATCACAGGTGCTCCCAGGTTTGAGCATGATCATTGTTTTCTGCATGAATATTTCTTGTCTGCTGATCCTTCAAATCTAGAACAGTCACCAGATCCAGGAGAAACTGATTTTTCTTTGAATAAGTCATATAAGTCTCCCCTTCAATTGTTATATAGGTAGTCTCATTGACTCAGCTTCATGAAAATTTACATCCCTAAAGACAAAGACGCTTTTAGTATGAGGATGAAAACAATTATACGGTTATACCCCTACTGGGTATTTGAATAACCAATGAAGATGCATTTAATGGCTTTAAGATCTAATTTCCCCCTTATTGGGAGAATGCACATGAGCATACACAACACATCCAAAAAAATTAAGCCAACTTTTCAGCACTGAGAAAACTATGATACATAGTTGATAGGAGATGTCTAGGAGACTAATATCCTAGATATTTAAATGGCATCATGTTAGTCAGGTGAGTTGCAGTGAAAATTGATTCTCCTCAATTAAACTCTGGTTATCTAGATGCATGTGCCAAAGTTTAATTGAGGAGAATCATTTCTCCTTTGCCAGGAGTTGCGGTGACTAACGACTAACATGATGTATCTAGTTAAAGACATGCATCTTGTCCATCCAATAAATATATCCATCCTTTGACTATAGCAATTCTAATCTTCTCCCTCGTTCTTTTCCCATGTATCAGACAAGAGTCAGTAAAGAAAATAACATTGAAATTGGAATCATTTTAATTTTACTGAATTGAAATAAGATTAGAGGTGATCTTAGGAACATGTAAGACATCCTTGAAAATAATCTCGTGAGTTAGTTCAATGTTCCCTACACACATGCTGATTATCATAGAGCCATCAGGCACATTATTCTTTTGTTATTGGGACAAGGTTTGTAGGTCATAAATCTAGAAATATCAAATGTCATGTGATCAGTAGAACCTGAATCAATCATTCATTCGTTATTTGTTCAGTAGAATATGGTAACTGGATGTCATACCTGAAAAGACAACTAAGTAGGAGGACTTTTCTAGAGATTCCAGGAACTTCTCAGCTTCTCAATGTATGATGCTCCTAGTTCACTTGCTTGATATGCATTACTTTCACTCTGTTTGTTGGCAATATGAACAACAACAACAACAACAACAACAACAATAGTCCCATTCTTCATAGTTCATGGTTTCTCATGAAGCTTCCAGCAATGGTCCTTTGTGTGCCACTTCCCTTTGCAGTAATTATAGGTTGAGGAATCTCTGTCAGCTCCCCCCACTGATCACCTCATTTGGTTCTTTTGAGGCCCTTATTTTCCGGAGCCTTATTTTTATTTCCTCGATTCTTGTGACCTTGAAGATCACGGCTAGAAATTTGTCTTTAAGAAAGCCTTCAAGCATGACTCATCTTACGCTTTCTTAAGTTACATCCATAGAATGGTCTCATTTAAAAGGGAAGATCCACTCGCCTTGAATTTGAACCACTGGCGACATCAAACTCGATTTGAGACCATCATTTGAAGGAATATAAGATATCCTTCTAAAAAAACTCTCTTACAATGATCCTCACTATCATTCAGCTTGATACACTTATAGTGATCAAGTTGTTCCCAAAGATCCTGTATAAGTCTAGAATACTCGCTGATACTCTTGGACCCCCGTTTAGCAGCAACAATTTTGGTCTTCAGCTCATAGATCTGAGCACCATGATGTATTGTTCAGAATGTTTCTATATGGACTCGGATCTCTTTGGTGATCCGGAAACATACAAGTGTCAGCGATTTTGGGACCATTGAATTCTATAGCCAAGACATGACCATAGAATCATTTTCATCCCAAGTCGAACACTTAATATTATCAACAGCATGGCTAGTACCATTAGTGGATAAGTTTTTCTCTTCCATTTAAGGAAAGTTTGAACAAACAGTGACCACTTTAAATAACTCTTCCCATTCGATCTGTAACGACTTGGATTTCTTTGCAAATATCATGTAATCGTGGAATTATAATGAGGAATGGAATCAACCTTGTGCAAGCGGCCGATTCAACATATTCAAAAATATGAATGAATTTGAAGTGAATATTTCAGAACAAATAAACCAAATGCTTTGATACCATGTAAGATTTCAAGGAGAAATAAAATGAAAATAATTTCAATAATAAAATTCACTTAATCAATACAATGAGTATTGGATTACATATATAAGGAAGCCCAATGATTCACGATGGGTAAAGGACAACATTAATTTGTCATCCAAACATGTTATTGTTGGTTAAAATTACTAATGGTAACTAACAATATAAATAATTAAGCAGAGGCATAAAAAGAAGACATGGTCGGATGAGATGAGATAATCTGCAGTAGTTGAGAAGAACATATAAGGAGACCAGTTGTGAAACCAACACAGATGAGAAGATCAGACAAGATAGGAACACAGTTGAGAAGACCAAATATGAGGGAATACGTAGTTGAATATTGACATATAAAGTGTTGATCATTTGGATCATCCTAGTAATAGTTTTATCTTCTTATTTCATGTATTTTCTTTTTTTTCTTCAAAGTCGGATATCGGATAAAGAGATTCAATTTTTTAATTTCAGATGTGCGACTCACTTTGATTTCCTTACAAGGATAAGGAATCTTATCTATGTGGGCTATCTCTACTTCATTCTGGGCATTAATTTCCCCACACAGATATAGCTCTTGAGACACGTGCGATAACCATCTCTTGGACCAATCCATAATAAACCCTTTAGCATAATATCAAGGTGGGTGGTGTGATCGACACTGGAAAACCCTTGAGATCTATCTCTCTGAGATCCTTATTTAAAAATATGAGCTACCAAACTTTAAGCTGAAAGATTATAGGTTGTGAAGGGCAGATTTTATTCTAAAATGGTTGATAAGGACAACATGTAGTAACACATGTACAAACATGTAGTAACACGTGTAATAACTGACCTTCTGAACCATTTTGTATCTTATTTTGTCCTTTTAGCCTGCGACCCCTTAACTGAATGCAACATGAGATGTTGGTTACCAAGAGCAATATGTCGTCCACATGAAGTACTTGGAAAACTACAACACTCCCACTAACTCATTTATACACATAAAGCTCAGCCTTGTACTGGATAAAATAAAAATATTTTATCATCTCATTGAAATGAAAATTTCATTTCATGAGATTTCACGGTAAAATAAATATAAATTTCTTAAGTTTGCATATCATCTTGGCGCCTTAGATATGAAGCCTTTTAGTTGTGTCATAGACACCTTATTGACCAGACTCCCATTAAGGAATTATCTTTTCACATCGATCTGTATGCCGTATTATCATAATATGTACCTACAACATGTAGAGTCTAATTAGATTTAATAAGGCTTTTTGCGTAAATATTTCTTCATAGTCTATACCATATACTCTTTCACATTGAAACACACTTTATCAGTAGTAATATTTCCATCCATGTAAATCTTTCTTCAAATACATTATTGCATGTAACAAGGACATTCTCTATAGGTAAACAAACTAGGTTCCGAAACCACATTCTTCTATTGGATCTCAAACAACGCACATTTAATTAACCTTCTTAGGAATGATAACAAATTTCTGAAGAAGGATGCCCTAGCTAGGGTATTACTTGGTCAGTTTTGAGATAGAGATACTAAACCACTAGGTTACTTTACAATTCATCCATTAAAACGTTATCATCAGCATGATAGATCCAACATTTTTAACCCCTAGAAAAAACATATAGCATCCCAGCATTGTTCTAGATTTTAAAACTTCGCTCATCAGCACGAAAATCCTCTAGACTGCGAGTAGCATGAATCTCATGTCAAGAAGAGCATCTTTCTCAAGCTCTAGATAGAGAAAGACCTCTACCCTTTGAAGATGGTTCAAAAGCCTTGTTCGAGCATGGACACTTGGAACCATCCTTACGAGTAAGCTCATAGCACAATCTACCGAGAGAGGACAAAAAACCTCTCTAAAAATAATATTTTTTTACAAGGCCACCCCTCTACTTCCAATGGCCTCCCTCATGGTTTTACTGCGGATTACTTCTTTGATACAATCAAATGTCATGAATTTGATGGGTTAAAAATGCTTGGAAACCGCATTGCATACTTCACGTAGGTATAAGAGGGGCAACCGTCGTGGGCCCAAAGACGATTGCCCTAAATTGTAGTATGGACATGAGGCCAATAAAATGATGAAATAGGATATGATATAGTGTGTTTTCAGTCCTCGAGTCATAAGTTCCGGCGGTCGGGCTATCATTGAGATTGACCATTCATCCTCTGGCCTCTCACCTCCTCAGCTCGGATGACTCGAGGATTATTTCGACATGTCATCAAAGCTCATTGTAGGATCAATCTTCAGCATAAATAGTCGTCATCAATGAAACTTTCATGATGGACCAAGTCAAAGATACATATGTTTTACTTACCGTCAGTATTGGGCAGGCTTCCTCAACTTATGCAAATACTTTCATTTTGGGGCAAGTCTATCACTTTCTCCTATGTATGGCCTATCGGTAAACGATTTATACAATATGGCCATGATCACCAACCAATGCGATGCATCTTGGTTAACATAAGCTTTTCATGCTAAACATCATGAGGTGCGCAATTGATATTTGCTTAGAACATTAACATCAAAGTCCCTATACCATATTTTATCTTCATAATGGGGTTAAAATGTAACGATACAACCAAAAATACGCTTCATCTGCCTTCTCATCTTTTCCCTACAACAGGGACCATAAATAGTGTCACCCCAAATGTAGGGGGGTATTGTAGCTCACCCTACATATTTTTTATTCATTTTATCTCTCTCCTTCTCACAAAAATTAATTTTAAAAAATTTGTTTATAGATAAATAATGAATATTTTATGGTGTAAGGATAGAGATAGGGATACTGATGTAGAGTACTCTGACTTTAGTTACTGTAAAGTAGGTGTTAAAACACATACGAGAAACTTGCAATCTTAGAAAGATAAAACAGAAGCAAAGCAAACGTAAAGTATGGCGGAAATTGATAACACATAAACAAAGAGAACACAGTGATTGAACGTGGTTTCCGGTGTTGTGCCGACTACTCCACAGACAGAAAATGTGATATTTTATTATGCACAAAGATACAAGGATTTTCACACACCTTTGCATTGATTATAACATTGATATTTATAAGCACAATTCCCTAAACCCTAGCCGGCATAAGATCTTTGTCGGACTGTCATATATACCCTAGATGTGGACCCTAGCTCCAACTATTATCCACCAGATGACACTCAGCTCCAGCTGACCTTCTCAGACTTGTAATCAACTGCTCAGATGTAGAACTCAGTTGTACTCAGCAAAACTCAGCAGACCAAACGGACTACTAACTTCAGAAGAAACACAGTTGCACTTCACCAAACTCACTTTCCGCGAGGCCGAATACACTTACTAAAGCGGCCGTAATTCTCATTTCGGTTTAACGGATCGATTCCACCAGCTTAGTCATCAGTTTTGAGATCAAGTCACTTAACTGACAAATCTCCACCTTGACTTGAACTCTCATTCACAGTGAACCAGATTGTATAATCAGATGTACTTGTACCAGATGCATTCGTCAATGCCAGGGTGTACTTGTACCACACTTCTCCACAGAATCCACTCGGTGATCTTCCTCGGTGAGTATCAATTCGATTTATAAGCTTTGAATATTCAGCAAGTCCAGACACAACTGAAACTTGCTCTGCTTTACTGGTTTAGTGAACATATCAGCAGAATTATCCTTGGTGCTGATCTTTTTAACTACAACCCTCTTCTCATTTCTCAGAAAATGGTACATCTCATCAATATGCTTGGTTCTCTCATGATGAACCTGATCCTTAGCTAGACAAATTTCACTTAAACTGTCACAATAAATCTCAGCTTGATCTTGAAGTAGCCCCAAATCACTGACTAGCCCCTTCAACCAGATACCCTCCTTAGCTTCTTCATTAAGAGCCATATATGCAGCCTCAGTAGTTGATAAAGCCACTGTGGCCTGAAGAGTTACTTTCCAGCTGACAACTGAATTTCCTAATGTGAAAACATAACCAGCAATTGATTTTCTGCTGTTCATAGCACCTGCATAATCAGCATCACCGTACCCTATGACCAGTTCTTGAGTATCACCTCCATAAATGAGACCAACATCAGTTGTACCTCTAAGATACCTGAATATTCTTTTCACAACTTTCCAGTGTTCCTTTCCAGGTTGAGCCATAAACCTGCTTACAACACTGACTGCCTGAGCCAGATCGGGCCTAGTGCACACCATGGCATACATCAGACTGCCAACTACACTAGCATAGGGAACTCTTGACATGTACTCCTTCTCCTCTGCTGGCTGTGAAGCAAAAACTGACAAATGAATATTTGATGCCATAGGAGTATCTATTGGATTTGCAGCAGACATGCCAAACTTGGCCAAGATCTTTTGTAGATAGACCTACTAAGATTAAAAAAAAGTTTCTTCTGACTTTTATATCCCAATCTCCATCCCTAAAATTTTCTTGGCTGTACCCAAATCTTTCATTTCAAACTTAGCTTAGCAGGAAGGTCTTTGAGATCTTGAACATCAGACTTCTTTCTTGCAGCTATCAACATGTCATCCATATATAACACAAAATAGATGTATGATCCATCTTTCAACTTGATTTTTGTAAACACAACAACCATAAGGACTTTTGTTGCAACCCAACTGAATCATGTAACTGTCAAACCTTTTATACCACTTCCTAGAAGCCTTCTTTAGTCCATACAATGACTTCTTCAACTTGCATACAAAGTCTTCCTTGCCAGGAACTTGGAATCCCTCATTTGAGTCATGCATATCTTTTCATCTACATCACAATGTTGAAAAGTTGTCTTCAAATCTAAGTGCTCAAGTTCTAAGTCGGTTGTGCCACCATTGCTAATAATACTCTGATTGAAGTATGTCTGACTACTGGTGATAATATCTCATCAAATTCCACCCTTTCTTTCTGACTAAACCCTTATGCAACCAAACGTGCTTTATACTTCACTCCTTCTGCCTTAGTTATTCTTCCTTCTTTTTGAAGATCTATTTACAAGTAACAACTCTCATATCAGCTGGATGTTTAAGTAGTTCCCAAGTACGATTCTTCAGTAATGACTTCATTTCATCTCCCATAGCAGCAAGCCATTGAGATGCTTCAGAACATGTCACTGCTTCCATGTAAGTAGAACGTTCAAAACCATCTATTTCTTCTACAACTTGAAGCACATATCCAAATAAATCATCAAAACCATACCTCTTGGGAGGTATCCCAACATTGGATCTTTTATCTCTACTGACAGCTATACTTTGCTGACCAATATCAGTTTGATGCTCAGCTTACATTTGCTCAGTTGACTGGCTTGGATTTTAGTTACAGTTACGTAACGGATCGGATGAAGTCTTGACTCGGATCGGTGAGTGTTGCATCTCGGTGACTCCATCCGAGCTCCACCTTCTGTCGACTCTCTCGGTTTAGCGGCGGCCAGACTCGGCGATCCTTCTCAGCGATGGCCCGAGCATACAATTTTCATCAAAAACTACATCGATGCTGATAATAACTCTGTTTTCTGCTCATGACCAAATTCTATAACCCTTCACTCCATCACCGTACCCCACAAACACTCCTTTCTTGGCTCTTGTTTCCAGATTCCCTTCACTTATCAGATAGTAAACTATGCTTCCAAAAACCCTTAGAACTGAATAGTTAGCAGGCTTGCCTGACCACATCTCAAAGGTGTTTTGAGACTGATCCCTGTGTGAGGACTCTTGTTGATTAAGTAGCAAGTTGGGCTTACAACATCTGCCCAAATTCTCCTTGATAAACCAGCATTAGAGAGCATACATCTTGCTCTCTCCAGAAGAGTTTGATTTAGTGATTCAACTACCCCATTCTGCTGAGGAGTATTCATGATTGTATGATGTCTGGAAATACCCTCATTTCTACAAAACTCATCAAACTCAGTCCAGTAGAATTCCAGACCATTATCTGTACGAAACCTCTTGATCTTCTTCCCCAACTAATTTTCAACTAGATTCTTCCATTGCCTGAAGCTCTTGAATGCCTCACTTTTGTGTTTCTTCATCACCACCCAAGTCATCATTGAATAGTCATCTATGAATGACACAAAATATCTGTGACCACCCAATGACTCCACCTTTGATGGCCTCCAACAATTAGAATGAATGTAATCAAGTGATGAATTTGTGTACCCCTTTTGAGAACTTGCCTCTATGAGGCTTCCCAAACACACAATGCCCACAAAAGTCCATATGCTTGACCTTACATTCCCCAAGAAGATCATTCTGAGAAAGAACATGCAACCTTTTTTCACCCATGTGACCCAGTCTAATGTGCCATAACTTTGTAAGCTGTCACTGATTAATCTCTGCAGATTCCACAGCAGCAGACCCAACAACAGCTGACCCTTGTAGTATATACAAGGTCCCTTTCTTGACTCCTTTGAGAACCACAACTGAGTTTTAATACACACTCAATACTCCACCTTCACCCTGGAAATTGTATCCCCCGATGTCTGATCGCGTGTAAGTCGCTAACGTCGATATTACTAGCAAGAATACTTGGTTCATTGTCGTATAGTAAATGCGAGTCAAGGTCGATCCCATAGAGACAATGCAGCTATAAGTATAAACGATTCTAACCTAATTAAGAAGCAACATGGAGGCAGTCATTGACCAACAATAACATAAAAGAAAACAAACATGGTATTCCTCCCCTCTCCTCACCGATCTACTAACTTGGTTTTTTTAATTGTTATGTTTACTTCCCCACAAAATTTCCTTAGATTAATCGCGAGCTTTCATTTTAATTATCATTATCATCAGCTACGGGTGCAATTCCTAACCTTATCTACTCCGACAATGGCAGTAGACAATCTATACGCAAGCTACCCTCTTTAATTGGCCCGTAATAGCCCATACGCATAAAGAACTAGCACTTACCGACAATGGCGCTAACTCATACCGCTAAACCGCCTAGGCGGTATCGACATTGACGACACGTTTAGGGTCCATTCTAGACTATGTCCTAATTAACACTTCACTAATGGGTCCTTCATGTTAATTTACGATTACAATAAGCAGATTGGCGGATCTAACCTCTCATGTTAATGAAACATGTCGATCAATGTAGCTGTAGTGAATCGGTTTAGGTTTTCTAAAACTGCGCGCGATAAACCGGTATAGACCGCCGGGTTACCGGGGCGGCTTTTCCTAATTTTTGGATCTACATTGCTCAGTATGATTAAAATAAGTAAATTATAGGGTTGTTAAACATGCAGATTAACTAAAACATAAATACGAACAGATCAACCATATTGAAGACAATAAAGGAACGTTCAAAGCTTCATACCTTCAACTATGGAGATCTAGCTCGATTTACTCAAGCTAGAGATGATGGAAGAAGGGAGGAAACCGAAAACAACTCTCCAAAACTTAAAAAAAAATTATTTCATCAAATTTGTATACTAAAATTGAATATAATTGAGTGCTTATGAAAACTTATGCAATAATCTGTTAATGCGGCCTTATATAGATACAATGACCGACTTATGACTCTCTAAAACCCTAACCGACCTAGATAATACGGCAGAATCAATTTCGTATCCAACAAGACGCCGGTTTACTGGGCCTAGCCTCCGAGTTACCGGGCCTACTTTTCCTCTCTTTTTTCATCAGGCTTCTTCTTGGACTTTAATCACTCGGCCCAATGTGCTTCTTTCAGTCCAGATCCACTCTTCAATGCTCCAGATCCGGTACATCCTATAAAACATACAAAACGAGACAAAACAGTACCAAAACCTTAGGAAAATAGCGTAGATGCAGAATTATGATCCTGGAAACACTCACATAGCATTTAACATATATTCCATGTAATAATGAGCCTATCTATCCTCTATTGAGCAGAATTAAGGGTGATTATAGGTATAATTACTGATACCATTTAGAGCGTTATCACTGTCTAAAAAACCGAGAGATACCAAGTTCTTGGTCATTTATGGAACGTGTCTAACTTCACTCAGTTCACAGAATCTTCCATCTTCTGTCCTCAACTGAACTGAGCCAATCCCAGTTCCCTTGCAGACCTTGCTGTTTGTCATAGATATATGACCACCATCTTTTTCCTGATAACTTGAGAACCACTCTTTGTGAGGGCAAATATGAAAGGATGCCCCAAAGTCCAGAATCCACACATCAGTATAATGTGGGGGCTCTCCCGCTACTAGAACCATATCCTTTTACGAGCCATCTTTGATTTCAACTTCTGACATGTGTACCAAAACTATTCTCATGTTGTTTCTTTACTGCGGACAATTGGACTTCCAATGTCCCTACTCCATCTAATAATTGCAATCATCTGTGGACTTAGGGCCTTTGGACCTTGTCTTCTTGGAATTCTTCTTCCAAGACCGCCCATGCTCTTTTCCACTGCTGCTATTGACTACTAGTCCAGCAGCCCAATTGTCTGCCCCAGCTGCCTTATGTCTCAGCTCTCTGGCATGTAAGGCTGACCTCACATCTTCCAAAGCCATTGTATCCTTCCCAACTATGAAGGACTGTACAAAGTTCTCATAAGAAGCTGGTAATGAAACCAACAAAATCAATGCATCATCCTCATCCTCAATCTTAACATCAATATTCCTGAAATCAAGTAATATTGTGTTCAGCTGAACAAGGTGATCTCTCAGTTGTTCCCTCTCATCCATCCTCAGGCTGAAAAGCCTCTGCTTCAACAGAAACTTGTTGGTCAATGACTTATTCATATACAGGCTTTCAAGCTTTGAACATAACTTGGCAGCGGTGTCTTCCTTGGCAACTTCTATGATAAAATCATCAGACAAGCACAACATGATGGTTGAATGTGCTTTCTCCTCCAGACTAGCATAATTTGCTGCACTGGCATCCCATTTATTAGTTAAAGAAGTCCACAATCCTTGTTGCTTTAACAAGGCCCGCATCTTGATTTTCCACAAACTGAAATTGTTCCTCCCTGTAAATTTATCAATCTTCACATTCATGGCTGACATCCTTCTTGCTAAAGAACAGACCTTTGATCACAGAATCCAAGTACCAGTCACCGGTCTTGGTGAAGATCAACTCTGTTCAACTTGTAATTTCTCTAAATCTACGATCCATTCTCTTATACCAGTTTGTTAAAACACAGACAAGAAACTTGCAATCTAAAAAAGATAAAACAGAAGCAAAGCAAACGTAAAGTATAGCGGAAATTTATAAAACACTTAAACAAAGAAAACATAGTGATTTAACGTTGTTTCCGGCGTTGTGCCGACTCCACGGACAGAAAATGAGATATTTTACTATGCACAAAGTTACAAGGATTTTCACACACACTGCACTGATTACAATATTGGTATTTATAAGCACAATTCCCTAAACCCTAGCCGCCATAAGATCTTTGTCGGAATTGTCATAAATACCCGATTGTAGACTTGACTCGGTTGTTATCCACTAGATGAAACTTAGCTCCGGTGACCTTCTCGGACTTGTAATCAGCGCTTTCGGATGTAGAACTCAATTGTCTCAAAAAACCAATGAGACCAAAGCGACTCATCTGTCTTGAAGAAACTCGGCCCAATTCACGAACTAACTTTCACAAAGCTCAATACACTTACTAAATTGACCATCATTCTCGGCTTAGTTTTGCAGATTAGTTGCACCAGCTTATTCATCAGTTTTGAGATCAATTCACTTAACTGACAGTAGGGAAATATATTTTTTAATGGTATTTTTTGGGATGGAGATAGAGATTTTGATGATAATGCTCTTATGGGCACACTCCGGACACATACTATTTGTTCTGTTATTGACTTGAGTGTCGAGGGGCTTTCTAGAAAAAAATATCTTTAAGTCACTTGAATGTATAATTTTTTTGATCATTTCGCCTTTGCAGTCTAGGATTAGCTATCTATGTGGCACAGACACGGACACGCCACACGACACGACATGGATTCGACGATACGGTTAATTCTAAAATTTAATGACACGACACGATGCCGACAAGTTACACACACACACACACACACACACACACACACACACACACACACACACACACACATATATATATATATATATATATATATATATATATATATATAATACATTTCAATTTATCAAAAAAAAGTATTCCCAAAAATCTAAAAAAGTAGACAAAATAAGATAGGTAATACGTAAATTCTATGAATATCTAAAATGAATATTCGACCTTTATACGGTGCCAAAAGAAATTGTGATTGACTTTCAAAATATTACAAATTGTAAAAATCATTTTTTATCAACAAAAATATATAAACTTAATACGGTATATTATTTATTAAATTATTATAGAAATGCAAATCGTGTATTTTACATTTGCATCGAAGAAAAAAACAAAATTTTAAAATTTGGGTTCAGGAGTGTCGACACCGTGTCGGGTATTATAATTTTAAATAATATTATATTAATGATTCGACACGTGTCGGAGCGTATCGATCACGTGTCGAGTCGAAAATATGTCGAACACGACACACGGGGCTCAAATTGAAGTTTCGGTGCTTCATAGTTAGCTATGCTTTTCAAGTTCTAATTTTTTTCTAACGTAAATCAATTATCAAACGACTCAATAGTTGAGAAGTCTAGTAAGTTAAATAGTCTCTTTCTCTCTCTCTCGAGATCCTAATTATCGTGGGAGGAGAAGTGGATTTAAATATTGATTGATATGAGAAAGTGAAATTACATTTTCTACTACGGCATGTTCAATCTGTATGTAAAATAATTTTAGGAAAAATTAGTTTATAGTCCATTTTTTCCCTTTTAATTAAGTGTTAATTCGAAGAACTTTAATTTTTTTTATTGCGTTAAGGACAAATAAATTCCACCGGACGAATATACTCATATTCTCTCACAAAACATATTGAAAGCGAAACTCATACTTCCAGTTCGAGAAATAACTCAAAATATAAAAGAATCAATTGGGTGCCATTGCGTTTGGCGCCTCAAATTCTTGTAGAAATTGTCAATAAACTATTCAAGCGACTTCATCAACATGGCAATCCTCCTCCTCCTCGGCATCCATGAATGGAAGCGGAGAATCTGTTATTCTCCATTGCCTTACTACCGAGTACTTCTCCCAAATCCTGGTAAAGCCGGCGACCCGCCGCCGCCTCATTATTCTTGAGCATCTCAAGGCTTTTATTATTGCATGTGCGGCAAATTCGCCTTCCGTCAATGGCGGCGGTTGTTGTTTTTTCCGTTTGAGGAAGGGTTGAGAAAGTAGGATATTTTGCATTTGGTACATTCTTTGCAATGGAATTCATATTCATCAATGGAAGTTCTCCATCGTGGGCGGCGGAGGGACGATAAATAAGATCGTGTATTGCTTTCTGGCTATTTTGTTCTTTGCGTTTCATCATCAAGTATTTGAGATGAAACATGAGTTTCCCTTTGGACAAACTTTTCTTTAACATGAAGAAAACAACTCACAACCATTTGGCGAAAATTCTTAGCCATGACTCGTAGGTTTGATTGGAATATTTCTATGTTTATTTTTTCTTGAGGTTGAATCCATTTTTCTTTCTTTAAGATTCTTTGAGTTTTGGAAATGGAGATTATGAAAGAGGAGATTGAGTGTCTTGGAAAGCACAAGCTTTAGAATGAAAGAATAAAAGGAATGTGTTAATAAATGGAATTGTGTTTTTCCGATTGGACAAAGTGAAGAGCTATGGGAGGAACTTTATATAGAAGGCATCGGTGGGAGGAAGGTATTAAAGAGGATTCATTGTGGTTCTATGTAATGGCTGAGAAAATTCCAACCGACCCGATCAGATCATACGCATTCTCCGGATCAACTTAATGGCCATGAACCATTTTTTACCTTTCTTTTTTGTGCGGAGGTATTAGAGCATCTTGTAATTCTGAATTTGCAGTATTATATTGATCATAGATTTTTGTTTTATCTAAAACTTGCTTTTATGTATTAATCGTTTTGTATCAGTTTTGATTACCCTCTGTTTACGAGAACCAACATCTGCATCATATTATTAGAGCATCATTTTGTATCAGTTTTGATTACCCTCTGTTTTATATGAGCCAGATATGTGTGCCTTGAAGTAGTCCCTTGAATTAAGCCTTAAATGAGCCTGATAATGTTTATTGATCGATCATCATTATTGATACTATGTGCCTTATATGATCTTTGTTAGTGATATTGTGTGAATTATATGAGCCTTATATGAGCTATATATGATATTGTGTCCCTTGAATTAAGCCTTAAATGGAGCCTTATATGAGCGGATATGTGTGCCTTGAAGTAGTCATTTGAATTAAGCCTTAAATGAGCGATCGATTGTGTCGCGATCGACATTTTACGATATTGATCACATTCATGCGATCATCGATCACGTCGATATCGCGTCATCGACATGTTAGTGTAAATGCTACGATTAAATTCGGCTTTCAAATACTACGTCGAAAGGTATCAAATGAGATCTCAAAATGAAGATAAAAAAACTATGAACTTTGGTGAAACAATTTTGATGATCGGTGTTACCAATCAAAAGTTACTGATCGTTTATAAGAAAAACGCTCCGGTTAATGCAAATATTTTTTCGGCTTTCAAAATTTACGTCGGAAGGGTATCGTATATGGGCTCAAATTAAAGAGCAAAAAAAATATGAATTTTGGTGAAAAAAATTCGATGAGCGGAGTTATAAATCAAAAATTCTGAGATGTTTGAAAAAAAAAAAAAAAAAACCAAACCCTGAAGAAAAGCGGAATAAACCGAAGACATGCTTGCGTCCCTTTTAAAAAAGGTATTCTCGTCTGTCTGAAATTGTTTATCCTTTTACAATTAAAAATAAAGTATTATACCGTTTATTTATTTTGTAATTTTTTCTGTCATTTGCCTCAATCTCCCATAATTTATTTATTTATTTTTTAAATTTGTTTTGGAATATAATATTAAACGTTTAACACACGTACGTTTATTTAATACACCTTCTCTACCCAAAAATCAACTATATAAAGGTCATGATCCCATAACTCCTCTCACACATCCAGAGCTTGATTTAGTTGATACACAAATACAATATACAATGGGTCTTTTCTCTTTCATCGGAGACAACTCTATGCTCTTTCCTATCTTCTTCTTACCTTTACTTTACTTCATTTTTAAACTACTCAAATCATCTCCCCCAAAAGACCAACATAAACCACTTCCACCAGGTCCTAATCCATGGCCAATACTAGGGAACGTAGCCGAATTTGGCAAATTCTCCGCCGTGGCTCTCGAAACCATTGCCCGAAAATACGGGCCTTTGTTCTGCTTCGTTTGGTGCCCGGTCTATCGTAGTCGGTTCATCACCAGCAGCTGCAACAGCCATCCTCAAAACATTCGATCGAGCTTTATCGGCTCGAAGTGTTCCCGAAGCTCTGCCACCTCACCTTTTTAAATCAGACAAAGCGTCCATGATTTGGGCAGAAACATGCGACAATGCATGGAACACTTTACGGACAGTCTGCAAACAATCTGTTTTCTCAGGGAAATTTTTAGATGGGCAATCTGGCGTGCGGGAGGAAAAGATTCAAGAATTGATTAAACATCTGAAAGCCAACAATGGGGATGTTGTTAACTATGGAGAGTTGGTTTTCGCAACGGTTTTCAACATGTTTAGCAATTCGGTTTTTTCTACGGATCTTATGGATTTAAAAGAAGATATTGCAGATGGAGGGATTAAAGCAGTGATGAGAACATTGACGGAATTGGTTGTTGCTCCAAATATGTCTGATTTCTTTCCATTGTTTAAAAAGTTTGATCTTCAAGGATTAAGGAAGAACACAATGAAATTTGTTACGAAGTTTCGTGATTGTTGGGACCCTATTATTGTGGAAAGAAGAAAATTTGGAGATTATTCTTCGGTCCAAAATGACTTCTTAGATGTCCTCCTTCAGAACGACTTCACCAATGGCCAAATTCACCAATTACTCACGGTAAATATTTTCTTCTACAAGTATTTTCTTTGGGGATTGTCGCTTACTCTACTGGAGTAATAATACGGTCATAACAGATAACCGTTGATACATAATGATCGATTAAACTCAATTATCAACGATGTAGATGAACGTTGTGACACAACGATTAGGCCCATATCATTACGTATCAGATCATACGTATTGGACCAACACTAAAGTATTTGTTGTCCGACTTAAAATATAAGTAATTTATGGTGGTTTCACGCGGATTAAAAAATTGATTCAGTGTCATAAAATTTAAAGTGAAATAATTGAAATATTTTTTGACTATGATTAATATAATAGGCGTAATGTAATAAAAAAATAATTAGTTTGTTAAATAATTAGTGTAAGATATAAAAAACAAAGTAAAAATATTTCATTGTTCTAAAATTACTTATATTCTAGAACAAACGGAAAAAAAATGGTGTGACTAGGAGATGCGTGGATACGGATAATCAAAGCCGAACCGAAGCGGGGTAATTCGGTTCGATTTGGTTCGATTAATAAATTAGTGCGGTTCGGTTTCGATTTTCAAAGTGAAAAAAAACCGAGAATTTTCGGTTCGATTACGGTTAGTATTGTTAATTATCAAATCGAACGAACCAAACCGAACCGTTTATATCCGAACGAAAGCGAAACAGACACCAAATAGAAAAACCAAAGCTTATTTATAACAATATAGTGAATCAAACTGTTGTAATTGTATAATTTGGAGAAAAAAATTTTTGGTTATTTCGGTTTGTTTATTCAGTTAATCAATCGTTTATTTCGCTTCGGTTCAATTCGGTTATCTCTAATTATTTACTTTTGATTTTATTTCGGTTTTTGATTAATCGACCAAACCGAACCAGGTTATTGCGATTCGGTTCGGTTCGGTTTTCTTTACAAAGCAGTTCGATTTCGGTTGAATTTTAGTTAGCAGAAAATTTCGGTTCGGTTTCGTTCGCCATTAATTACTTAGGTCAAAGCGAATCCTGTACACCCGTAGACATGACTTATAATCTCTGACATATGTAGTAGTATATACTAATAATAATTTAACTTTTTTAAAAATTCACCCTTTCAAAAAAAAAAAATAATAATAATAATAATAATAAATTCACTACGGCAGACTCTTGAAAATTGAAGAAAACAACTTAGAAGTTTGATAAAACCAGGATAAAATTGAAGAAATAACCACAAAGTTGTTTTACTCTATGATTCTTGGTAGTTATAACTTAGCCGTTATAGTTTAGTCATATATAGTTTGATTCCTATATTTTGTTTATATGTTCTTTGAACTAATTAAACCATTTTCATCAAATAATAGGAACTGTTTGCAGCGGGAATTGAAGGCACCGCTGCAACGATTGTGTGGGCAATGGCGGAACTTATCAAGAATCCCGAATCCATGAAGAAAGTTCGTGAAGAGCTTGACAGAGAATTCAACACAGAATTCGTAAACGAACAAAGTTTGACAAAACTCGCTTATTTTCAGGCTTGCATTAAAGAAACACTTCGGCTACATCCGGCCGTAGCATTATGCATTCATCGAGCTCCCGAAGAATGTGAACTGTTGAATTACACTATCCCAAAGAATGCTTTAGTAGTGGTGAATCTATGGGCAGTGGGACGAGACGCGTCGACTTGGGATGATCCGTTTAAGTTCAAACCCGAAAGGTTTCTCAATTCTGAAATTGATTTTCTTGGAAGTGATTTCGGATTTATACCTTTTGGAGCTGGACGTAGAATTTGCCCTGGATTTCCTATGGCTTTAAAAAATGTTCCATTTGTCTTAGCATCATTGATTCATTCCTTTAATTGGTCACTTCCAGATGGGGAAGACCCCCTGCAACTAGACATGAATGAAAGGTATGGTTTGACATCTAAGAAGGAGAAACCATTGTTGCTCATTCCTGCCCCAAGAGAATTTTGAAAGACATGTAGGGAAATTCTACCGCTGAGACTATATTTTACGAAGTTATATTGGGTGATAATACTCAAAAACACGGGTGTTTTTTAATTAAAACGAAAGGACTCCGTAGAAGATAGTTTTCATGGTAGAATTTTTCGATATTGTATGGGGTCTGTTGGATGTCAAGCTTTATTAAGAAATACTGAAATAAGATTTCTATAAAAAGGACTACACATGCTCAAGTCGTCGATATTGTATGGGTTCTGTTGTAAAAGTCAAGCTTTATTAAGAAATATTGAAATACGTCTTCTATGAAAAGGACTACACATATTCAAGTAGTTCAATTAATGTATGTGATTGTTATTCTACATAAAATGCGTGTAAACAGGTTTAGATTAATTTCTAACAAACTTTGAGTGTCACTTGTACAATAGAGGCTAATTTTTGAAAAAATTTCACTTTAACTTGGTTTTTTAACCTTTCACCCAATCACAAACCATGTGGTGATAATTCAAAATAATAGTAGTTATAGCACCATTCAGGATCTGAAGCGCTTATCAGGAAGAGAAGCGTCACACAGATAAGATTAAATAAATCTAATATTATCGCAAAACCTCATATGTCGTAAGTATCAAATAAAAGCAAACGGAATTTAAAAGAACTCGGTAAAAACATAAATCTACTATGAATAGAAATCAACCATACTAAAGATGGATAGTTAAATTACAACGACGAAAAACCCAGAGCTTATACAATACGAGGTCTTAAAAATAGAAATACAATAAGTCTACGAAAATAAACACAACTAGTCTAGTACAACCTTTATAAAGAAAATAAGCTAAAAGCTTTGCCAAGACTTCAAGTCTTCAAAAGCCGTCGTCTACACTGGATCAACATGTTCGTCTTCTCACCCCACAATGCATATAAAAGAAAATGCAAAAGAGGTAAGTACAAAGTACTTAGTAAATGTGAGAAGCTATGACAACAATTAAGATTTATAAGGAAAAGATATTTAAAGGTTTAGTTATCTTTGTGTGACCGACTCAATCTGGGGTTCATTTCATGTCCATCAACATGAATTGACTAAACGTTGCTACTTAGCTTATCTATGTTACAAACAAGCACTCAAGAGGCACTACGCATATCCAGCGGGGATATTCTTGGCAACATATTAGTGGATCACACCAATATCCACGAAGTCTAGAATAGGTAGACTCAGATAAGTATGCGGCGTCTCTCATTGGAGTCCTCCGCATTACTTAGGGTTTTTTTGACTCACGGAGTTCTTCCACCTTCATAGGCAGCACACACATCGCGATATAGATTGGTGCCAATCCAAGAGAGACATGTTGTTTAATCTTTTACTAGTCAAGTACGTATTTTATTAGATTATTAACTAACCACCTAAGTGTTTTCAATTAATCTCCCTCACAAATACTACTCTCTTCCTAGACCACTAGACATTAACAAGGCCTAGCAATTACACAGACATTGATGAATGCTAATTCATCAAAGCACAAGCCTATCATGCTCTTCCGACGGATCCGAACTTCAACTCCCTTTAAGAGTACACTCGGTGTTTTAACTGAACGAATCAGAAGCTCAATTCAGGCTTGTTTATATTTATCCAATATTAACATATCATAAATAAGGGTTTAAAACTGAACCACATAGCTTAAACATCATTTAAGTACAAACCGCGGCAATGCGTGCGCATTAACTGGAATGCGTACGCATTCCCTGCTTCTAAAACTTGCTGAAACCTGCTGTTTGATCAATGCGTGTGCATTGCTCTGAATGCGTACGCATTCACCAACCAGAAACAAAATCAGAACATCCTTAACAAGCAATGTGTGCGCATTCCCTTGAATGCGTACGCATCACACCTGCCGCAACAAAACCTGGCAATCCTATATCAGGAATGCGTGCGCATTGCTAGCCAATGCGTACGCATTCTACTTGCTGCCCTAAAATCCGATTTCAACACTTAACGATTTCTAATCCATTTCTAACCTAAATCACATCGAATTAAACATAGTAAAACATATAATAATTATATCTAATCATATCATAGCATCGCTGGTCATTGATCAATGAAAGGACACATATTTCTAGCATTAAAACTCCTTAAAACTTGATCTAAACCTTATAAACGATAATTGGAATCATAGGAAGAGCCTCTTACCTTAATTTCCAGAAAACCTGGAAGCAAAACTCCAAGCAACTGCAACAACTGTTGATCCTCAACCCCAAAACCAAGTTGATCAACAAGAAACCCTAAAATACTATTTCATTGCAGAAAAACAAAACTGAAAAAGTACTTAAACCGCAGATTACCTGGATTAAATGCTTCCAAACTAATTTTAGAATGATCTACGCTTCAAGACGATTGTTTTGACTACTCATAGCTGTGAAACAGAGTTACGGATTGAAAGACACGAATTTTTCAAGAATCGAACTCTACGAATACCGAAAACTAGGGTTAAACTGAAAACTTACGAAATTGAGAGACGTTATTTTCCAAAGTTGCGTCTCCTCGCGCTGATCAGTTTTCTCTCCTGCGGAATCTTGAAAAGATGAACGGATTGGTCACATGGTTGAAGTTTATGTTCTCCCTTTTATTCGCTTTCTTCTGCGTCTGATGCCTCTGTGTGCCGCCGTTCATCCTCTTTTTTTTTTTTTTTTTTTTTCAGAACTCAGCGTGTGAACCAAAATAAGATATTTTGGGATAATTTTCTTTTTATAGGTATTAATTAAACCCTTATAATTAATAGCTAAATCCTTTAATTAATTCCATTTTAATTAAATAAATGGGATAAATAATAATTAGGTCGTAGTAAATACACCCAGTGACTATTTTACCCTTTTAAGAAAAGTCAGGGTGTTACATGTTAGGAAAATATCATCGCAACGGAAGCGATTTATGGATCTAGATCTATAAACTACACGTAATAAAATAACTAGATCTATATCTGCAAGGGGGTTGTAGAACATACCTCTTGGATCTCAAAATCCAAGTTGGAGAACCGCTATTAGGATGATCGAACAATGATGTGAAGAGCACCACGATCTTCACTACTAGAAAAGGGACCAATACTTAGAGTAACTTAATGAGAGAATGTAAATCCTCTAGTTAAAAGACTGTTTTAGTGGGAGGATTTTTTTACATAGCTAAATAATGGCTTTTAATGACATATTTTTAATAAAATATTATAAAATCACCCATCTTTTTCTTATAATCACCTATCAAAAAACCATTTCCCCTCCCTAAAACATATCCAGTTCCTATCCACACCCCTCAACCCTTTTGCCCGATCAAAACCCACAAAATACCTTTTGAAGAAGAAGCAGAGCAAGGCGATGAAGAACGCCGGTGAGTTCAAGATTTTTCAAAAGAGAGCAAGACAAAGAACGCCTTTGAATTCAAGAATTTTCAAAGGTGATAGTCAAAACAAGTAGGGATTATCTGCGAGATTCGGTGAGTGAAATTAGGGTATACTTCAGTTTCAATCGCGATTTCAGGAGGAGTCCTCTTATCAACATAGGTTTTGGATAATAGCATCGGTGGACAGAGAGGTATATATATCCCCAATGGTGTCGATAAAGCATTCTTTTTGCAGTCGATTAAGCTTTCTTTTTGATGTGATGAACACAGTGCTGAAATCAACGACGTGAAGGCCAACAAGCACACACAAGAAAGCCTTCAAGTTCATGGTTGATGACTTTAGCAGGTTTATATTCATGAATTTAGTCAATCGGCAATCTACTTAGTATATATTCCTTAATTTATTTTTCCTGTCTCTTCGACCTCGTTAATGTGCACCGATTCGGACTATGTTTATAATCTAATTAAGCCCATTGATTTGCGGTTTGGTTGCTTTTCTGCAGAGTTCGATTGTATCGGTGAAGTATTTGTGCTAATATTTAATTTTCTTTCAAGCAGAAATGTGTTGAAATGTTCATATTTGCTTTGGTTGGGGTGATGGTTGTCTTTGTGTGATGAAGTTTTGTGTGCTAAATCTATATATCCCTTTTACAAACATGATGCCCTTGAATTTCTTTGATGATATATTTTATCAAGTAGAGAAATCTTGAGAGCAACGTGGACAATGTGCTAGCTTAGTTCAATGGTGCTTCCCTATCTGTGTGTGCTACTTTTTTCTTGGTGTGATACGTCATCGATTTCTCTGTTGCAGTTGGATGTAAATCCTCTTGTATGTGCTTTTTATGTAGGATGATGCTACCAATATTCATTTTAGTGTTGTCGAGTAAAAAAATATCGTAGAGCATTAGCCACATATTCGTTAATGTGTCGAGTAGAATGAACTGGTCATATTGAGACAGATCGTTCTTGTATAGAATTCACATGATGATTACAGTATTATACAGTAATTAAATGAGACAAGTTTTGATTGATGAAGAAGAGCATCATAGGAAATGGCAACCCTGTCTCCACAAAAACCTTCACATAAAGCACCATGCGGTATTTCATTCATAAAAATCAGAGGAAAAAAACAAGCATGTGGACATTATATACTATTATTGCTAGAGTATTTAGTCCCGACTGTCGAATAAGTTTCGAATTTATAGGTATTATTTACTTTTACAAGATCTTTGCAATTACTTGGACAATCATGTGTTACTTGCCGTGGCAAACGACGAGTGTATTTGGTAATATCAAAGGTAAAAACATTTTTCTTCACAATCTTGATGCAACGAGAACAAGAGCAATCAAATACTTAAACATTCATCGGATCGTTGGTGATGCATATATTACCAATAAGACAAACAACATAGAAGATTACAACTAGGAACCACTTTAGCTAGCATAATTTCATTTCACTACATGGCAAAAAAAGAGCATTCGAGGATATGATTAGTCATTCAAGTTTAATGGAAAAGATTGTGTAATCAAATAGAATAGAACTTATCATTATAGGCATTTACATAGAGTTGATCTATTTCTTTGATTTAGATCTGAGAAGATAAGCACAGTCCACACTGAAATGACCAAACACGACACAACCCGTACATCCCTCTTTCCTCTTATTTGATAGCCTAATGTTCGATCACAATATAAGTTGGATGTTTGTCACCACTTCGTGCACCACCGGTGGTAAGCCGCCAAAAGTACATTCAATTTCTCCAGGCCTTTGAGAGGTTGCTTGTCAATATGGATATGCTTTGTTATCTTTGAATGCTTTGAGATTCGATGTTGCCGTTCTCATTTAAGTGCGAGGGGATGTGATACATCACGAACATATGTGATCTGTCTCGTTCAATGAGGGTGATATGTCCATTTTTGCACAACATGGACGAGTTTTAGGGAGTCGCACGAGTCGTATTCGAATGATGATGAGATGGAGAAATCTCATATATATATCTTAAAGAAGCTGTGATGATGTAACGCCTTTCCTCAAGTAAGCTAAACTAACCATAAACAATATATATTTTTGTATAGTGTGTGAATTTATTTAATTTATATGTATATTGTTGTAGTGAGTACAATCAAATACAACAAAGTAATACACATCAAGTGTCGGATGATGAGTCCAACATCAATTTTATTGATTGGTTTAAAAGAAAGTAAGTGTTTTATTGATATTGGTAATCATGTTTTGTGCAAGGTTAGTTGTTCTTGTTCATTTACATTGTAATATGTTTCGAGTTGAAAAAATGCAAATGCAAGATGATAGCTCTAAATCTCTTTGAGTTACTTAGATTGGCCCGTGGTCCTTCTATTTACATTACTACTTTCAATGGTTATGTTGTCAATGGATATAGGTTTGGATTGAAGCTCGTGACAATAATTGTAGAACACAAAATTCTGAAGTGCAGTGTAGTTGGTGATATAGGCTCTGAGACAAATTTTGTTGACTATTATGGAGTCTTGTGAAATACTTGAAGCTGCAGTACCTTGATGGAAAGCGCCTAGTTTTATTTTCGATGTAGATGGTTCGATGTTTATGATAAAGTGAAGGAGCCAAAAGCGATGAGTATGGATTCACTAGTATTAATCCCAATCGTCTTTTGAAAACAAATGAACCTTTCATTTTGGCCAATCAAGCTTCACAAGTGTTTTATGCCATTGACAACATCAATAAAGGTTGGCATGTTGTTGTTAAGATGCAACCTCGGTATTTGTATTCGACACCACAAGAAACAGAGGATGAAGACAATGATGCAGCTGATTTAGATGAAGCATATCAACATGGTGAATCTTTCAATTATGACTGTGGTCAGACAAGTTCTTTTGATGGGAATGTTCAGGATATTTTGACAACAAACTATGAGCCAATAGTAGTTGACTTGCCAACAATCAAAAGGAAGAGAAAGAGAAAGGAGATTTGAGAAATACATTTCAAATTTGCTTTGAGGTCAACATCAAGTATGGAGGTTTATCTTCTATTATATTTCCTTTTCTTGATATAACTTTTACTCATAACTTGACTCACTTTTTAGTTTTAACAGTGTTGTTGTAATCCTTTGGCAGATTGAGAAAATGATGGTTCGTTTTGTCATATGTGTACATATTTCTTCTCAGCTGAAGTAGCTACGATTGTGAGCGAGTCAAGTAAATCTTTGGTAGTTTGCTCTTTCGCTTTTTTGTCTTAATAATCTACAGAGTGGCATTCTCACATTATAAAGGTATTGTTCTCGAAAATTATTCTCCCATATCTATGTTGTTTATGGCTTATGATTTAGTGTTTTGCTATTGTTTGTTGATAATGAAAGCGTGAGGGGATTTGTCGAGCCAGTCTTATATTCAGATTATTTACGTGATCCGTTTTGTAAGAGGATGCCGGTGGTTTGTGTCTTTGGTTTTGCAATCTTCTTTGTTTTTTTTGTGTTTCTGCTTTTTTTTGCGTTTTTTTTGCTGTTTTCTGCTTTTTTTTTTGTTTTTTGCTGTTTTCGTTTTTGTTCTTTGTTTTTTGCTTTTTTTTTCTTTGTTTTTCTTTGTTTTTGCGTTTTTGTGTCTTTGTTTTTCTGCTGTTTTTCTTTGTCACCGATCTTGTTTTCGCTGCTTTTTTTCTCTGTTTTTTCTTTGTTTTACAAATTTCTTTCTTGTTTTTTATTTGCCACCTTGGTTTGGGATTCTTTCTTTGCTCTTATTGGTGTTATTTCTCTGATTGCTGAGATGTGATATTGTGGAGGAATAAAAGCGACTACTTGAATTCTTGGGGTAACAATGGCGGCATGGTTGGTATTTGAGAGATGTGGTTACACTCCGATATCATTAGTTTCAGTGTGTTCTTGCTCCTCTTCACCATACTTTATCTTTGGGCTAAATCAGCAGCAATTCTAAACATGTAATTCTGAACTTTCTTATTAATGCATGAGAAATTCATATTGGAACTTTGACCGGTGTACCAAGATTTGACCGGTGTTCAATTGTACCAAGATTGGAACTTTCTTATTAATGCATGAGAAATTCATATGATTGTGTTTTAACATTATTATCTATGTCACTAATTTTATTTTAGCAATAGTACCGTTGGCCTAATGTAGAGAGGGGTTCATGATTAATAATGGTGGTAATTGTCATCAATAAAACAATTACTGAGGGGCGGATGACTTGTAATGAGAGGCTATGTTTTCATTGTATCATTATTTAGTGAGGGGAAAGTTAAGCTATACCGAGGGGATGTTTGGACATTAGATCATGATTTAGTGGGGGGTAAATAGAGTTTTAGTGAGGGTATATGCCCTAATAAAACATTACTTAATGTAGGAAAGTTAAGCTATACCAAGGGGATGTTTGGTCATTAAATCATGATTTAATGAGGGTAAATGGTGTTTTAGTGAGGTATATACCGTAATAAAAATAATATTTAATGAGGGCAAATGAACTATTGTGACAAAATATGTCGTCACCGAACAATTTTTAATGAGAGGAAACCCATGTCACTAAAACATCAAAACCACGGGACCTTTTACTCTCACAATTTATCTTTATATAGAGAAGCGACAAGGACGGGCGATGAGAGTAATTTTCCTCTCATTAAAAGTCTTTAATGACGGGAAATTGACTTTTAATGACCGGATTTCCCCTCATTAAAAATCGATTTTCTTGTAGTGCTTCCGTACGTGTGATCCAAGCAATTCCCGGTGGAAGGAATTCTCGACTCGAACCCCTCCGATATGCTACCCGGAAAATCTCCAAGATTTTCCCCATATTCCCCTTGGCCGAAAATTTGCTCCTTCTCTCTAAGAGAAGTCGAAATTTATGTGTTGTTTTTGGCTTGGGAGAACTCTCTTTATATAGGAGAGTAATCCTTGACCTCCAAGGATTTTATAATTAATACAAAATCAATTATAATAATCCTAGTAAATAAAAAGATAATCCCAAAATATTCTAGAACAAATCAAGAATATTCATATCTTTATTATTTACCATAAATATTTATCCAATAAATATTTTTATGCACATGTCTTTTTAACACACAAGAAAACTAATTCCTTGTTAAAAAACAATCACATGGGGCGAAATTTGTATATATTGACCTAGTCAATATTAATTTTGCCATTACACAATAATTGGGCCAAGATTATGGAAAATGTCTTTTCCACATATTTAATTATTTAGCCCAACCAATTTAATAGTCCACTAAACAATTAATTCACATATCGTTTTAATAAAGTCCAACATGAACTAAATTAATATTATTAGGATTCGACGTCCGAGAATATCTATGCTATATTAGGAGGCACGTCGGGGACCATGGACTAATAATCAGCGGCTCCGATAAATCAAATAAATAATTATCTTATGAACAGAATAATTATATTCGATAAATCAATCACAGGAATATGCCACCATAATCCCGTGACTGCACTCCTCCGATTATAAGATTATATTTATCTCCTCACGAGAAAGTAATAAGTGTCCACTGATATAATCATTTCATATGGATTAATCCTCCATAGACCGTTCATTCTAAATCGGGAAGTTACCGTTAACCCTTTTCAGAACATCTTGTCCTTACTTACCATTAACCCCCTAGTGATCAATAATTCATATAACTCACTGGTAGCTAATCAGTGTAATATGAACCCCATGGATCGATCAATGTCTAGGATTAACTCATAAGGAATCATCATCTACTTCCATAAATGGAAGGAATGGATTCGTATCTGTGATAACACGGACTACTCACTCAATCCAAAGACAATGCCAAGATGGGGTAATTCGGATCACGACTCGGTGTAATCCTTAACCGTCAAGTCAAACCTCATACTGATTCAAGCAGTCGACTGTGATCACCTCAGGATTAAGATATATCCATAATATGATCATCTAATGATTCGATAAGACTTCTCAATTACGGAATTATATTGAGAACTCAGATCAAATCGGTCAAATTACTATATGATATATCTATCATATATAAATGCCCCATTAGGTTCCTTAACCGAAAGTCCGGATAAGGCGATCACACCTATCGTGTTATGGGCACATTAATAGTACGTTAAAGGAGAGACCCGATACTCTCGATTAACTTTACTACGGGCTAATTGTATTTTAAGTACATCTTCACTAACTCAATCCTCCCGTGTATATCACATACATGCTTTGAGTTAAGTGATTACATAAACGATATACTTAGGGTTTCTGTAGTGTAAATACTATTGTCACATCGGTGATTATGAGAATAATAAATATGAATAATAATATCATTTCATTTATTAAATAAAACAATTACAAAATTGTCTTTCGGGCATCACACCTAACAATCTCCCACTTGCACGAAAGCTTGTGATTAATTGTTTTAGAGCACACCCTATTATTTAAAACTACAAACAAACTACATCTCCCACTTGCTCTAAAGCAATGGAGACTCATCCCGTATTTTAGTACCCACAAAACTTATCATAACCATTTTGATTCCAAAGTACACTCCGAGTATGCCGTCGTAGGATAGGTCGGTGACTCGGGAGCACCTATATCCGAATGTCATGGGTCTTAATGATCGGTCGGGTTGTCGGCTCGAGGCGATCCGTAGAATCGAAGCGTCGCGGTCCATCTAATCATGTGGTACTTTCCCAATATGCTCTTGAACTCAAGTGATTTGGAAATCCTTATAAGCTACCCTTCATCGTTTGCACAATGATGTGGTATCGCTTTCCAAATCTGGAATCACTCCCAATCGAAAAGGAAATCCCGAGGCTATGTCGCCTCTCTAGCTACTACAAAAGCCGCTAATCACCCAACTAGTTAAAGTCGAGTTGGCGTTCTTTGGATTCCTCCAGGCAATAGCTTCAACACAAGAGTAAACACTCGAGACCGAGATCGACTTAACGATCATCCTTAATCGACACAAAGTCGAAAGTGTATTCTCACATATCCAAGTTCACATTTGAATATGCCCGCATATTATTCCTCGTTCTCTCAAGATACTAAAGGACATACTAAACTTGCTTTGTTAATCGCCGAATCTAAGATTCGATCAAAATTGACGTTCAATAACTCGACCATCTCTTGTCACAAAGAGAATCCATCCCATTTCTCTTTATCCGAAGATTTTGAGAGTCATTCCCGAGGCATAGGGTAGAACTTCCTCGTTGAATATTGCATACACAGATGCATCATCTTAACCAATAAGATGGATGGGAAACCAATGATCGATTCTAATGAATTCGACCGAGTCAAACTCTTGAGAATGTTGTCCAAATCTACATTGCGAGAGAATTGTGGCATTGTCGATTTCGACTTGGATAACACACCCATGTTGAGTCCAATCGTGGTGCGGCGTTATCCTTCACAAACACTAATATATGTGTATATATTCACTATTGTACTAAAATTGATATCCGATCTACACAAGACTTATCAATATTACGGTCAAATCCATATATTATAGAAATATATGACTTCCAATGACCAAGAGGTTTGCTTTTTATCCACAAAGGACATAAGCCTTGGATATCATCCTGCGTCATAAGTTCATAAGGCAATACCCTTCGTTTCGAATGAATCCAGATTCCGTTTGTTTGGCAAGAAAGTCTCGGGAATCACCCCTATTTTACGCTTTTGAACGAAATCATGAATTACCGAATTCATTCTACTCTTTTCCGTGTAGATCCAATTACTCCCACCTGGGCTGAGACACTCGGTGGTTCTACAAGAGTATGAACGACTCTGAGTACCAAACTCCATTCACAGGGTTATGGCTTGTAAACCAAACTCTATTATCGAGAATCTATACGACTCACAAAAGAGCCATTGGTCATCGATCGATCCTGTAGACTATTAAGTCCATGAACCCATAATAGGTAATGGATAAACCATACTCCCACTATTTTCTTGGTGGATCGAAATTTCGATTTAGTTCAAGAGTATTTAGTGTCATCACCAACAACCAATGTTGGATGCGGTTTGATCTAATCATAAGTAACTACCTTGAGTAAGCGTACTCCAAGGTTCAAGGTTTGTTGTTCATAGACTCTATCGAGAAAGGATGCAACAAAGATAAGCTGTCCTTTCCGATTTCTAGAATCTTGTATCTAACCTTTATACTCAATATGTTAAAAGATATAGCACGAATGGTCATTGACCGAGCGTATGCGTGAAACTTCGATCAAACCATCAAGCATCATGTGCTAAATGCTTATATTGACGGAATTTGGGTGAACCGAATCCACTCATTATCCGTTAATTCCAAAGCATATTCTAGGTAGACTTCTCGGTTCTACACTTCAATGTAAACCGTTATTTCACTTCCAATATCTTTATTGAGTTAAGCAGTGTATTGTAGCACATCTACAACTATGTAAGGCAATTCAATGGTTTCTTCCTTAGTGAAAACATTTCACTATGAGGCAGCCGAACATCGTCTCTACAGGACTATGTGATGGCCCATTTTCGAGTATAGAATACTCCATCTACCGATGAATCCGAGACACCATAAAATATTTTGGATAAACTTACCGGAGTTTTTGAATAGTTATCAGACAAGAAGTCACTACTCGGAAGCTCCTACTAGCTTGTATCTTTCATCAGACCCCGAAGGTCGTCATGAACAAGCTATGTTACTTCTTTATAACCATTATCCTTTCCCGATTGAAAGGAAACTTAGTCATTGAACCTTTGAGACAATATAACCAGACTGGGAGAAAGGAATCACCCTGAGCCAGTCTTCAGGTCTTGTCTTTTAGGGACTATGCACTAACTATGGAATATGAAGAAGCGTTTATCTAAATATAGAAACCAATTGCTTTTAATAGTTCTTAAGATGGTACATATACGTATTTCAGCATTTCTTAGTGGTTTTGACTTTATCAAACAAAAGTCCGAGTCTTAGATTCGTACTACAAATGGTATATTCACTTTCTATAAGACAAACAAATTATCGAATAAAAGGTAAATCCATTCGTTCCAACGAATCTTAAACAGAAAAATAAATCTTCTGCGATATCCAAGGATTGAATCGAGATTCATTTCCTCATATCACTCCCACTATTTTGCTAAAATTATCGCCCGTTGTCTATTAATCGTTAATGCACAACTATCTCGTTCTTCCAAAGAACATAGCCTAAGAGAAAATCACCAAGGATTCATAGGTTGGTGATCGAAATCACTATCCTTATCCTATGACTTTCGGTTTGTTAATTTTCGTTTTAGCCTTAAAATCAACTCGGTTTTAGATGACTAACACTTTTAGACATATTCTCCCATTTTTGACTTTCCGTGAATGGAAAGCGAGTCTTGAACCAGTAGTTCGTTTGAGTAGACACTACTCTTGAACCGTGGGATGTCTATTTCGATTGTTACTTGTTAGGACTTCTCGGATTTTCTATCATACCAGAAAAACAACAAATCATAACATTAAAGCTCCCACTAGTTTATCGGTTCCAAATACCGTCTAACCAGAAAATGCTCTATTTTAGGATTTTCCAATTTTTCAATTTGAAAATCTCTCGTGTAAACACTTACACAGTTCTAATGTTTCAGAAAAACAACAAATCATAGAACTCCCACTAGTTCATCGATTCCAAATATCGTCCAACTAGCGACATTTCATGACTTTCCGGTTTTTCAATTAGAACGGATTACGTGTGTAGTCAATTACACTTTTCTAATGTTCTAGAAAAAACAATAAATCATAAAGCTCCCACTAGTTCATCAATTCCAAATATCGTCCAACTAGTAACACTTCATGATTTTCCGATTTTTCAATTAGAAAATTTACTCGTGTAATCACTACACACTTAAAATTCACTAGAAGGATTTCAAAGTCGAAATCACCTTTGATCAAACTAAGTTTGTCTCCGTTTAACACGAATGACACTAGTGACATACCCATATGTCACTTTGGTTTTAAAAGGCTTAAGAGAAAATATCTCTTTCGAAAAATAATTGCATTATCAATTAACTAGTTCAACGTCCTAGTTACTTTCCACTTTTAACGAAGTCAATACTAGTCAATTATAAATTTTAAAGCAATTTAGTAAGGAATATAATGCTGTAAATAAAATGACATATATTAATTCAAGTTTAACACTACTATATTATTGTATTTTAGGAATTGTAAACTAAAAGTAAGTCTACTCTACCATTCCAAGGTTTTAACCTTGCATCTCGATCCGCCGCCAGTAGGGTAGGTCAAAGAGATCAACGGTTAAATCAATGAATAACTTGTGAGAATCGGACATCCCACGAGAATCGAACATCCCTTTATTCATTGACTACCTTCCTTTTAGCCTAGGTATTTATCAAAAATACCCTTGATGAGTGTGACCTACTATATCAAATCTCTAGAGTACGCCCGAGTGTGCCGTCGTAGGATAGGTCGGTGACCCGACGAGTACCGTAAATCCTATCCTTTCGGAGACCAAGCCATGAATGTTGATAGGGGTGAACACCATCCGTGGGGGACGAAATCAAAGCGCGCGAGGCGTCACCCTTCTCTCACTTACTTGCATCTATAGTAGAGACCGTGGGGTTGTACATCGTCGCCTTCCCGCTCCCACTCAATATTTTGGAAGTGGTCCACGTCTTTTGATGTTAACATAAAAAGCACATAAAATCAAGGATTCGAATGGTGTCGGTGGCGTAGGCAAGCCTACCCGTCCTATTCGTTGGAACATATGTGATGATCGGACGAAATCGGGTCAAGAGAGCCCTATTGAGATTAGAAGGAATCACCCCTCCGCTCTCGGTTTGGCTTAGTCTTGCCGGACCCCGTGCATACATCACACTAGGAGGGTTAAGTCGTTTGAGCGAAGCTCGATTGACCACCCAACCTAAAAGCGAACCGTTTTATCCAAGATTTATTGTTCTTTTACCATCATTCAATCTCGTAGACACTACGAATTGAAAGCGTGATCTCGTTTCAAACTTTAAGGCGGTTCACGAGAACACACACCGAAAGGCTAACGATTTCATAACCCGTCCTCGGATCTTTAATTAGTTACTAAATTAATTAATTACCACGTATTAATTAAATTTCAACTAATTATGCGAGTTTGTATACATGCCTATTTTAATTACCAAAATTAAAATTCTACATGTATGCATGGAGTGGATTTATGATATGATGCATGTCATGGCAATTCCGATTTTATGTCTATTTTATGATCAAACACATAAAAATAAAATTGCGGAAAATTTAAACACCGAGATGGATCGTTGGTACCCCCGTATCTAATCTAATAGAAAATAAAAACAAAAACCCTAACTAGGGTTTACTACTTTCTAACAAAATCTGCAGCTGTTCGAACTCTTCGATGATCGGGAAACCAAACGAACTCGGATCGGGACGAAACTTTCCAGATATTTTCTTCACTTCTCGAATTCCAATATGGACGGTTGGATCGGAGCTTTGACTTGTCAATTTTCTCCAGTTAACCGCCCAACTTGCTGCTGAATCTAACTTTGACTGCACCGCATCAAGGACTTCCTGAGGCAGATCGGGAATCGACATGAATCCCGATCGACCTGAAATTTTTATGGTACGTCCAAAACTCCAATTTGATCAATCTGAACGGTCGGATTTTTGTTTCAACGGTCCAAACTCACCCAGAAAATCGAGGAAGTCACAGGTAGTGTATCTGTGAATCCTGCGTTTTTCTGTTACAGCAGCCTCTTCGCAGCATCAAACGGATATCGAAACGGACCCTGATCAACACCAAAATTTGTGGAGTTGATCATCTTCTTCTAATCTTGATTCTGACCGGAGGGATCTTCGTTTCAACGGTTCGATAAACGGGAAAAGCAAAAATACTAAACAGCTACTAACTAGATCTATTTGCTGGAAATTAAACTTGCAATAAAGATAAATTACATAATTTCCTATACTCATATGAACGAATTTTCATCATTCATATGAGTGTACAATAGATCTAACGGGTAAACAATGCCAACCCCAATCCATCTCTTCAACCACGACAATCACAAGCATTCATCATAAAATTTTCGAAAATCATAAAATTAAAAAACGAAAATAATGCAATCTACACATGCATATTCCACTCTTAGATCTAATATTTTATACGAATAAATATAGATCCCTTTGGCGGCCCGATACCCATTGTTAGGAAAATATCATCGCAAGCAGGCGATTTATGGATCTAGATCTATAAACTACACGTAATAAAATAACTAGATCTATATCTGCAAGGGGGTTGTAGAACATACCTCTTGGATCTCAAAATCCAAGTTGGAGAACCGCTATTAGGATGATCGAACAAAGATTGTGAAGAGCACCACGATCTTCCGTACGTGTGATCCAAGCAATTCCCGGTGGAAGGAATTCTCGACTCGAACCCCTCCAATATGCTACCCGGAAAATCTCCAAGATTTTCCCCATATTCCCCTTGGCCGAAAATTTGCTCCTTCTCTCTAAGAGAAGTCGAAATTTATGTGTTGTTTTTGGCTTGGGAGAACTCTCTTTATATAGGAGAGTAATCCTTGACCTCCAAGGATTTTATAATTAATACAAAATCAATTATAATAATCCTAGTAAATAAAAAGATAATCCCAAAATATTCTAGAACAAATCAAGAATATTCATATCTTTATTATTTACCATAAATATTTATCCAATAAATATTTTTATGCACATGTCTTTTTAACACACAAGAAAACTAATTCCTTGTTAAAAAACAATCACATGGGGCGAAATTTGTATATATTGACCTAGTCAATATTAATTTTGCCATTACACAATAATTAGTAAGATTATGGAAAATGTCTTTTCCACATATTTAATTATTTAGCCCAACCAATTTAATAGTCACTAAACAATTAATTCACATATCGTTTTAATAAAGTCCAACATGAACTAAATTAATATTATTAGGATTCGACGTCCGAGAATATCTACATCTTATATTAGGAGCGCGTCGGGGACTATGGACTAATAATCGGTGGCTCCGATAAATCAAATAAATAATTATCTTATGAGTAAGAATAATTATATTCGATAAATCAATCACGGGAATATGCCACCATAATCCCGTGACTGCACTCCTCCGATTATAAGATTATATTTATCTCCTCACGAGAAAGTAATAAGTGTCCACTGATATAATCATTTCATATGGATTAATCCTCCATAGACCGTTCATTCTAAATCGGGAAGTTACCGTTAACCCTTTTCAGAACATCTTGTCCTTACTTACCATTAACCCCCTAGTGATCAATAATTCATATAACTCACTGGTAGCTAATCAGTGTAATATGAACCCCATGGATCGATCAATGTCTAGGATTAACTCATAAGGGAACTGTCTATCTACTTCCATAAATGGAAGGAATGGATTCCGTATCTGTGATAACACAGACTACTCACTCAATCCAGTACAATGCCAAGATGGGGTAATTCAGATCACAGACTCAGTGTAATCCTTAACCGTCAAGTCAAACCTCATACTGATTCAAAAAATGATTGTGATCACCTCGAGATTAAGATATATCCATAATATGATCATCTAATGATTCGATAAGACTTCTCAATTACGGAATTATATTGAGAACTCGGATCAAATCGGTCCAAATTCTATATGATATATCTATCATATATAAATGCCCCATTAGGTTCCTTAACCGAAAGTCCGGATAAGACGATCACACCTATCGTGTTATGGGCACATTAATAGTACGTTAAAGGAGAGACCCGATACTCTCGATTAACTTTACTACGGGCTAATTGTATTTTAAGTACATCTTCACTAACTCAATCCTCCCGTGTATATCACATACACTGAGTTAAGTGATTACATAAACGATATACTTAGGGTTTTCTGTAGTGTAAATACTATTGTCACATCGGTGATTATGAGAATAATAAATATGAATAATAATATCATTTCATTTATTAAATAAAACAATTACAAAAATTGTCTTTCGGGCATCACACCTAACATTACATTCCTTCCCCCTTATGAGGAGTTTCGTCCTCGAAACTCGAATGTAACCAAGAGGTGCTTGAACTCTAGACTTTGCGAAGCGTTTCTTCTTCTAACTCTTACAGTCTTCTTCTAACTCTTACAGTCTTCTTCTCCTTCCATCTTCCCAACTCTTCTGCTTGTTTTGAGCCCACTTGAGGTTGCGACGATCCACTTCAATCTCCTCGTTGACTTGCTGTATCAAATCTGGTCTCGTATTCTGTTGTCGCTCCACTTCATCCCAGGATCTCGCATTCTTCTATCTCTATCTTCATGAAAGATCACTAGCAATACTGTTTCAATTCTTGTACTTCTTGGTCGCTCCGAGAGGAAGTGCAATTGCCATCTCGAGGTTTTCCATTCTTCATTATCCTTCCAAATCTTGCGCATTCAGTCACCAAAGCTGATTCTGATGCCAACAGTTTCCATCTTCATCTAACTCGTGACCAATGGCTGGTCGGTTTTGACCACTCACTTGTAATCAAAACCACTGGATCTTCATCTTGTTTCTTCACGAACTCATCAACTACCTCGAATCTTGCAATCATCAGTTTACCACTCTTTGCTTGCTCCTGCTGACCTATGTCCTGAGAGCTTGAGCTTCCCAACTGACTCACAGCTTCTTGGCATACTTGACTTCCTTCGATCTCAACTTCCATCATGGCACCACAAGTTTGCTGAGGAACTACAAGGATCCTAGGTGAAGGACTTCTGAGTCTCCTTAGGGATGGAGAACATGCATCTGCCATCCTTTCTCTCTGACGGTCTGATCCAATCCTCATGCCAATTAGGGTTAGCTTGGAAAATAAAAGAAGTTGAAAAGTGACAAGTTGAGTACCAGGGTGGTATGTCAACTAGGTAAGCCAAGGTAGGGTACAATGCACTTGAATTAAGGAAGGTTGCTCGGGTGACAAGCAGAACAAAATGATTCCATGTTGAGGAAAGTTAGAGTTGGTTCCAAAATGAAGAAGGAGGCATTGTATCATAATAAAAAAAAAAAGATAGTCACTAGAAGAAAAACAAAAGAACACCTTGCAGATGAAGTTCTTTTGAGAGAGTGAAATTCTGCAAGATACGGTGGTCTACAAAGACTTCATAGGCAACTTGAAAGGATGGTAATAAGCTGTCATATAAGCTTTTAGAAAGTGGAGACATTAAAGAAACATCACACAACAGAAAAGCGTTGTAAAGGGGCAAGGTCGAGCACGAAAAGACTAGGCAATTTTAGAACCAGGAGGGGAGCAAGGGTCTCAACATGAAGGAGTCATGGAGATAAAACGAGCACACCAAAGGTCTTAGAATAAAATAAACACTTGTCGAGAAGTGTCCAAGTTTGTAATAGTCAAAAGAGAGGTTATTTCAAGATTTAAAGGAAATAGAAATTTCCCCCAAGAAATTGTAAGAGAATATCCAAAGTTTGAATAATTAAGCGTCAAGCAAGATTTTGAATGAAGAGGAAACGATACCAAAAAAAAAAGTCGAATAAGGTTTGATTTCAAAGAATTAATTCAAACCTTCAAAGGAAGTTTAAACGATCATTGACGATCCAAATCAAAGGTTCAAGGTTGCACTACTCGAGAAGAATAGTACACTACCAAAGAATAAATGCTCAAGGTTATTCCTCGTGTGTGAATGAAAAGGTTAAAATGAAATAGACTTTCAACCGGTGTAACAAAATTGGAATAGAAACGACAAACAAAAGATGGAAAGCCAAAAGGTGTATATGGCGGTTCATGGCTGTAAATGACCCAAAAGAGATTTAAAACTGAAGGGTACAAGGTAGAATAATCTGAAATGGAGATCAGAAGTTTAGGAACTCAAAAGTCGATTGGCTAGTTAGGTTCGGAAGGCACCTTGCCAAAGACTACCTTCTGCTTGAACTAGCTTAGCATAAATTGCTGGAAGGCTAAAGATAAGCAACTTGAAAAGGAATGCCATGATGGTTTTAAAGATTCAACTGGTAAGAAGACGAGATGCATAGTTTGAAAGAACAAGTAGCATCAAAAAATCGACACTACCGTTAGGAGGGAAGCTGAGAATGACACAAGTAAAAAGAATGTTCTGACATAAAAAGGTTCAGTCAAATTCGTACTTGAAAAGAAGAATGGGGATGCAACAATGCAGAGTTAGAGGGAACTTGTTTCTTGAGTTGGAAAAGTGAGAAGGTAAGAACTTGTTTAGAAGAAGGGCTTAAGGCGATATGTTTCTGAGGTAATTCATGACAACAAGCCGAGAGGATTTGTTGAGTTTAAACATCTCAAGTGAGGGATTACATGAGAAATAAAATACCATATAAGGTATAATTAAAAAAGGGCACGAAAAGGGTCTGAACATCAAACATGGCATGCTGGAGGATAGCATCTTGGTTCTTGTTTACAACTGCAAATGAAACTACAACGTTAGCTTTACAAACTCCTACAAAAAGGTTTATCTTAGAAGGAGATCAGACTTCAAGGAACTCCTAAAACATGACAATCATAACTTACTACCCTCTTAGCCCAAACCCCAAGTCAAAGAGGTGAAAATCCCTTTTAGGTTGATGTGTATGATATTTACTCCGGATCTGACATTATCAATTTTTACAGAACAAACGAAGAGGAATTTGAGCACGATCCAAAGAGAGAGATACTAGAGTTTTCCAGGTGATATAAAAATATTGGAATTTTTGAATGAGATAAGGTCGGTCAATAACAGTTATTTCTGACGATTGCACAAGCTGTCAGAATTTCCAGATTAATAAACACTGAATTGCATTGCGAATCGAGATCAAACGAAAAAGAATCTGAACTTAATTCCAACAGGAAAATTGTAGATAAATGTTTTGTCTGCAACATATCAAAAATTCAGGTCATTTAAATGTGTTTAACATGTCCAAAACAGAAGAATAAGTGAAAGTGCTGCTGCAGATTTTCTGGACAGAGTGTCCGGCATAAACATGAATTTTCTGAACAATCCATAATGATTATTGAGTTGGTGTGAAAAGAGAAATTGTAGATAAGATAGAAATCTACTTTTCTGAAAATTTGCAGAATTTTTGGAGAATGGAGAGACAGTCTTGTGTTAAAGGGAAAACACGGAAACAAAAGCATTCACTCATGTTGGGTAAATCCAAACACGAGGATGATAAAAAGTATGTGACAAAGTAAGAGACCTTTAACACTATGCGTTGAAACGACTGAGGAGTACTTGGAAATAATAGAGTTACACATGGAGTTCGTGTAGAACCATCTCAAGCAAAGCAAAGGTCAAAGAATGTTGATGAACTCAAACCAAGTGATAGTGAAAAGAGAAAGTTGAGGACTAGTAGAGCTGAATCAAATAGCATTCTCTACAAATTAGGACTAGACGAAAGTAAACTTAGACACGAAAGTAAACTTAGACATTTGTGTAGAGAAGGTGAAGAGATTCCAATGGGGAAAGAAAGGAAAAGGGAAATCAACCAAGAGAACCTCGACTTTAAGGCGTAAGCATAAGACTCCGATCCCAAAGCTTTACTTAAAGGAGTTTCACTTAACCTATGTGACAAGTTACGGTTTGGAAACTTCAAAAGAAGAGAGAGTTTCTACTAAGGATCCTAGAAGGAACAAAACTTGAGAACTCGACTTAACCTCCGTCTAAGACGACTCTTCACCTAGTCCTAGTGGAACTTAACCACGGTTTAAAGATTCTTAGTCATACGAGGATTACCACCAAGCTCAAGTTCTAAAAGGTCTAAAGGAATCTTATGTTAGAGGAAGAGAAGCCTAGAATAGAAAGGACGCTTCTCTCTGATACCAACTGTAACGCTCCACTCCCAGATACCGAGCCCTTATCCGGAAGAGAAACGTTCGGCGCGTATAGCATTAAATAAATATAATATTATACGCAAGCCTCTATGTCGTCGTATCAAATAAAAGCAAACGGAAGCTAAAAGGACTCGGGTAAAAACATAAATGCTAATATGAATAGAAATCAACCATACTAAAGATGGATAGTTAAATTACAATGACGAAAAACCCAAAGACTTATACAATACGAGGTCTTAAAAGTAGAAATACAATAAGTCTATGAAAATAAACACAACTAGTCTAGTACAACCTTTATAAAGAAAATAATCTAAAAGCTTTGCCAAGACTTCAAGTCTTCAAAAGCCGTCGTCTACACCTGATCAACCTGTTCGTCTTCTCACCCCACAATGCATACAAAATAAAATGCAAAGGAGGCAAGTACAAAGTACTTAGTAAAAGTGAGAAGCTATGACAACAATTAAGATTTATAAAGAAAAGATATTTAAAGGTTTAGTTATCTTTGTGTGACCGACTCAACCTGGGGTTCATTTCATGTCCATCAACATGAATTGACTAAACGTTGCTACTTAGCTTATCTATGTTACAACCGCACTCAAGGGCACTACGCATATCCAAACTTGGGATATTCTTGGCAACATATTAGTGGATCACACCAATATCCACGAAGTCTAGAATAGGTAGACTCCGATAGTATGCGCGTCTCAGTGGAGTCCCTCCATACTTAGGGTTTTTTTGACCTACAGAGTTCTTCCACCTTCAGAGGTAGCACACATATCACGATATAGACTGGTGCCTATCCAAAAGAGACATGTTGTTTAATCCTTTACTAGTCAAGTACGTATTTATTAGATTATTAACTAACCACCTAAGTGTTTTCAATTAATCTCCCTCAAAAATACTACTCTCTTCCTAGACCACTAGACATTAACAAGGCCTAGCAATTACACAAACATTGATGAATGCTAATTCATCAAAGCACAAGCCTATCATGCTCTTCCGACGGATCCGAACTTCAACTCCCTTTAAGAATACATTTAGTGTTTTAACTGAACGAATCAGAAGGTCAATTCAGGCTTGTTTATATTTATCCAATATTAACATATCATAAATAAGGGTTTAAAACTGAACCACATAGCTTAAACATCATTTAAGTACAAACTGGGGCAATGTGTGCGCATTAACTAGAATGCGTACGCATTCCCTGCTTCTAAAACCTGCTGAAACTTGTTGTTTGATCAATGCATGCGCATTGCTCTGAATGCGTACGCATTCACCAACCAGAAACAAAACCAGAACATCATGAACCAGCAATGCGTGCGCATTCTCTTGAATGCATACGCATCACACCTGCCGCAACAAAACCTGGCAATCCTATATCAAGAATGTTGGAGAAAAAGCCCTCTTTGAAGGGTTGAATAGTCAAATTTAGCGCGATTTACAGATAGGCTCCGATGTATATCATCGAGAGTTAATGATATCATTAAATACTCCATACGGAGTAGTTGATGATGGGCTTTTGAATCACTCGATTCGGATATCGGGTGAATGAGAAATTAATGCCTAAAGTTGGTTGAAAATGTGTTGGAGATAAGAGTTGAAGGGAGTACCTCAACTCAATATCCCACATTGGAAAGATGGGAGACTTGAGCTCCATATATAAGAGCTAGTGTATGCTCTTATAAATGTGCCCCAAGGGGCAAGGCACTTTTGTGCAGGAGGGAGGACTTAGATATTTCCATGCGCGCGCCGCCGCCGCCGTCCGTCCGGCCGGCTCGGCTCGTGCTCGAGCTCGGTTCGGTTCGGTTCGGGTGTTACTATTAATTTTTTGGACAAAAGTTCGTATGAATTTAACCAGGGAATTAATTAGTTAATCGTGAGGCGGTTGGAAGGTTCCGGAATAATGTGGAAACGAATTCTGATTAATTATGTTAAATCGGTCCGAATTAATTAAATTAAATTCGAAATTAATTAATTAAATTAAATTCAAAATTAATTATATTCGGCCAGAAATTGCTTTTCTTGAGGGAAAAGTCGAGCAATTAAATCATCCAACCAATCAGAATTCAGAAGACACGTCATCCGACCAATCAGAATTGTGGAAATAGTTGGCCAATTTTAATTAATATTTTCGGCCCTATTTCTTTTCCAAGGGGAAAAGTCTGATGATGTGTTCTGGCCAATCACATTCAAGCATTGGCTCCTCCTCTCCACTATATAAAGAACCCCAATGATGAAGGTTGAAGCATCGAATTTTCTGTTGTGTCTTTCCAACACAAAGAGTCAGTCATATAGATCTAGATATTGAGTCGAAGAGAAGTCGGAGCACTCTGTAAGTTCGCCGGAGCTCGGATTTTTGAAGTGCCTCTAAATCCGAGACGTAAAGTTGTTGTATCTTGGGAGACAGTTGCGACTACCGTGGGCACCATACCGGAGCAATTTGTCTTAAGGAAAGAGTAACTACTCGCCTCGGTTTGATCTCTAGTCCTTTATTTTATGCATCAAACTATTATTATCTATTGTTTGAGTTAGATCTGCACGTAATATTGATTTTGTTAGATCTGCTAAATAATATGAATTATTTTATTCACATGATTTATTTTCTAGTTTAATATTCCGTAATTTAATCCGTAAATTACGGATCTGTTCCGTAAATCACTACACACACGATACACCTATTCCAACGGATCCGAGCACAAGCCTATCATGCTCTTCCGACGGATCCGAACTTCAACTCCCTTTAAGAGTACATTTAGTGTTTTAACTGAAGGAATCAGAAGGTCAATTCAGGCTTGTTTATATTTATCCAATATTAACATATCATAAATAAGGGTTTAAAACTGAACCACATAGCTTAAACATCATTTAAGTACAAACTGGGGCAATGCGTGCGCATTAACTAGAATGCGTACGCATTCCCTGCTTCTAAAACCTATTGAAACTTGTTGTTTGATCAATGCATACGCATTGCTCTGAATGCGTACGCATTCACCAACCAGAAACAAAACCAGAACATCATGAACCAGCAATGCGTGCGCATTCTCTTGAATGCGTACGCATCACACCTGCCGCAACAAAACCTGGCAATCCTATATCAAGAATGCGTGCGCATTGCTAGCCAATGCGTACGCATTCTACCTGCTGCCCTAAAATCCGATTTCAACACTTAACGATTTCTAATCCGTTTCTAACCTAAATCACATCGAATTAAACATAGTAAAACATAGAAAAATTATAGCTAATCATATCATAGAATCGGTGGTCATTGATCAACGAAAAGACACATCTTTCTAGCATTAAAACTCCTTAAAACTTGATCTAAACCTTATAAACGATAATTGGAATCATAGGAAGAGCCTCTTACCTTAATTTCCAGAAAAACTGGTAGCAAAACTCCATGCAACTGCAACAACTGTTGATACACAACCCCAAAACCTATTTGTTCAACAAGAAACCCTAAAATACTATGGAAAATTAGGGATAAGGACACAATCTGAAATATTTTTAAGTAACATGACAACTACATATTTTTTATAGGGAGAAGGACAATCGCATAATTTTTATAGCGAGAAGGACAAAGCAGTGAATCCGAAAATCGGTGAATCTCCTAGTGAATCCCGAAATCGTTGAATTCGACGAGTGAATCCGAAAATTATTGAATTTCGACGATGAATTTTGAAAAATAGTGAATTCGGACGATGAATTTCGTCGATGAATTTAAAAGATGAATTTCGAACACAAGTGAATTTGACGAGTGAATAAATAGTTTTGTCCTTTATGCAAAAGTTTCAAAAAACTGTCCTTCTACTCAATTGATGAAATATTTCTGTCCTTCTCCCTCATTCCCCCAAAATACTATTTCATTGCAGAAAAACGAAACTGAAAAAGTGCTTAAACCTCAGATTACCTGGATTAAATGCTGCCAAACTAATTTTAGAATGATCTACGCTCCAAGACGATCGTTTCGACTACTCATAGCTGTGAAACAGAGTTACGGATTGAAAGATACGAATTTTTCAAGAATCGAACTCTACGAATACGGAAAACTAGGACTAAACTGAAAACTTGCGAAATTGAGAGATGTTATTTTTGAAAGTTGCGTCTCCTTGCGCTGATCACTTTTCTCTCCTGTGGCATCTTGAAAATATGAACGTATTGGTCACACGGTTGAAGTTTACGTTCTCCCTTTTATTCGCTTTCTTCTGCGTCTGATGCCTCTGTGTGCCGCCGTTCTTTCTCTTTTTTTTTTTTTCAGAACTCAGCGTGTGAACCAAAATAAGATATTTTGGGATAATTTCCTTTTTATAGTTATTAATTAAACCCTTATAATTAATAGCTAAATCCTTTAATTAATTCCTTTTTAATTAAATAAATGAGACAAATAATAATTAGGTCGTAGTAAATACATCCATGACTATTTTACCCTTTTACGAAAAGTCGGGATGTTACAGTAGTAATCTAACTTTAAAAAAATAAAAACATCGCAAAATAACAATGTGTGACATGACCAAATCAAATTCAAAACATTTAGAAATATTCAACTTTAATTTTAGGAACTTATCAGGAGGGTTGGTACACCTATGCAAAAACGTCGTATGAAAGAATGGAGGTGATTGTGCTTCGAATGAGGTTGTCATTCTTCATCTAGTGTTTATATGCCGGATTTTTTAAAACAGCACCATCGGTAGAAATAAATGGTTTAGGTTGTAAGATTTTCTAATATTTATTCTAGAAACCATTGCAAACTGTTCAGATTGTCTAAAAAAGACTTGAAACCCATATTTATTATACATCTTCATATTTGTATGATAAAAATCTTGTTATGACGGATGGAGATTATTACGATATATATAGTTAATTTTGTGATGTATTGTAATTAATTAATACCGGGGTTCTCCTCTCTCTTTGTGATTGAAAGAAAGCCAAAAAGGCACAATTTATAGTACAATATAGGGCTTCTGCTCTCTCTTTAAAATGTCTAAACTATCCCGGTATTAATTAATTACAATACATCACAAAATTAACTATATATATCGTAATAGGGATTAAGTGACTTAAACTCCGGTATTAATTAATTACTCCGGCCAATGAACGGCATAGTTAGTTTTTTTCTTCTTTCAATTATCAGAATGGGTATCCTCTCTTTCCGATGCTAAGTTAAAAAGAAAAAGAAAAAAAAGAAAAAGAAAAAAAAAACAGATCAACAGGTTGGGCAAACTTCACCATCATGGCAACAGCAGCCGATGGAGTCAAGGAGAGGGATGGATTGATCCTCTTGAGTACTACGCATCTTGGCGGCAGTAGTACAGGCCATGGAGGTGTAGCCGCCGGAAAGGGAGCAGCTTCAGGCCATAGACGTGGTGGAGGAGCTTCAACGTCATCACAGCCATGGGTTAATAAGGCATCATCCTCTCAGCCACCGACACGGGAGCAGGCTGGTCTTGGGACCCTTACACCAGCTCAATGGAAATCTATTTTGGAACTTATTGATTCTCCTAAACCCCTAGATCGTTTAACCAGTAACCGGTCGTGGATTATCGATATGGGGGCGACACACCATGTGACCGGGACCTTTTCTCTCTTCATTGATTCGTTACCGATTGCCCACTGTCCGGTTGGTTTGCCGGATGGGCGTTCTTCCATGGCAACTCATGAGGGAACCGTTCAACTATCGGAAAATTTGCGACTTAAAAATGTGTTATACGTTCCTAATTTGAATTGTAACCTATTGTCAGTAACTCAGTTTATTGATGATAATGACTGTATTTTTCACCTCACAAATCGACTATGTGTTATGCAGGACCGAGTGACGAGGACGCTGATTGGAGTGGGTGAACGTATAGACGGACTTTTCTTTTTCCGTGGAATTCCAGAAGCACGGGTTTTGGCCATTGATGGCACTGAATCTATGGAATTATGGCACCGACGTTTGGGGCATCTGTCAGAAAAGGTTGTGAGTCGTGTTCCTAATACGTTTATTTCTAAATTTTTTAACAAGGATGGCTGTGAAGTTTGTTTTAGAGCCAAGCAGACACGTGAACAATTTTCTCTTAGTGATTCTCGTGCTAGTAGTGTTTTTGAATTAATCCATTGTGATTTATGGGGTCCCTACAATACTCCCTCCACCTGTGGGGCCACATATTTTTTGACACTTGTTGATGATTTTTCTCGGTCGGAGTGGATTTACTTGCTTTTTAATAAAATGGAGGTTGAAACTATGTTTCTGGATTTTGTGGCTTTGATCTCACGACAATTTGGTGCGACAATTAACCGTGTATGGAGTGATAATGGAACAGAGTTTAAGTCTCTTAATCCCTATTTTCGGAAACATGGAATTATCTTTGAAAAATCGTGTGCCGGGACACCACAACAAAATGGACGGGTAGAAAGGAAACATAGACATATATTGAATGTTGCCCGGGCAATTCGTTTTGAGGGTCATTTACCCCTTAAGTTCTGGGGAGAATGTGTGTTGGCGGCTTCCCATTTAATTAACCAAACTCCTTCTAGTGTCCTTAACTACAAAACACCTTACGAATGTTTGTTTGGAAAACCCCCAGATTTGTCTATGCTCCGTGTTCTAGGTTGTTTGTGTTATGCACGTGATCATCGCCCCTCGAAAGATAAATTTGACAGTCGGAGTCGTAAGTGTGTGTTACTTGGGTATTCTTTTGCGAAGAAAGGTTGGACTCTTTTAGATCATGACACAGAAGAGATATTTGTTTCACGGGACATAAAATTTTACGAGCACGTTTTCCCATTTGCGCAACAACTTGAGCCTCGGCCCGACCAGAGTGTTAACGTTCATTTCCCTGACGAGCCTATACTTGGCGATGATTTTACCCCTGTATCTCATTCCCAACCGGTGGACCTACCTGCACCCCTTGCACCGGTTGAGGGGGGGAGGGGTCTCAAACAACCGAAAATATTAACCTTGATGAGCCAGAAGATCCTCAACCAAATATCATACCTGACCCGGTTCAAGCCACTCCAGCAGTGGAAGAGTTAGGTCGAGGACGTCGACAAAAGATTCCTAATTCTCGATTCCAGGATTTTGTTACTCACACGTTAGTGGAAAAGAAAAGTCCATCCGCATGTTCACCTTCCTCAATGGTATCCTCAGGTACTCCTTATCCTCTTACACATTTTGTCAATTATGATATGTTTTCTGATAAACACTGCAAGTATTTTGCAGCCATAACTGCAGGAAATCCTCCAAAAACATTTAAGGAGGCTATTAAACATGAAGGATGGCGTAAAGCCATGGCTGAAGAAGTTCAAGCTCTAGAAGACCAAGGCATGTGGGTGTTATTCTGACCACTCCCTCCCGGAAAAAAGCGTTAGGCGATAAGTGGGTGTATCTGAGAAAAATATGATGAACACGGACAGTTGCAGCGTTTGAAGGCTCGGTTGGTTGCTTTTGGACACCATCAGGTCGAAGGCTTGGACTATAATGAGACGTTTGCCCCAGTGGCGAAAATGGTTACGGTTCGGACATTCCTCAGTGTAGCTGCGGTTAAAAATTGGGATATCCATCAGATGGATGTCCATAATGCGTTTTTACATGGAGATTTGGAGGAAGAGATTTATATGAAGATTCCTCCTGGCTTCGAGAAAAATCGGTCCAACCTGGTTTGTCGTATGCGGAAGTCATTGTATGGTTTGAAGCAGGCCCCGAGGTGTTGGTTTGCGAAGCTTTCCTCGGCCCTGAAAGCTTACGGTTTTCGTCAGTCGTATTCGGATTATTCTTTATTTACTTTGCACCATGGTGATATTCAACTTAATGTGCTAGTGTATGTGGATGACATGATTATTGCAGGGAATGATCGGCAGGCACTGAAAATTTTTAAGGCTTACTTGAGCACGTGTTTTAAAATGAAAGATTTGGGGGTCCTTAAGTACTTCCTTGGGTTGGAGGTTGCTCGAAATAAATCGGGAATTTTTTTTGAATCAGAGGAAATATGCCCTTGACATTATTCATGAGACTGGGTTGCTTGGAGCCAAGCCGGCTGATTTTCCGATTGAGCAGAACCATAAGTTGGCCCTGGCACAAGGCACTTTGTTACGAGATCCTGAACAATATCGACGTTTGGTTGGGCGTTTAATTTATCTTGGTGTGACACGTCCGGACCTGGCATACTCCGTACATATATTGTCACAGTTCATGCATGCTCCCAGGGTGGAGCATTGGGATGTGATGGGAATCAACTTTACGTGATTCCGGTGCATTTTCTACCCACGTTTACCACACTTTTAGCATGTTTTTTGGTAATTTAGACCGTTTTAGGGGTAATATCGTGAGTTTATAGCACGGGGAGTAAATCCGTCACTTTGATGGTTTACTACCTCCTTTTATTGATATTGACCCTATTCCGAGCACTTTTACCCTCCGGAATGTTTTGGTTGTTTTTGGTTGTTGTGATGATGTAGGGAAATGGTGTCTCGAGAACCCGGAAGGCAAAGAATTATGATGAGAAGCATGGTCAAGGTGCAACAATGAGCCAAGGAAGAAGAAAGAATAGGAAAAGGAAGAGAAAGAGTTGGTGCCCGAGTGACTGTTCTGATTCAGAAGCATTTTGACCCATGATGGAGGCATTTTCTGGTCATGACTTCTTCATGAAAGTTGTAGAGAATTGAAATATCTTTCCAACGCATCTTGAATCACCCCAATCGGAGCTCGGATGAAGAAGTTATGAAGGTTTTACTACAGCAGAAAAACTGCATCATGCGAAACGCACGTTTGGAGCGTTCAAACGCTGGTTCCATGTCTCAAACCAGCGTTCCCAGCTCCCAAACCAGCGTTCCCAGCTCCCAAACCAGCGTTCCCAGCTCTGCCAAACCAGCGTTTGAACCCCTTTACTCCCAGTATTCATCTCCTCAACTCCAAACGCTGGTTCCATGTCTCAAACCAGCGTTTGGACCAATTTTCTATGATTTTCCCCTTTGCACTATAAATACCCCCTCATTCCATTTCTTGAAGGAACTTCGACTTTTTCCCTTCCCTTAGCTAGGTTTTGCTCGATTTTTGTAAATAGTTTGTTGCACTTTCCTTTTATGTAGATCAAAGACTTCTTAACTCACTCTTTTCATTTCTTAGATTAGATTTTCATTACAAACAACAAGTCTCTATCTTTTTGGTGATTCTCTCTTTTGTACCTTTCTTCTCCAAACTTGATTCTCTGCAATTTATGGTAATTTTCTTCCCTCTTATGCTTGTTATGCTTCTCTTTTATTGTTTTCTTTATGTTTTAACTAGTATAATGTGTAGCTAATTCCTCCCCATAGCTTGGGTCATGTGATATGTGATGAAATCACCCTTTGGGTAATGAAATTGGGAGTGGGTAGTGTGTTTTATTGTTGTTTCTTGCATGTTTCACGTCTTAGAACTTGTTATAACGGTTTGAGCTAGATTAGCTACCTAGGTCAAATATCACACACATCACTCTTGAGAGTTGTTCAGAGAGAGGGGTGTGGGAAAAGGGTTCTAGGATCGCAGTGTAGTCTCGGTTTAGTTGTTAAACCGAGCTCATCGTGAGGTTACTCGTTTATACGTTTAAGCGGCTCGAGTGCAAAACATGACTTGTTAGGAGAGAGTTGTTCAGACCTTAACATGGCATAAGGTGTTAGAAGAGAGTTGTTCAGACGCTAGCACCGGGTTTAGGAGTTCGCACCCGTGAAATTGAATGCAAGAGCTCGTTTGTTATATTGCACACTCCCGGTTTTGTCTATCCTCGGGGTTGAAATTAGTCATTTTGATCATGGTTCGGCTATGTCCCTTTCTCCCTCGTTGAATCTAGTAGTTTAATCTTCTCTCTCTCTTTTATGTTTTAGCATAGTGTAATAACAACCAACCAACCGCTTGTTTGCCTAGACTAAGTTAGAAGTTCACTTTGGTACTCACAAACACACCTTTCTCTGTGGGATCGACCTCGGACTCCTGTAGCTATACTAGCAATCGACCCGGTCCACTGCCGGTTAGAGAGCTTGTTTAGTCACCGTTGTCTTGAGTAATATAAAATTTGTTTGGTGAAAAAACGCTCATCAAAATGGCGCCGTTGCCGGGGAACGGTGTGTGTTATTTGTGATATCTTGTAAGTGAACCGAAGGCTTGGGCCTAGGTTTTGTTTTATTGTTTTCTTTTTATTTGACGGATTTTTGTTGAGAAGTCACACCATCAATTGCGGTGGTGGTGGTGGCTTGATACTTTGATTGTGTTCTTGTTGTTTTCTGAGTCTTGCAGCTTGAGCCTTAATGGAAGGATTTTTCAATCCATACTATTCGTGCGAACAACAATACTTCTACCCACCTCTCGGACACTGAACCATGTTATCAAAAGCAGTTCGTGTCTCGACCTCGATATCAACAAGAGAATAGCCACGGTTCATGGGCTTATCGATTGCCCTAATACATCTCAGAATCAGAATTTTGGTTATTCGAGTCACGAGCCATGGTATTATGAGGGTTGTCCAAATCCTAATGATTTTCAAGATTATTGTGCTCGTACTCGGCAGAGGTTGATAGTTTCACTGAGTCGATCACCCAATCGAATTCGGCATGGCAAGAGCCCTACCATCCACTTCATCATGATCAGTTTGCACCTCATCCACATGAGGAGTGCATGGAGCATATAGCATATATCTATACTTATGATGAAGCAAGTAGGGAAATGGACAGAGTGGATGAGCTTTATGAGAAAGTTGCTCTAGCCAAAGCCGAGAAAATTTCGGAAAATCAGATTTCTGACTGGGAGATGCGAATGGATGATCTGAAGCAGGAGCTCATGGAATCTACGATTCGGGTTAATGGAATCCGAGAACAGAGTAAGAAAGATGAGAATGAGACTCCTATGGGTGAAGAAAGTTGGGTAAGTGTGCACAAGCTTCTACGGACGTTGTGTGATAATCTCAGTCGATTCGTGAAAAAACGAAGAGTGGAGCATGAAGTAGATGCATTTGCAATAGAGGCGGCTAGGGTTGATGAGGACTTTCTTTGTTGAAGTTCAAGTCGAGAGTGAGGTTGATGATTGATTCTCCATGAAGAGATTTACAGAGCAGAGAATGAGTTGGGATTGCTCATAGTTCCACCTCCGATTGCGATGTTTGATTATGGCGGTTTCAAGTTCTACCTACTACACCTCACCCCTTGAGATAAAACTTCTTGAAACCTTGGTGGAGCGTGTGGTGGAGCCGCCCATTGTTATGGATCCAAAGCAAGAATTCTTTGGCAACAGCAAGCGCTTTGGGATGAAGAAGAAGAGCAAGATTTGAAGATGGTAGAGGTGCACCTTTTATCTATTACACCACCGCTCGAAGAAATTCAAAATGATGATCTCGAAGGATGTATGATTGATTCGAGCACAATGTTTGATGAGACACAATTAGAGTCGGAGGAGCATATGGGATCGCCCATTTCTTTATCACTCCCTAATGGAGATTTCCATAAGGAGTGTATGAAGAAACCTTATGAGGCCCGAAGAGCCTTCTATGGTAGAGCTGCCGGGAGTAGAGGTTATTAGCATACCGGTCCCGGACTACTACATTCTTTACTCTCCGGTAGATAAAGCTCACAAGATTTATGAAAGGGAACAACTACCATGGGATGGTAATTTCAAGAAGAGGATAATGGCGGATTTCAACGAAAGGGGATTCCCAAGAGCCATGTGCGGTAAGTTCCTAGTGAACTCGTTTTCCCATATGCTTGCTATGCTCATTCTCCTTGAATTGTTGATATTCTTGAGTTCGGATTTCGGTTGATGGTTTTGGTGATTTTTGATTGAATTAAAAATGTTGTCTTGAGTTGGTTTGAGTCCTTTATGGTTTGAGTCCGTTTTGGTGCCACTTGGTCGAGCCAACGGCGTAAAACAAAGCGCTTTGTGGGAGGCAACCCACCTTTTTGGTAATAATTATGTTTTTGAAGTAGTTTTTGGTTGTAAGAGGAGAGTTTTGCTTAAAAGAGAGTGTGGGATGAGAATTTCCTTTTGGTTCGGCCTTTGTACATAGGCGGGGATGTTTTTATGTGCGCCTCTGTGGCCTTATTTTATGCGTGGATGCTCTGTGTTTCTTTTGATTATCTTTACATCCAGTGCACTTCCCGTCTAGTATGGTTGATATGCTTTGATACCTTGATTGTGGCATGGCTTCATATTTATATATCTCGTATCTATCACCATCTTTTTGGCACGTGGATTTGTTTTCCGTGCATGTGTTTGCCTTTTTTTTCATCTACATGGTGTTCGGTATTCGAGATGGAGCTTACTAGAAGATGTCACGTGGGCTAAAGTGCGCCTTTACTGCCGGGTTTTGGTCAAGCAGCTAAGTCTTTTACTCTTTTTATCTCTCACACACCGAGGGACAAGTGTTTCGTTTTAAGTGTGGGGTGGGAGACTTAGCCGTTTTCTTGCTATTGATTGTTAAATGTGCTATATATGTGGTATACTTGGCCTATGACCGGGCTCGAGTCGATTTTTAGGTAATTTTTAAATTTTTCAAGGCTCTTAACACCGTGTTGTATGTGTTATTTTCACGTTTGAGTGGTGATCACCTTAGTCGGGACCCGAACATGTGCATTGTGGTTTGATATTATCTTGAGAATGAAGTTTATTACTTTCACTAAAGCTACACTTTGTGCACAATTTGATTGCTACCACCTTTCATATCACTAGCCTTGAGGCGAAATGTCATAGGTTTACCTAAGTAGGACATGGGATGACGGTTTTGGCGTTCTTTTGACCCTACCATAGCCAAATAAGCCTTAACCGAACATTTACCCTTCGTAGCCCTCTTAGCCTTGATAGAATGGTCGACCACCATTTCGCTTGATAGCCGTTTTGTTACATAGTCGAAACCTACCCTTGAGCCTTATTTATGGTCACATTTCCTTCATTTTACCTACGAGTGGACTTAATCCTTTGTTAGACTACACTTGCTAAGGCAAGTTTGGGGGTGGGGAGATGATGTTTTTGATTGGGTTGTTGTTTCTCGTTTTGAGCTATAAAGTGTTGAGGAGCTCGTTTGGGCTTGGTGTTCGGCTCTTGGGCCAAAATAAAAGAAAATCTCTTCTTCTATCTAAAAAAAAAAAAAAAAAAAAAAAAAAAAAAAAAAAAAAAAAAAAAAAAAAAAAAAAAAAAAAGAGAGGATGTACATAGAAATAAAGGCGTGGAGTCAAAGTAATGAGCTCAAAAGTTTTACTTATGATGTTGGAGTTGGGATAGTGAGATAGGTGCTAATGTATTCGACCTCGCCTTATGAAACTTGAAACATAGTTGAATTAGGCAATGAGTTCGGGTATGTTAGCATTCTATGGTTCCCAAGGTGTTAAAAATAATCAAAAGGAGTTTGGATGGTTTGTATAGTAGAGATGAAGTGGTACACTTGTTGATTAGGTTCACTCGTACTTCTTTTTCTCCAATTCCCAAAATACCCCTTTCGATTAACCGAAATTTCCCTAGCCTAACGTTATAACCCTTCAAGTCCTACCCGATCGTGTCCAAACTTAGTGACCTTGATTAGTGGAGAGGCTAGTGATTATGAGACGGTTGGTAGACTTTTGGTTGGGATTCAAGCCCCGACAATCATTTTGAGCATTTGGTTTTAGCTTGGCACCACACACACTCCATTTTCTTGATAATGTTGTACCAATGTGTTTATGTTCGTGTTTCTTACTTTGGGGCCACCTCGAGAGTGTGAGTAGTAGCACCTACATCATAAAGTTGAATCCCTTGGTTTGTTTTAAAAGCGCCTATTTTACTCGAGGACGAGCAAAGGCTAAGTGTGGGGTGGTGATGGGAATCAACTTTACGTGATTCGGTGCATTTTCTACCCACGTTTACCACACTTTTAGCATGTTTTTGGTAATTTAGACCGTTTTAGGGGTAATATCGTGAGTTTATAGCACGGGGAGTAAATCCGTCACTTTGATGGTTTACTACCTCCTTTTATTGATATTGACCCTATTCCGAGCACTTTTACCCTCCGGAATGTTTTGGTTGTTTTTGGTTGTTGTGATGATGTAGGGAAATGGTGTCTCGAGAACCCGGAAGGCAAAGAATTATGATGAGAAGCATGGTCAAGGTGCAACAATGAGCCAAGGAAGAAGAAAGAATAGGAAAAGGAAGAGAAAGAGTTGGTGCCCGAGTGACTGTTCTGATTCAGAAGCATTTTGACCCATGATGGAGGCATTTTCTGGTCATGACTTCTTCATGAAAGTTGTAGAGAATTGAAAGAGCTTTCCAACGCATCTTGAATCACCCCAATCGGAGCTCGGATGAAGAAGTTATGAAGGTTTTACTACAGCAGAAAAACTGCATCATGCGAAACGCACGTTTGGAGCGTTCAAACGCTGGTTCCATGTCTCAAACCAGCGTTCCCAGCTCCCAAACCAGCGTTCCCAGCTCCCAAACCAGCGTTCCCAGCTCTGCCAAACCAGCGTTTGAACCCCTTTACTCCCAGTATTCATCTCCTCAACTCCAAACGCTGGTTCCATGTCTCAAACCAGCGTTTGGACCAATTTTCTGCAGATTTTCCCCTTTGCACTATAAATACCCCCTCATTCCATTTCTTGAAGGAACTTCGACTTTTTCCCTTCCCTTAGCTAGGTTTTGCTCGATTTTTGTAAATAGTTTGTTGCACTTTCCTTTTATGTAGATCAAAGACTTCTTAACTCACTCTTTTCATTTCTTAGATTAGATTTTCATTACAAACAACAAGTCTCTATCTTTTTGGTGATTCTCTCTTTTGTACCTTTCTTCTCCAAACTTCGATTCTCTGCAATTTATGGTAATTTTCTTCCCTCTTATGCTTGTTATGCTTCTCTTTTATTGTTTTCTTTATGTTTTAACTAGTATAATGTGTAGCTAATTCCTCCCCATAGCTTGGGTCATGTGATATGTGATGAAATCACCCTTTGGGTAATGAAGGTGGGAGTGGGTAGTGTGTTTTATTGTTGTTTCTTGCATGTTTCACGTCTTAGAACTTGTTATAACGGATTTGAGCTAGATTAGCTACCTAGGTCAAATATCACACACATCACTCTTGAGAGTTGTTCGAGAGAGAGGGTGTGGGAAAAAGGTTCTAGGATCGCAGATGTAGTCTCGGTTTAGTTGTTAAACCGAGCTCATCGTGAGGTTACTCGTTTATACGTTTAAGCGGCTCGAGTGCAAAACATGACTTGTTAGGAGAGAGTTGTTCAGACCTTAACATGGCATAAGGTGTTAGAAGAGAGTTGTTCGAGCCGCTAGCACCGGGTTTAGGAGTTCGCACCCGTGAAATTGAATGCAAGAGCTCGTTTGTTATATTGCACACTCCCGGTTTGTCTATCCTCGGGGTTGAAATTAGTCATTTTGATCATGGTTCGGCTATGTCCCTTTCTCCTCGTTGAATCTAGTAGTTTAATCTTCTCTCTCTTTTATGTTTTAGCATAGTGTAATAACAACCAACCAACCGCTTGTTTGCCTAGACTAAGTTAGAAGTTCACTTTGGTACTCACAAACACACCTTTCTCTGTGGGATCGACCTCGGACTCCTGTAGCTATACTAGCAATCGACCCGGTCCACTGCCGGTTAGAGAGCTTGTTTAGTCACCGTTGTCTTGAGTAATATAAAATTTGTTTGGTGAAAAAACGCTCATCAGGATGCAGCACTACGAGTGGTGCGATATTTGAAGAAAAATCCTGGGCAGGGTATTCTGTTGTGTTCTGACAGTTCTTTGCTTCTTGAAGGTTGGTGTGACTCGGATAGGGCTAGTTGTCCTTTGACTCGGCGATCATTAAGTGGATGGTTTGTTTTTCTTGGACTTTCCCCCATATCTTGGAAATCTAAGAAGCAATCTGTGGTTTCTCGGTCTTCGGCAGAAGCTGAATATCACTCTATGGCGTCTCTCACGTGTGAATTGAAGTGGCTTAAGCAACTTCTCCGGGACTTAGGGGTGCATCATCCCCCTGGTATCCGGTTGTTTTGTGATAGTCAGTCTGCATTGTACATTGCTCAAAATCCGGTATTCCATGAACGCACCAAACATATTGAGGTCGATTGACATTTTGTACATGATGCTATCACAGATGGTTTGATTATTCCCTCCTATGTTCCTACGAAGAATCAATTAGCGGATATTTTTACCAAAGCATTAGGACGGCAACAATTCTAATTCTTACTGCGCAAGTTGGGCGTTCAAGATCTCCACGTTCCACCTTGAGGGGGGGGTATTACGATATATATAGTTAATTTTGTGATGTATTGTAATTAATTAATACCGGGGTAGTTTAGACATTTTAAAGAGAGAGGAGAAGCCCTATATTGTACTATAAATTGTGCCTTTGTAATTGAATGAAAGCCAAAAAAAATTTGTTCCACATATTTTTACCGAGATCACTTCAGATGCAAGAAATATAAACAGATGCAATCAAACGCAAATAATCAAAGGAGATAACAGAAAACAAGAAGAACACAGATTTAACGTGGAAAACCTCTCTCAAAGCGAGAGAGATAAAAAAACCACGGGCAGAAAAGAGATCTTTATTATTATGCACTGAGTTACAAATTTCACACACACAGACAATGCAACAACTGTATTTATAGGCACAAATCCCTAAACCCTAGCCACTTGAGAAATCTTTGTCGATCGCCATAAATAACCTTACACGTGTCCTTCTTTTAATGACCTTTGTATAAACATCACATAACAGAATTATCGGATGTGGGACCTCTTTGTATTCGAGTACCCAACAGACTTCACCTGGCGGCGAAGCTTGATGAGACTCCACCCTACGGACGCACAGAATGTAATACACTACTCGGTGACCATCACCTGGTGAGTCTTGATTGGTTCCACGGATGCAGAGTTTAAGACACATTCTTGAAAAATCTCCACCTTGACTTCAACTCTTTACGAACCAAGCAGATTACATAACCCGGATGTACTTGTACGGATGCATTCGTCAATGCGGATGTACTTGTACCGGACTATCTCCACAACATCCACTCCAGCGATCGCCTCGGTAGAGTTTCGAAGCAGATTACAAGATTTGAATATTGATGTAAGTCCAAGCAAAGTGAAACTTACTCTCTTTGAATCTAGTTTAGTGAACATGTCGGCAGGATTATCCTTAGTGCTTGATCTTCTTCACTACAACCTTATTCTCATTCCTCAAGAAATGATACGACATCAATATGCTTGGTTCTCTCATGATGAACTCCGATCCTTGGCTAAACATATTGCACTAAGATCATCACAATATATCTCGGCTGATCTCCGATGCAACCCCAAATCAACGACTAGCTCTTTCAACCAGATACCTCCTTAGTTGCTTGATAAGAGCCATGTATTACGCTTTGATAGTTGATAAGGCCATCAGAGCCTGAAGAGTAGCTTTCGGTGACCACTTTGCATTTCCCAATGTAAACACATACCCGAGTCATTGATTTTCTCTCATCAACATCACTTCATAATCGGCATCACGGAGCTTTGTGATCGGACCGATATCACCTCCATAAATGAGACCAACATCGCCTATACCTCTCGATATACGAATATTCTTTAATGACTTTCAGTGTTCCTTTCGTGTTGAGCCATAAACCTGCGACAACACTGATCGCTGAAAGCCAAATCAAGCCTATGCGTACCATGTCATACATCAAACCGCCAATTGCACTAGCATAGGGAACTTTTGACATATACTCCTTCTCTTCAGCTAACTGTGAAGCATAAACGGACAAATGAACATTTGATGCCATAGGAGTATCTATTGGTTTTGCAGCAGACATCCCAAACTTGGCCAATATCTTCTGCACATAACCCTGCTGAGACAAAAATAGTTTTTTCTGCCTTCTATCTCTCCAGATCTCCATCCCCAAGATTTTCTTGGCTACACCCAAATCCTTCATTTCAAATTCAGCACTGATATGGTTCTTCAGATTTTGAATATCAGACTTCCTTGCAGCAGCAATCAACATGTCATTCACATACAAGACAAGATAGATATGAGATCCATCTTTCAGTAGACTGTGGTATACACAACAGTTATAAGGACTTCTGGTTTAACCCCCCTGAAGCATAAAATTGTCAAACCTTTTATACCACTGCCTTGGAGCTTGCTTCAAAGCATACAATGATTTCTTCAACTTGCAAACATAATTTTCTTTGCCAGGAACTTGAAAACCCTCAGGCTGTGTCATGTATATCTCCTTATCCACCTCACCATGTAGAAAAGTTGTTTTCACATCTAATTGCTCAAGTTCCAGATCCTGTTGTGCCACCATTGCTAGTAACACCCTGATTGAAGTGTGTCTGACCATTGGTGAAAATATTTCATCAAAGTCAACCCCTTCATTTTGACTGAATCCTCTTGCAACCAAACGTGCCTTATACCTGACCCCTTCTGCCTTAGTTATTCCTTTCTTTTTCTTGAAAATCCATTTACAAGTCACAACTCCCTTGTCGGTAGACTGTTTGACCAATTCCCAAGTCTGATTCTTCAACAACGACTTTATTTCATATCCCATGGCAACATGCCACTGAGATGCTTCTATACATGTCATTGCTTCCCTGTACGTAGTAGGTTCAGCAACCTCTACTTCTTCACCAACTTGGAGTGCATATCCAGCCAAATCATCATACCCATATCTCCTTGGAGGTATCCCAACATTAGATCTTCTAGGCCTGCTGGCAGCTAGACTCTACTGATTAATGTTTGTATGATGCCCTACTGAGGTCTCAGTAGGCTGGCTTGGATCAGATTCTGGTTCATTATCTAGATCAGTATAGTGTTGATTTGGATCCATTGATTATTGCATATCAGTAGACTCCACCTGAAGCTCCACCTGTTTCTCAACACTATCAGATTCAGCACTGGTTTCAGATTCAGTAGACCACCCCACTGGTGAGTTTAACATAGAATTTTCATCAAACACAACATCCCTGCTGAGGATTACTCTGGACTCTACTAATGACCAAATTCTATATCCTTTCACTCCATCACCATACCCCACAAACACTCCCTTCTTGGCTCTTGGCTCCAACTTCCCTTCACTAAAATGATAGTAAGTTGTACTTCCAAAAACCCTTAGAACTAAGTGGTCAGCAGGCTTGCCTGACCACATCTCAAATGGTGTCTTGAGATTGATTCCTGTGTGAGGACTCCTGTTGATTAAGTATCAAGCTGTTTTTACAGCCTCTGCCTAAAATCTCCTTAATAAACCAGCTTGAGAAAGCATACATCTTGCCCTCTCAAGTAGAGTTTGATTCATCCTTTCAGCTACACCATTCTGCTAAGGTGTATTCCATACAAGATATGATGTGCGGCAATACCTCACCGCAAAATGAATCAAAATCCGTCCAGTGAATTCAGGACCATTATCTCATCACGAAGCTTCTTGATTTTCTTGCCTAAGCTGATTCTCCACTAGGGCCTTCCTTTGCTTGAAGTTACTGAATGCATCACTTTTGTTCTTCATCATCACCACCCAAGTCATCCTTGAATAGTCATCTATGAATGACACAAAATATCTGTGACCACCCAATGTCTCAAACTTTTGATGGACCCCAGCAGTCTGAATGGATATAATCAAGTGATGCCTTTGTGTTGTGCAACCCTGCTGAGAACTTACTTCTATGCAATTTCCCAAACACACAATGTTCACAAAATTCCAGATTCTTGACCTCATATCCCCCAAGAAAACCTGCTGAAGAAAGAATCTGCATACCCCTTTCACCCATGTGACCAAGTCTCATGTGCCACAACCGAGTCTCTTGAGGCGGTGAATGCTGAGGATGAGGTGGCAGAAGAAGTGCAGATCTGATAGATCCTTGTAATATATACAAGGTTCCCCTCTTGATGCCATTGAGGACTACAATTGAATCTTTGAAGACATTCAGCTGTCCACCTTCACCCTTGAAATTGAACCCCTTTGCTGTCCAGTAGACTGGGAGATACCAAATTCTTGGTCATCTGTGGAACATGTCTTACATCTTTCAGTGTAGAAAATTTACCATCCTCTATCCTTAACTTTACTGAGCCAATTCCCACAACTTTGCAAACCTTGCTGTTGGCCATATAGATTTGACCACCATCCATCTGCTCATAAGTGGAAAACCACTCCCTGTTTGGACAAATATGGTAGGATGCTCCAGAATCAAGTATCCACACATCATTATGGTGTGTAGAGTCCTCTACAACTAGAACCAGATCCTCATCAGATTGCTCAGTAGCCAAAGCTACTATGCCAGAATTGTCTTCCTGCTGTTTATTCTTCCTTGGACAATTGGACTTTCTATGTCCTTGCTCCTTACAATAATTACAGACATCAGTAGACTTAGGACCTTTGGACCCTGACTTCTTTTTCTTCTTCTGTCCATATCATTTTCCACTATAGCTGCTAGCAACAAGCCCAGCAGCCAGATTGTCTATCCCAGTAGCCTTGTGTCTAAGCTCCCTGGCCTGTAAGGCAACCTCACATCCTCTAAAGTTTTCATATGATGCCGGTAATAACACCAACAGGATTAGGGCTGCATCTTCATCCTCAATTTTAACATCAATATTCTTTAAATCAAGTAGTATTGTGTTCAGCTGGTCAAGATGGTCCCTCATTGGACTCCCTTCATGCGTCTTTAAACTGAACAACCTCTGTTTCAACAACAACATGTTGGTCAGTGACTTGGTCATATACAGGCTTTCAAGCTTCTTCCACAACTTGGCCGTGGTGTCTTCCTCAGCAACCTCAGTGATAACATCATCAGATAAGCAAAACATGATGGTTGAATGTGCTTTCTCTTCCAGACTGGCATAATCTGCTGCACCTGTATTTGGTTTGTCAGATAAAGGACTCTGTAAATCCTGCTGTTTCAACAGTGCACGCATCATGATTTGCCATAGACCTGTTCCTTCTTGTAAATTTATCGATTTTCACGTTTACTGCTGACATCTTTTCTTGCTAAAGACACAACTTTATCACATATCCTAGCACATTGCTGAAGGTCTTGGTGAAGATGAAACTGATCGTACAAATTGTTTTCTCCAGAACCTCACTCCGATACCACTTGTTATGACGGATGGAGATAACTTCAGATGCAAGAAATAGAAACAGATGCAATCAAACGCAAATAATCAAAGGAGATAACAGAAAACAAGAAAAACATAGATTTAACGTGGAAAACCTCTCTCAAAGTGAGAGAGATAAAAAACCACGGGCAGAAAAGAGATCTTTATTATTATGCACTGAGTTACAGATTTCACACACACAGACAATGCAACAACAACTGCATTTATAGGCACAAATTCCTAAACCCTAGCCGCCAGGAATCTTTGTCTGATCTTCCATAAATACCCTTACACGTGTCCTCCTTTTAATGACACTATATAGTTGTCACATAACAGAATTATCAGATGTGGGACACTGCTGTATTCAGTACCCAGCAGACTTCACCCTGCTGACAGAAGCTTCAGTAGACTCCACCCTATTGACGCACATAATTGAATACACTACTCAGCTGACCATCACACAACTGAGTCTTCAGATTGGTTCCACCAAATGTAGAGTTTAAGTCACATTACTGACAAATCTAATATTGTATCGTTTACAAAAATGTTAAGAGAATCACTTGTACAATCAAGAGATATTGTTTCAAATACCATTACTTTAAAAATATTTATAAATCGGTGTTTGCTCGATTCTTTATAAAAACCCTTTATAGAAGGTTGATTAACCATTCCTTCATACATCTTGAAAATAATACATATACACACACTTAATACACATGGTATAATTACTATCTTCACAACCATTTACTTGACAAACTATCAAGTTATATAATAATGATAGCAAATTCTTCTTAACAAATAAAATAGTCGATAAGCGATTTAAAACACGGACGAACATACTGTTGTTTAAAAACTGACAAATTTATTCTTGAAACTCACTGCTGCTACTGTGGTGTCAACTTTTCTCATTTGATATATTATTGATGAGAGTCAACCTTACTACGCTCCGGTGCGTGTTTAGACTTCTGTTTACAGCATTTTCTGGCTTGTTTTGGGTGCATTTAGACCTAGTTTAAGGTGTTTTCACTCGAGTTGAGCACTACGAGGCATTCCGTCATATAGACCGAAAACCTTGCCATTTTCAGTGATAATGCCCATGTTCGAGCCCTAGGTATCTTGCGGAATCATGCTTTGTATGTGTTTGGATGTTTTGATTTAGGATTTAGGTGACTTATGAGCACGGAACGTGTATCATGAAGCATAGAGAGGCATAATCGAAGCTCGAGAATGGAAACGGATCAAATATAGTTGGTGTTTTCACCTAACATTCTCTTTATCTGCGGTTGGATCCATGTTGGAGCCAATTCTTGGACTTGTGGTCTTCATCAAAGATGTAGATAATTGAATGATATTTCCAACACAACTTAAATCCCTCAAATAGGAGCTCCACACGCACAGGTATTGCCGAATTATAGAAGTTGTATTGGTACTGTCACGTTTCAGGACCTTAGGCGCGCTCCAGAAGCATTTGGCGCCCGCCCGCCATTTTTTTTAGCATCATGTCTGTTTTCTTAAACTTTTGGCGTGTTGGTAAAAAACAAACAAAACAATACAACACGTATCACAAATACCCACAAAGTCTTCCCAATTACACACAATGGAATAAAACGAGGCAGCCCCAACGAAATCAAATCACAAATAAAGCGAAACAAAACACAAAGAAAATCAACACCACAATTTTAAACACGAAAATGTTTCAAACACATCAACCAACTCAACTACACCAAAGCATCAACTCAGAATGAAAAATACAAGAGTTGTTGAAAAATATCATCGAAAACGCAGCAGAAACGCAGCAGTCAAGTCGTGGACGATTTCCTGGAGATTGAACCGTTGAAACGTAAATTTCTTCTCTTTTTTTGTTGTAAAAGATGGTGAAGATTAGGGAAAAATTAACCTAATTTATGCCCTTAAATACTACTTGACATATTATTTTTTTTTCCAATTATTTAGTGGGCTTGGGCTCCATAAAGGAGTGATCCACCCAACAAATCTCCCCCTCACGACATTGTGGAGGAATTCGTCATTCCCACAATAGAACGACATATCTCAAGCTTCTCCCTTGTTAACGCTTTTGTCAACATATCCGCACCATTGTCATCCGTGTGCAATTTTTCAAGTGCTAGCAACTTCAACTCCAACACATCCAGAATCCAATGATAACAAACATCAATGTGCTTGGTCCTAGAATGAAATGTTGCATTCTTACCAAGATGAATAACACTCTGGCTATCACAAAGCAACACATACTGATCTTGCTTCAAACCAAGCTCCTGGAGAAACTTCTTCATCCACAAGAACTCTTTACACGCTTCAGTTGCTGCAATATACTCAGCTCGTTGAAAGTGCAACACATTTTTGCAACCTCGATTGCCATGACACAGCTCCCCCTGCAAATTTAACCAAATATCCTGAAGTAGACTTGTAAGAGTCAACATCTCCAGCCATATCAGAATCAGTGAAACCAACCAACACTAGTTTTTCACCACCAAAATTAAGGTATAAATCCTTAGTACCCTTGAGATATCTCATAATCCATTTCACATCATTCCAATGCTCTCTACCAGGATTAGAAAGAAAACGATTAACCTTACCAACTGCATAAGCTATGTCTGGTCTAGTAAATATCATGGCATACATCAGACTACCCACTGCTGAAGCATATGGGACCTTCTGCATACTTTCATTTTCATCATCGCTAGAAGGACACTGTTTGATACTCAACTTGAAATGAGATGCAAGTGGACTGGACACTGCTTTAGCATCACTCGTACTAAATCTCTGAAGCACCTTCTTTATGTACTTCTCTAGTGACAAATAAATTTTCCCGGCCTCTCTGTCACGAGTAATCTGTATCCCTAAAATATGCTTTGCATGGCCCAAGTCTTTCATGGCAAAAGACTTGCTTAACTACTGCTTCAACCCGTCAATCCTTGAAGCATTCTTGCCAACAATCAAATATCATCAATATGGAGTAAAATAATGATAATATCATCCTCTGAGATAAAACACGCAAAACGAGACAAAACAGTGCCAAATCTTCTGGAAAATAACATAGATGCAAAATTACAATCCTGGAAACACTCACATACCATTTAACATATATTTCATATAATAACAAGCCTATCTATGCGGTGAATATAGGTATAATTATTGGTACCATTTAGAGCGTTGTCAACTACCCCCCACTTAGCTTTTGATCATCCCAAGCAAAGAGGCGAAAAGAAAACATCGCTGATCAGTATATAAGTCAATTAAAAACAACTATGCCTCACAAAGTCAAGATCAAGATCATGCCTCACGCAATGATCTGAAGTAGTCTTCTGGTAACCTTGCTCCTTCATGACAGACTCAAATTTCTTATACCACTTTCTAGGCGCTTGCTTCAACCCATAAAGACTCTTCTTCAACTTGCACACAATATCCTCTTTTACTTTCACCTAGAAACCCTCTGGTTGCTCCATGTAGATGTCTTCTTCCAAATCACCATGAAGAAGAGATGTTTTAACATCCATCTGCTCAACCTCCAAATCAAGACTAGCTGCCAAGCCAAGAACAGTCCGTATAGAAGACATTTTCACAACAGGAGAGAAAATCTCACCAAAATCAATGCCCTTTCTCTGACCAAAACCTTTGACTACTAATCTTACTTTATACCGAGGTGTAGAATTACATTCTTTGTTCTTAATTCTGAAGACCCAGTTATTCTTCAAAGCATTCTTCCCTTTAGGCAATTTCACCAACTCATATATATGATTGTCATGCAAAGACTCCATCTCATCTTTCATAGCATCAAGCCATTTATCTTTATGTTCATCATCCATGGCCTCCTCAAAACATTCAGGCTCTCCACTATCTGAGAGAAAAACATACTCAGTCACTGGATATCAAGTAAAATGTGTCTCTCTCTAGTAGATCTTCTGGGAATAACTAGTGGAGCCTCATCTGGTACTGGTTCCATAATCATATCATCGTCAATGTTTTGATCAAAATCAACTGCATCATCTGCATCATCCTGCTGATTACCCTGGTCATCAGCTGCACCATGCACCTCTATAGGTGTAGGAGAAATTATCTCCAAGTCAGCTGAATCATTATCTCGGCTTCTAATCACTTTCTTGTCAACAGGATCAGAAAATTTGTACCCATACTCATCTTGACCATAACCCAGAAAAATACATTGTTTAGTCTTAGCATCAAGCTTAGACCTCTCATATTTAGGAATGTGAACATAAGCTTTATAACCAAAAACTCGTAAATAATGGTAAGATGCATCTTTACCTGACCATACCTTCTGAGGAACATCATTCTGCAAAGGAACACATGGAGTCATATTTAGTACATGAACCACTGTACTCAAAGCTTCACCCCAAAAGGATTTAGGCAATCCGGCTTGTGAAAGCAAACATCTGACTCTCTCCACTAATGTTATGTTCATCCTCTCCGCCAAGCCATTCAACTATGGAGTCTTTGGCGGAGTTCTCTTATGTCTGATACCTTGATGCTTACGGTAATAATGAAATGGACCTTTGTATTCACCTCCATTGTCAGTCCGAATAAACTTCAACTTCTTTCCAGTTTCCCTTTCAACTGAAACTTGAAACTGCATGAACACGTCTAACACTTGATCTTTTGTCTTCAAAGTGTAGACCCAAATTTTTCTTGAGTGATCGTCAATAAAAGTCACAAAATAACGTGAACCACCAAGTGTTCTTGTCTTCATAGTACCACAAACATCAGAATAAACAAACTCAAGTACTTCTGACTTTCTTGAAGGTGGATTTGATTTAAAAGGAACTCTAGTTTGCTTCCCTGCAAGACAATGAGCACACTTTTCCAAATGCAAACTGTTAGAACAAGACAATAAATTTTTCTTAGATAAGACAGTCATTCCTTTCAAGCTCATATGACATAACTTCTTATGCCATGACTCGGTCACATCACATGACTCCACTGCATGATCCTCATCAACAATAACTTTGGCTTGAGTCAAGAAAAGTGTAGGTGTCTTTGTACCTCTAGCCACAACTGAAGACCCCATTGTGAGCTTCCACTTATCACAAGAAAATGAGCTATTATAACCATCATCACACAGTCTGCCAGCAGAAATCAAATTCAAGCGGATCCCTGGAACATGCTTAACCCATTTAAGAATCAGTCTGGTGCCATTAGACGTCTCCAAACTAATATCTCCAACACCTGCACACTTTAAGATAGAATCCTGAGCCGTTCTCACATCACCAAAGTCACCTGGAGTGTATGATGTGAAAAACTCTCTTCTTGAAGTAGCATGGACCGAAGCACCACTATCAACAACCCAACTAGTCATATCATCAGCAAGCATAACATCATCAACCTCTTGAAACACAAGGAAATCATCAGAAGAAGCTGCATTAACTGTATCTTCCTTTTTCTCATCATCTTTCTTGTCATTGTTTTCCTTTTTCTCCCGTTTCAATTTAAAGCAAAATTTCTTGATGCGTCCCTTCTTGCCATAGTGATTGCATTCAAAAATTTTGGGTTTACTTCTACTCCGACTTCTATCTTTAGAAGCTCTACTTTGGCTTCTCCCCCGTGACTCAGTAACCAAGACATCCGACTGGGAGGAAACACCATGCGCCTTCCTCATTGTCTCTTCTTCCAAAACACTGGTCTTTGCAAGATCAATGGTCATAGCACCATCTGGGGTAGAATTAGATAGAGAACTTCGAAAATTTTCCTACGATTCCGGTAAAGAGCCATGAAGCATCCATGCCTGCACTTCATCATCAAACTTAATACCCATAGCATTAAGTTGGTTCATAATACCCAAGAAAGTATTCAAATGATCAGCCATAGGAGTTCCATCATGATATCTCAAATTCATCAATTTATACATCAAAAGCATATTATTGTTTCCAGTTTTCCAGGCATACAAGTCTTCAAGATTTTTCCACAAAGACCTGGCATGTTTCTCCTCACTAATGTGATTTAAAACATTATCATCAACCCATTGTCTAATATAACCACAAACTTGTCTATGCAACAAGCTCCACTCTTCATCTATTTTATCTTCAGGTTTTTAAGCACTGAAAACCGGCAAGAAATAATTTTTCACATACAAAAGATCCTCCATTTTATTTTTCCAAATGGCATAGTTAGACCAATTCAAAGTGATCATTCTATTCAAGTTGGCTTCCATTGCATCAAAAAAAAAAATTCACCAAAAACACTTTCAAAACCAAATCAACTAACCAGGGCTCTGATACCACTTGTTGGGAAAACAAACAACCGCAATACACACGTATCACAAATACCCACAAAGTCTTCCCAATTACACGCAACGGAATTAAACGATGCAACCCCAATGAAATCAAATCACAAATAAAGCGAAACAAAACACAAAGAAAATCAACACCACAATTTTAACGTGGAAAACCCCTCTCGATGTGAGAGAGTAAAAACCATGAGGCCGGGGCCCACAAAACTCCACTAATCAGCAAAAGATGATACAAAAGTGTTTCAAACACATCAACCAACTCAACTACACCAAAGCATCAACTAAGAATACAAAATACAAGAGTTGTTGAAAAATATCAACGAAAACACAGCAGTCAGGTCGTGGACGATTTACCGGCGATTGAACTGTTGAAACGTAAATTCCACCGTTTAGATTGAAGAAAATGAGAAACAAAAAAGCCCTCAAAATTTCGTTCCGATCGGAGTCCGTTTCGAAGCATGATCGTCGCCGTAAAGTTTCTGCTGCAACACAGAAAATTGCTACGAATTTCTTCTCTTTTTTTGTTGTAAAAGATTGTGAAGATTAGGGAAAAATTAACCTAATTTATTCCCTTAAATACTACTTGACATATTATTATTTTTCCAATTATTTAATGGGCTTGGGCTCCAAAAAGGAGTGATCCACCCAACATGGCGCGTGCCTAAAGGTTCCCGGCGCGCGTCATCACCGTAGCAGGCCTGCTTTTGACATTTTAAGCCTTCTAATCGGTTGGGAGAAGGGGCATTCCATACTTAGACTTCCATAGGTCGTTTTTCTTCATATTCTCCCTTAGATTAGCTCTTAGATTCATTTTTCTTGAAATTTCCATGGGATTTACTCTAGATTATCAATCCCCAATCATTCCCTATTTGTGTTCTTGACAAAAAAAATGTTGAACCCCAACATTAAGTGTCCCCCCACCCCCGATTCCACAGGAATGTGGGGAGATGTTAATCGAGTAACCTAGTGCTTAGAGAGTCGAGGGCTTCTTTGGTTCCCCATCCTGAAGGTGTTATCAATCGGAAATCAACCCTTTACGGGGAATCGAACCGCCGACCTCCAGCTTAGGGTCCGGCTGTCATTATAACACCCCGCTCCTCATCACTAGGCCATATCCAGGGGATATTTGTGTTCTTGACAAGATTTCATTGGAGATGGTTGAAGTTCGGATCTTCTTTGGCGATTTCTTCTATTGGTAATTTTATTTTCTTCTTATATTTGTCATGAGTTTAAATTTAGTTATTTCTTGTTTTGTTGTTATCGTGTGTAGCTAATTTAGTTCATAGCCAAATTATGTGAAGGTTGATGAAATCAAAACTCAAATTGATTAAATTTGGGAATGGGTGGTTCTTAAAGTTTAATATTTTGATGGGTTTGTGATGTAGAAGATATAAACGGGTAAAACGAACTAATCCAAGATAAAAGATTATTCATTCTCAAAAGAGAAAATAGATTCAAGATTACATCATCCTTTGACAACCTAGGAACTTAGGCTATTTATAAGCTAAAAAGCCCAATTACCTAAAACACTACACTTAAAAGCCTAAAAGATTAACTACTTAATTAAAACATAATAAAACGACTCTTAATTATCTCAAATGTGCTACATCATCTCCATCCCGTACTCAAAAAGCTCATCCACGAGTGAACTCGTAGGGAATCCACACAAGCACCATAAAGATCCAACGGCGGGTCAAGCTCATTCACCACCTTGTCAAACAATTTCAAAAACTCTCTAGATAGTACATTTGTGCACAAAGTATTCGCACATGAACCAATTATAAAAATACAAATCTCCACCATGATGAGCTTCTTTTCCTTACTAGCGTTGTGCCATCATTCCAACCCTTCCATGGAATAACTCGTTCACGAGCTAAGTTGGAGCCGCGGGGCAACTTCCAGTGGGACGTAAAGTGAAAGGAAGATAATTGATCTTGTTTCGATTGTTGCCAACCCATGTACAAAGATGAGACATAGATTTGTCCAAGAATATTATTGGATCAACATCTGTCTCAGTTTCCATCTTGAAAAGAGCTTGGTGAACCATAGAAAACCAGATACCTGGAAGCATTTATATATGAGGGAGATTGGCAGAGGACTATTTGATTCAGCCCAAACTGCAGTTTCCTTGTTCATCAAGTCTCCCTGCATCGATGTAAGTTATCCCTGTACACACCTCGAAACCATTCTTGTAATCCATGATAAAAGAAAACAACTTATATAGACCTCAAGTAAAAAAAACTATTTTATCTTTTTTATATGTCTGCCTTATGTTTTTGCTCACAGGATTCAGAGAAAGAAACAGATGTTGATGACCTGGAGAAAGACTTAGCAAATGTGAGTGTTGAGCTGGAAGGAAATGAAGTCGATGAATACGAACAAGCCCTTAATCAGTTTGACGACCACTATGAAGAAACAGATAAAAAGCTTACCTATTTACCACAGAGTTCTGAATTCGAGAGAGAGAAATCACAATATATGGATTGGAATCAAGAACAGAGGACTTAAACATTCAAGAAGAGCTTTCACAGGTTTTAGATGAGAAAAGTGCTTCTTCAAAAGTACATGTCTTTATACCGGAAAGAGATTTTGAATTAGTAAATGATGAGCGGTTAAAGTGCATAAAACGAGCACAAGTAGCAGAATCAACCTTGAGCCTAGAGAAGCCAAGAACCGAGGAGCTTAAGGAAGAGGTAGAATGTATGACAAAACGAGTAGTAAAAACCGAACATGAATTGGAGGCAGAGCTTTTGGATAAGTCTCTACTCATTGATTCACTTCAGTCGCGGCTTCATAAAGCAAACGAGCTTCATAGTTGTCTCGAGAAAGTTGCTTTTGATGATATTACTGAAGTAAATGTACTGAAAGCTGAATTGGAACTAAAGGAAGTGAAAATTTCGGACCAGGAATTTTACATCAATGAATTGGGGTTTATCAGGAACATAAAGGCTGGCATTATCCAGCCCCAAAGAAACAAGTACGTACTCCCATTGATTATCAACACTAAGCTTCCTTCCTCTCTCACAAATTATGGATTCAACTATATCATACCTCGCCATACATTTCATCTCTTCTTCATGTAGGGAGGAGTTCATTTTAGGGGCTAGGCAGCGGGCTATAATGGTGGTCAACAGAAAATGACGAGAAATTAAAACCATGACAACAATGACCATTTTCTTACGATTGCCTCCGTTTGATTCTGTCTCGTCCGGTGAAAAGCAAATCCAAAGAAGAGGAAGATTTGTTCTCTGGATTAGCCTCCAAATCAAGAAGAGCTTTACTACTGCCAGCCCCCAAAAAAATCCATTTCTTCGATGTCTTGAACAGCTTCAAGCTATCGTTCTTCAATTGAACTTTGAAGATCAGTTTCTCCTTTCGCAGGTCCAGTCCGGTGACCTAATCTAAATTTTGTCTGAAGGGGCCGTTTTTTGCTGGGCCCTTTCGACAAACTGGACTCAAAAAAATAAAAACCCAAACGGAATTTAATGGAAAAAAGCATCGACGGGGCCAAGCCTTTGAAAAAAAGCACAGTTTCCTTATAAGTAATGATATACATGAATGTATGTATATATACACAATTGAATACTTGTACTCAATATGTACATAATATATACAGGTAAGTGTGATATATTATGCCAGCACGGAGGTCCGAAATCCATAGTAAGCTGAGTAGAGGCAGACAAAGGATTTTGACAAGTCTTAGCCTTGTCCATGCCAGCATGCTGTAGTAGCGGAAAGATATACGTCCGCTGAGAGATAGAGACCATCAGAGTGTAGGAGAACCTCAATGCCAGGAAAATAAGAGAGTGAGCTGAGATCCTTAACCGGGAAATGGCTGGCAAGGTAAGTCATAACCTGCTCAACAAAGAAGAAGAGCCAGTAATAATAATATCATCAACGTATATAATGATGTAGACACCAGCACCTACACAAAAAATAAATATAAAGAGAAGTGTCGGCTTTCGAGCCAACAAAACCAAACCGAGAGAGAACATCCGTAAACGAAGAAAACCATGCTCGAGGGGCCTTACGGAGGCCATAAAGACTGCGACGCAAGCGGCAGACATAGTCAGGATAATCAGGGTGCACAAAACCCTGAGGCTGCTGCATATAAACTTGCTCATATAAATGACCATGTAGAAAGACATTTTGAATATCAACATGTAGTAAAATTCAACCCTGCGAAATAGCAAGAGACAAAAGTAATCAAATAGTCACCGGTTTGACAACCGGACTAAAAGTCTCATGAGAGTCAACACCCTCCGCCTGATGAAAACCTTTGGCGACTAAGTGTGCTTTATAACGTTCCATGCGACCATCTGCATGATGTTTGGTCCGGTAGACCCACTTAATACTCAAAATATTCATATGAGGACGTTTGCGAACAATTTCCTGTTGGAGAAAAAGCCCGAGTGGAGGGTTGAACGGTCAACTTTAACGCTAATTTTGGATAGGCTTCGATGTATATCATCGAGAGTTATTTATAAGGTTAAATTCTACTGACGGAGTAGATAATGATGGGCTGTTGAATCGTTCGATTTGGATATCGGTTGAATGAGAAATTAATGCTTAAAAATGATGTAAAATACGTAAAAACCGATCTTGGTTTAAATTGACCGACTTAGTGATTTGACCTAATAAGGTCGGCCAAAACAATTAAGTCGGAAATATTTTGACTTTTCTTAGGGGACAAGGAAGTGGAGTGTAATCCGGTCAATAAAAATCGAGTATTGACACATCCTCTCTAAAGAAAATCAGAAAAAAAAATAGAACCCTGATCGGCCTTTTCTAAGTGTCCAATCTCACCGGCAGTGTACCGGGTCAACTGTAGCCTAGAATTGGTGAGTCAAGGTCGTATCTCACAGGGAATCTGGTCGAGTACCAAAGTCGGTCTCGTCCCTAGTTCATATCAACACAAATATTGAACGTGGTGACTTGTCAGATCACCGGTTCTACAAACTAAATATACAAAACAAAAGAAAGATCTAAAACTATATAAAAGAGATAGCCGATCTATGATCCAATCTACTACTCACAAAACCTAGCTAAGTCCCGAGGTATTCTTGATTCACCTAAACGTTCTCGACGTTACGTAGGGTGTCGTTTTCTGGCTCTGAGAATAAACATTATTTCAATAATCTACCCTCCTATGTCAGGTTCAACAGTCCGCTCAACGGATTTAACTGACCTCACACGGTCTAAGATTCATGAAACGCTCGACAAGTCGATACAAAACCTCACAACGAAACCGAGTCTGAACAACTCAGTCGGTTTTACATGGTGATCCAAGTACCCCGGCTCCCATATCCTCTCGCAAAATACATCTATAAAGACGATACATGTGATACGATTATCGAGTACCTAATTCAACAAACGTGATAAGAATAAGTTCTAGAACTACGGTAACATCGAGAATCAACAGTTAAACATCAAGAACACCACATGAACAAGCTAAGGTTCGATTTCGAAGACTATCACATAAATCGACTATCAGGCTATTAGCTACTCATTCTAACAACAAAAACAACAAGAAATCAACAACAAAGCTAAATAAGAGCAAGATTAAAAACATGAGCAAGAAATGAAAACGAAATACCAAATATATTATGCCGTAGAGAATCAATCCACCGAATGAAATCCCGTCAATAACGCATCAAGCTATCTTCGAGAATCAATGGATTACAATAATCTACAACTAAACTAAGCTAATATACCTAAGAACTAAGCTAAACTAATGAAAATGGATGAAAAACTGAAGAAAAACGATCTAGGAAGAAGGTGGTGTGGATCTAGATCCAAAATGAGGGTATTTATAGTGTTTTATGAGTTCTGGACGCTAGGCATGCGCCTAGGAAAGTGTAGGCACACGCCTAGGATGTTGAAATTACGTCATCTTGAAACTTCGGCCAAAATTCATCACGCTAGGCGCGCTAGCATTTCTCAAAGCGCACCTAGCTGACACACCTTCAGAAAAATGGCCATAACTTTGTGTGTAGACCTCCAAATCGAGTGATTCAAAATCCGTTGGAAAGCTAGGGAAATTGTATGTAACTTTCATGAATATGTACAGCTTAGAAAATGCCTCTAAGGTAGATCAAAATGCAGATAAATGGAAGGTATGGTTGTAGTACCACCGCATTTTGATCCGTTTGAAAGTTTAAGTTTTGGGCACACGTTCCAATCCTCGTAACTCATATTCTGGCCTTCTCGAACACCTAATACCTTACAAGATCACAAAAAATACCGCACGTAATCCCTACAGGACACTAGGGTGACCGAGAATGTATTAAAACACCGAAAAATAATGAAATTTCCGGACTTTTCGTCCTAGGTCTCGAAATGATAACCAAGGTGTAAAATACATCAAAATACAATCAAATGTCTCCGGAAACATATAAAACGAGGTATAAACGGGGTATAATTACATAGTAAATGATAGTCAATTCGACTCTCATCAAACCCCCGAATAGGAAGACGATGATAATTTTTCGGATAAAATAGAAGGGGATGGACGATTAAGGATTGTGAAGCAAAAACAAAAAAGGTTTAGAAGCGGAATAGGGATCGGGCGAGGGTTCACCAATGTTAAAGCATACGAACCCCCGCCCCTGGCTCTGGTACCATAAAGAAAATCAAAACTCTTTGAAAAATAATACAAGACTGAAACTGCTTTTCTAATTTAATCAATTGATACAATATTACTCCTTTACATAGGAGAGAAATCCTAATACTATTATTTATTAGCAATATTCACACATTAATTGTAGATATTATGTATTAATTACTGAATAATTATATATTCTGTAATTATTACGTATTAATTACAGAATAATTATATATTCTATAATTAATATGTATATATTGCTAATATTATTTATTTGAATAAATTATGATAAACACTATACTTATTTTCATATAACAACTTTATCTCTTATTTTGACTCCATCTATCTATCTCTTGTCTTTATCTTCTAATACTCTCTACTATTAAAAGAACCCTAGTGAATGAGAAGTGGATCATAAAAATTTCTCGATCTTCTCCACTACATAAATTATGCATTCAATGAGTCGTGGTGTGTTGAAGAGAAGTCGGAACATCCGAGTAGTTCGCTGGAGCTCGAGTTTTTGAAGTGCCACTAGACTCGAGACGTAAACCGTTGTATCTTGGGAGCCAGTTTCTGCAACCGTGGGTACGAGACCGGGGCAATTTGTCTTAAGGAAAGAGTGCTTACACTCACCTTGGTTTGATTTCTATTCCGTTGTTTTTGCATCGTTCGTTTCAATTTTTATTGTGTTGTTTATTCCGTAATTATTTCCGGTAATTGCGGATCTATTCCGTATATCACTCCACACATGATACGTTATTCCTAACATTTCCCAGGTGATTTTGCAGAAGCGCATCAATCTCCTATCGCATTGCATTACGCCAGTTTTCGGATGCTATAGTGTAGAAGGTAGGGTCAGTAGTGGAAGTTGTGGTGACAGGGCTTTGGGGAGAGGATAGCGAATAAAGGCAGGCTTGGAAACGGGTTAAATAGAGTTGATTTTGGTGCGAGTGACCATAGGCTGAGGCGGAGGCGGGGGACTCGGCGTGGGATGTTAAAGTATATAAGAAATAAAGTAGCACCTTACTACAACCAATTGGTTTTAGTACAACGGTAAGCGCTTGATCTTAACATGGTAACAGAGCCATAGGTCTAGTCTCGAGTTCGAACCTGGCTATAAACATTATTATTTCCCCATTTATATTGTGCACGTGTGGCCTCTTTGTTATTGGAGCCTAGTTGGCTCCGGCTGCCTAGTTGGCTTAGCCTTGTTATAGGCCCACACTTGAGGGGGAGTGTTAAAGTATATAAAAAATAAAATAGCACCTTACTACAACCAATTGGTTTTAGTACAACGGTAAGCGCTTGATCTTAACATGGTAGCAGAGCTAAAACCAATTGGGGAGCTAAAACCAATTGGCTCCGGCTGCCTAGTTGGCTTAGCCTTGTTATAGGCCCACACTTGAGGGGGAGTGTTAAAGTATATAAGAAATAAAGTAGCACCTTACTACAACCAATTAGTTTTAGTACAACGGTAAGCGCTTGATCTTAACATGGTAGCAGAGCCATAGGTCTCGAGTTCGAACCTGGCTATAAACATTATTATTTCCCCATTTATATTGTGCACGTGATGCACGTGTTGGGCCTCTTTGTTATTGGAGCCTAGTTGGCTCCGGCTGCCTAGTTGGCTTAGCCTTGTTATAGGCCCACACTTGAGAGGGAGTGTTAAAGTATATAAGAAATAAAGTAGCACCTTACTACAACCAATTGGTTTTAGTACAACGGTAAGCGCTTGATCTTAACATGGTAGCAGAGCCATAGGTCTCGAGTAATGAGTCATAAATGTCCGGTCAACTGCTTAGACCGCCATCCTCGCTTGGTCTAAAAGGGCTAACCCGAGTTGACAAAATCTTTATGTCTCACACTTATATGAAGGTGATCATTCTACTATTTTTCCTATGTGGGACATTACATTCTCCCCCCCTTATAAGAGACTGGTGTCCTCGCCAGGACGGCCAAGATCGTTCTGGATCGCCCTACCTGGAGGTAATTCAGAGGTCATCCTTACATCGCTTCTTTATACTGCGGCGGTGCGCATAGTTCCGCCTCGATAGTCGGCTTTGATACTATTCTCAGAACGCCCTGGACCCGGCCTGGTAGCATTTATTTCTTAATTGGTAAGCGCTCTGCTACCATGTTAAGATCAAGCGCTTACCGTTGTACTAAAACCAATTGGTTGTAGTAAGGTGCTACTTTATTTCTTATATACTTTAACACTCCGCAAGTGTGGGCCTATAACAAAGCGGAGCCAATTCAGGCGGCGGAGCCAACCAGGCTCCAATTACAAAGAGGCCCAACACGTGCATCACGTGCACAATATAAATGGGGAAATAATAATGTTTATAGCCAGGTTCGAACTCGAGACCTATGGCTCTGCTACCATGTTAAGATCAAGCGCTTACCGTTGTACTAAAACCAATTGGTTGTAATAAGGTGCTACTTTATTTCTTATATACTTTAACATGGGAGATGGAGAGGAAGCCGAATCAAGAGATTAGGGCATGTCAGCAAGAGGCTCGATTTGAGGAGGGAAGGGGGCCGAGGCAGGAGATGTGGGGACGGCAGGAACATCGACAGGAAGAGGAACCGTCAAAGAATCCGAGACCGGAAATGAGAGACCCGTGTGAACCTAGAAAAAGGAAGATAGGCTCGTGTGACAAAATTTGTTTTTTGACAGCTGGCTGGGTTATTTTTGAAGGGAATGTTTCATCTTGGTTATTTTTGAAGGGAATGTTTCAAAAGAAGAAGGGAATGTATAGCTTCAAAAGAAAAAGGGAATGTTTCATTATCCATGCTTTACTGTTTAGGAATGTCACTACTGTACTATATTAATTTAATGACCATGCAACATGCATGGTTTCGGGATTCGGTAAAAATGGTACAAATGTCCATTGCAATAAATTTATGGTGCATGTTTTGTTTTTTGTTTTTTGTTTTTTTTGATAATGGTGCATGTTCTTAGAATCGATTAATGCATGCAAATGCACCATATTTTAATTAAAGGTATTTTTTCTTCTTAAAAAACAATTCAGGGTGTTTTAAAGTTTAGAGAATTTTTATTATATATGTCATAAAATTGACCAACAGAAGTAGAGAATATTCATTGGATTTGTATTGCGGAATTAACATGTACACAAAAAGAAATGCTAAAGACTCAACAGTTATGCAATAACGAGTGACACGATACATATTTTAATATTTGATTATGATGTAGTACCTATTAATTCTGAAGTAGACCACTATGATCCAAGTGAAAAAATGTATGTTATGACACTCATTGTAGAAGAACCGTTATGCATTTAACATCACTCATCCAAAGATAGTGTTGTTAATTAACGAGTCGAGTCGATCTGAGTAGCTGTAGTTTGAGCTCGGCTCCGTTACTTATTGAGCCCTCTCATGTTCGCTCGTTTACCAAAACGAGCCAAAATTTCAGTTCAATCTCGGCTCGATAATATAGTTGCAATGTTTGAGCTCGTTCACAGACACTCGGTTTGTTTAAAACACTGTCAAGGGATGATTGACGTGTCAATTTTTTTTGAAGGGTATTATTATTATTATTATTATTATTATTATTATTATTATTATTATTATTCTAAAGTAGGATAAGTACATATATTGTCTTACAAATAGGTGGGGTAATAACTTTTGTGTCATGTGGAATGAATGTAAGAATCGATAAATTGAAGATGAAGTATGCACTATAATTTTGTTTGGATAAGAATAGGTGGGCTAATAACTTTTGTGTCATGTCACATGTGGAATGAATCACTGGCAGATCTATGAATTTTTTTCAATGGAAGCAACTTAAAAAAAAGGGGTTAAAAAGTTCATGGATCTGCCAGTGATTCCAGTGGAAGCAACTTAAAAAAAAAAAAGGGGTTAAAAAAACCTCAGCTGCAAAGTTTCAAACTCATGACCTAATATACTTATACAATTTTACTATTATTAAATGGGTATTTATATTGTCAGTTTTGGTGACTTGACCTCTAAACTGAAAAATAATCTGGTGGAACTAATCTGAGAAACTGAACACCGAGAATGATGGTCGATTTCGATTAATATATTCGATTCTGTGAAAGTCGGTTTGATGAAGTGCAAATGAGTTTCTTTCAAGTCGCAGATCGATTTACAGTCACTGCTGAGTTTCTTGAGTATATTGAAGTTCTACATCTGAGCAGTTGATTACAAGTTTGGAGAGTCAGTTTTGAATTGGGTTTCGTCTGGCGGATAACAGCTGGAGCTGGGGTCCACATCTGGGTATTTATTAGAATTCCGACAAAGATCTTATGGCGGTTAGGGTTCGGGATATGTGCCTATAAATACCAATGTTGTAATCAATGAAAGAGTGTGTCTTTCAAGAGTGTGTCTTTCACTTTGTGAGGAATGCCTTGTAATTCTGTGCATAATAAAATATCTCATTTTCTGTCCATGGAGTAGTCAGCACATCGCCGAAAACCACGTTAAATCGTTGTGTTCTTTCTGTGTTCTGTGTTTATCAATTCGGCCATTCTTTACGTTTGCATTGCTTCTATGTTTTGTTTCATTCTTAAACTGCAAGCTTTCTGTTTGTGTTTATAACAAACTGGTATCAGAGAGTCAGGTTCAAGATTCAGGAGTTGTAGGTGAACAGAGTTGATCTTCACCAAGACCGGTGACCGGTGCTAGGATTTTGTGATCAAAGGTTTGTTCTTTAATTAGAAGGATGTCAGCAATGAATGTGAAGATTGATAAATTTATAAAGAGGAACAATTACAGTTTGTGACAAATCAAGATGTGGGCCTTGTTAAAGCAACAAGGATTGTGGACTCCTTTATCTGATAGAGGGATGCTAGTTCTGCAGATTATGCCAGTCTGGAGGAGCAAGCACATTTAACCATCATGTTGTGCTTGTCTGATATGTTATCACAAAAGTTGTTGAGGAAGACACCGCTGCCAAGTTATGGTTAAAGCTTGAAAGCCTGTATATGACTAAGTCATTGACCAATAAGTTCTTTCTTGAAGTAAATTTATTCGACTGAGGATGCATGAGGGGGCTCAGTTGAGAGATCATCTTGATCAGCTGAACACAATATTACTTGATCTCGGGAATATTGATGTTAAGATTGAGGATGAAGATGCTGCTTTGATTTTGCTGGTTTCATTACCAGCTTCCTATGAGAACTTTGTGTAGTCCTTCATAGTTAGGAATGATACAGTTGCTTTAGAGGATGTAAGGTCGGCTTTACATGTCAGGGAGTTGAGATATAAGGCAGTTGGATCAGATATTCATGCTGCAGGGTGATAGTCGATGTGATAGTGGAAAAGAGCATGGTCAGTCTAGGAAGAAAAATTCCAAGAAGATAAGGTCCAAAGGCCCTAAGTCCACAGATGTTTGCAATTATTGTAAGGAGCAGAGGCATAGGAAGTCCAATTGTCCAAAGAGGAAGAAAGCAGTAGGAGAAACGATTACTGCACAATTGCAGTGCTGTGTGGTGAGCATGATTCGAGATGAGGACATGGTCTAGTGGCGGGAGAGTCAACACATCAAAGCGATGTGTGGATTCAGACTCAGGGCATCCTTTCATATTTGCCCTCGTAGAGAGTGGTTCTTAAGTTGTCAGCAAATAGATTGTGGTCATATATCTATGGAAAATAGCAAGGTCTGCAAGGTAGTTGGGATTGGCTCAGTTCAGTTGAGGATAAAGGATGGAAGATTCTGTAAACTGAGTGAAGTTAGACATGTTCCACAAATGACCAAAAACTTGGTATCTCTCAGTTCTTTGTACAGAAGAGGATTCAGTTTTAAGGGGGAAAGTGGTGTGTTGAGTCTATAAAAACTCAATTGAGGTTCTCAAGGGAATCAAGAAAGGGACTCTATATATATATTACAAGGGTCATTTGTTGCTGGTTCTGCGGTTGTGGCATCAGCTGAGATTCATCAGTCACAGCTTACAAAACCGTGGCACATGAGACTGGGTCATATTGGTGAAAAGGGGATGCAGGTTCTTTCACAGAAAGATCTTCTTGGGTGATGTAAGGTCAAGAATCTAGACTTTTGTGAGCATTGTGTTTGGGAAGCTTCATAGGAGAAAGTTCTCAAAAGGGGTACGCAACACAAAGTCATCACTTGATTACATTCATTCTGATTGTTGGGAGCCATCAAAGCTGGAGTCATTTGGTGGTCACAAATATTTTGTGTCCTTTACTGATGACAATTCAAGGATGACTTGGGTGGTGATGATGAAACACAACAGTGAGGCATTCAAGAGCTTCATCCAATGAAAGGCTCTAGTTGAGAATTAGTTGGGGAAGAAGATCAAGAGTTTTCGTACAGATAATGGTCTGGAATTCTGCTGGACTGAGTTTTATACATTGTGCAAAACTAAGGGTATTGCCAGACATCATACAGTCAGGAATACTCCTCAGCAAAATGGTGTAGCTGAAAGGATGAATCAAACTCTTCTGGAGAGAGCAAGATGTATGCTTTCTCATGCTGGTTTGTCAAGGAGATTTTGGGCAGAGGCTGTAACCATAGCTTGCTACTTAATCAATAGGAGTCCTCACATAGGGATCAGTCTCAATACACCAGTTGAGATGTGGTCAGGCAAGCCTGCAGATTATTCAGTTCTAAGAGTTTTTGGAAGCACGGTTTACTATCATGTCAGTGAAGGGAAACTGGAACCAAGGGCCAAGAAATGAGTGTTTGTTGGGTATGGTGATGGAGTAAAGGGGTATAGAATTTGGTCATCAGCAGAAAATAGAGTTATTCTCAGCAGAGATACAGTTTTTGATGAAAATTATATACTCGGTTCATCGGTGGGAGGATAATCTGGCGAAAGCGATCTTCAAACCGGGAAAACCGATAGAAGGTGGAGCTTCAGGTGGAGTCAGTTGGAATGCAACAATCAACTGATCTAAGTCGCCATCATCGATCGATTCTTTGAACCAGAGCTGAATCCAAGCCAGTCAGTTGAGCATCAAACTAAGAACGTGGGTTAGTAGAGTATAGCTGTCAGTAGAGCTAGAAGATCCAATGTTGGGATACATCCGGAAGGTATGGGTTTGATGATATGGTTGGATACGCACTTCAAGTTGCAGAAGAAGTGGACGGTTTTGAACCTTCTACTTACAGGGAAGTAGTGACATGTTTTGAAGCATCTTAATGGCTTGCTGCCATGGGAGATGAAATGGAGTCATTACTGAAGAATCATACTTGGGATCTAGTTAAACATCCAGCTGAAAGGAGAGTTGTTACTTGCAAATGGATTTTCAAGAATAATGAAGGGATAACTGAGGCAGAAGGATTTAAGTGTAAGGCACGTTTGGTTGCAAGAGGGTTCAGTCAGAAAGAAGGGGTGGACTTTGATGAGATTTTCTCACCAGTGGTCAGACATACTTCAATCGGAGTGTTACTAGCAATGGTGGCACAGTAGGACTTAGAACTCGAGCAGTTAGATGTGAAGACAGTTTTTCTACATGGTGAGGTAGACAAAGATATACATGACTCAGCCAGAGGGTTTTCAAGTTCCTGGTAATGAAGATCTTGTGTGTAAGTTGAAGAAGTCCTTGTATGGACTGAAGCAAGCTCCTAGACAGTGGTATAAAATGTTGACAGTTATATGATCCAGTTGGGTTATAGTAGAAGTCCTTATAATTGATGTGTTTACCACAGTCAGTTGGAAGATGGATCTTACATCTATCTTGTGTTATATGTGGATAACATGCTGATAGCTACAAAGAATAAGTCTGATGTTCAGTATCTGAATGACCTTCTCAATGCTGAGTTTGAAATGAAAGATTTGGGTGCAGCCAAGATAATCTTGGGGATGGAGATCTGGAGAGATAGAAGTCAAAAAAAATTGTTCTTATCCCAGTAGGGCTATATACAGAAGTTTTTGTCAAAATTTGGCATGTAAGCTGTTATGCCAATAGATACTCCTATGGCATCAAATGTTCATTTGTCAGTTTTTGATTCACAGTCAGCAGAAGAGAATGAATACATGTCAAGAGTTCCCTATGCAAGTGCAGTTGGCAGTCTGATGTATGCCATGGTGTGCATTAGGCCTAATTTGGCTCAGGCAGTCAGTGTTGTCAGCAGGTTTATGGCTCTACCTAGAAAGGAACACTGGAAAGCTGTGAAAAGAATGTTCGGTACCTTAGAGGTACAACTGATGTTGGTCTCATTTATGGAGGTGATACTCAGAAACTGATCACAGGATACTGTGATGTTGATTATGCAGGTGATGTGGACCGTCGAAAATCTATGACTGGTTATATTTTCACATTGGGGAATTCAGTTGTCAGCTGGAAAGCAACTCTTCAGGCAACAATGGCTTTATCAACTACTGAAGCTGAGTATATGGCTCTTACTGAAGCAGCCAACGAGGGTGTCTGGTTGAAGGGACTAGTCAGTGATTTGGGGCTACATCAAGATCAAGCTAGATTTATTGTGACATTTTAAGTGCAATTTGTCTAGCTAAGGATCAGGTTCATCATAAGAGAACCAAGCATATTGATGTGAGGTATCATTTACTGAGAAATGAGAAGAGGGTTGTAGTAGAAGAAGATCGGCACCAAGGATAATCCTCGCGATATGTTCACTAAGCCGATTCATAGAGAGCAAGTTTCGGTTAGTGTGCGGACTTGCTTTGAATATTCAAAGCTTGTAAACCGAAATCGGATACTCGGTTGAGGCGAGATCAACCGAGTGGATTACGAGGAGAAGTGCATCAGACGCCCTGGCATTGACGAATGCATCTGCAGTACAATACGCCTCGATTATGCAATCTGGTGACGTTGAATGAGAGTTCAAATCAATGTGGAGATTTTTCAGTTTTGGTGACTTGACCTCTAAACTGATAAATAATCTGGTGGAACTAATCTGAGAAACTGAAGATAGAGAATGATGGTCAGTTTCAGTTAAGTATATTTAGTTCTGTGAAAGTCAGTTTGATGAAGTGCAACTGAGTTTCTTCTGAAGTCAGCAGTTAGTTTCTGGTCTGCTGAGTTTTGGTGAGTATAGCTGAGTTCTACATCTGAGCAGTTGATTACAAGTCTGGAGAGTCAGTTTTGAACTGGGTTTTTAAATCAGTGGATAACAAATTTGAGCTAGGAGTCCACATCCAGGTATTTATGAGAATTCCGACAAAGATTTTATGGCGGTTAGGGTTTGAGATTTGTGCATATAAATACCAATGTTGTAATCAATGCAAGAGTATGTCTTTCAAGAGTGTGTCTTTCACTTTGTGAGGAATACTTGTAATTCTGTGCATAATAAAATATCTCTTTTTCTGTCCGTAGAGTAGTTGGCACAACGCCGGAAACCACGTTAAATCATTTGTGTTCTTTCGTGTTCGTGTGTTTATCAATTCCGCAATTCTTTACGTTTGCATTGTTTTCGTGTTTGTTGCTTTTCTTAAACCGCAAAGTTCTTCGCATCTTTGTTTAGTCAATTCGTCCGGACATTTGAGTGGGGTCCATGGACCCCACCCTTAACATACATGTTGGATCCTCCCCTAGAATGAATATAGGGTTGGATACTTAGCCTCCCTTAGCCCAATGAATTCATTACGCGTCGAGAAAAGTTATTGGACGCACCCGTCATATGCGGAGTTTATAATTAAAGCAACATGTGATACACGTTTTGTGGTACCAAATTTCTCGACCCATCAGTAAGCTCATAAAGCAACATGTGATACACGTTTCAACATCACAGTTCTATAAATATTGAATTAATTAGCAAATGTCCTTTTATGCTGCCAAATTCCTTTAAACGTTTTGTGGTACCGAATCCCTCAAAAAGGAGATATTGATGTTTATGACTACTTAAAGAAAGGGATGGAGCACAGTATTGTGGCACGAGCCAATATTGAGAAAATATGACGAAGCCATGATAAAAACATAGAAATTTTCACGTTTAAGTCACAATTACACAAGCAAATTTGCACGACCTGTGAGTGTATCTCAAAAATTCAAATTTACACGGTACGTGTCTTCAACCCGTGGAAATTTACACGTGACGTGGTATTCCTCGTTCAAAATTGCATGGGCCGAAGACACACACCGTGCAATTGCGAGTCCTCGAGACACGCCCCATGTAAATTTGTACATTTTATCTAGATCTGCAGATCGCTTATGTAGCCTATTAATAACAATTAGCTGTGATGAATTGGAATATGGTTGGCAACAGGGGCGGATCCACGTGCTGAGTGTGGGGTCATGTGACCCCACATGATTTTTAATTTTTTTTTATAGTATTAAAACTATGTAGTTTTGTTGTTAAAAAATGTTGTTTTGCCGATAAAAATTGATGTTTTAGGCTTCTAAGATTCTGCATTGAATTTTTTTTTGGATAAAAGATATAGTTTTAGACTCCGGTGACACCACTGGAATAAATTCTTGATCCGCCAGTGGTTGGCAATAAGATATATTGTATGATTCTTTTGGGTTGAGAAGTTTCTTCTTCAGGAAAAAGGAGTTGCTACATTGTGTAATTCTTGAATACAAAAATGTTGCATGTCAAGCTTTTCGATTGGGAAAAAGAAATTAATAAAGGAAACCTTACATTAATTTCCCTGCATTTTTGGATGATAAAAGTCACGATCGATGAGCTACAGGGATATTGATTTGCCTAAAGTTGTACGAATCCCCGTTACAATAACAATTTGTATCAAAGTGTAGTGTAATGCTACTATTATACAGAAAATGGTAATAAAATACATTAAAAATTGGTTGTTTCGTAACGAAATGGTCATAACTGTTAGATATTTTTTTATAAGTAAATAATTTAATTGTCGTTTACATACGAGTTGATGTACGAATTAATGTTATCGCAACAAAACGGGGTTCGACCTGGCTTTTCGTAACGAAATGGTCATAATGATGTTTAGGATTAATTAAAGAAAGGGATGGAGCTAAGTTAGACACACTATATATACCGGCTTTTCTCTACTCTTCTGCAACACACTGCAAACCATTTCCATTCTTCCTCTCTTTGAATCCTCTCTTCAATATTCCTCATCATTTTCTCCAGCCAACCCTCTTGTTTCTCCATTAGCTCCCTCATCTGCGAATCGATGAAATCTTGAATCTTGGCTTAATTCCAATTCTTCTTCCCTTTCCTAATTTTCTTCCTCTTTTCACAACAGTAACATCTTCTGAAGATATGTTGAATAAAAGTCTGAAGAATAAGAAAGGCTTATAAGGCTACAAGCTGAGCCAGTGCTTACATTAATCACATCATTTCAAATTCACACGTACATACATATATACGTACTGCTTCTCTCATAAACATCACAACCCAGCCTCAGCCTCAGCCTCCGCCTCCCCATCACAACAATATTATATGTTGCCATAGACAACATTTCACCAAGCATTTCATCCAGGGCGCAACCCGGCCCAGGAAATTTTAATATATATATTCCTCTGCATTATAGAATTACAAGTTCCAACATAATTGTTTCCGTTGTGTTCGCATAGAATACATTCAACTACCTATCGGAGAATAACATGATTCCCCGGACACCAGCAGTAGCAGCAAAGGTATCAGGGGACAAAACGGCATTCTATAGTGTGACGTTTTTAGGCGTCCAAGACACATTGTATGATCATAATGGAAGACATTATTTTCATTCTTGCACCATTGAAGGCGCCGTAGATTTTATCTTTGGTGCTGGACAATCCATTTACGAGGTAAAGAGATTATGTATATACTTGTAACAATACATTGTTTTGTAAATATTATTCGTGATTCCAAGTATCTATAATTGAGTTGGATATATATAGGAGAAAACATATGGAAAATATTAATATTGATTATTTATTCAACTTGATTTCATGCAGAAGTGCATGATAGCAGTAAACAACGTGGGGGGCGCAATTACTGCACAAGGAAGAATAAACCCGGACGATATGAATGGTTTTGTTTTCAAAGAGTGCACGATCTTCGGCAAAGGTCCAACTCTCTTGGGGAGAGCTTGGAAACCATATTCTATGGTTTTCTTCGTCCAAACAACCATGGCAGATATTATTGCCCCTGCGGGATGGGGTTCTCGGAAGAAAAACGTGTAAGAATATGTTCTTGTAGTATCGAAGCAAAGAATTATTTTTTTTCATTTCGTTGACTCCGAGTTTCTTGACAAAAGTTTCATCTTCTTGATCTGCAGGAAGTATATCATATTTGAAGAATACAACTGTTCGGGACCCGGCTCAAACATGCACGCTAGGACGTGTTTTTTGGGAAACGGCAGTTACGCAAATAATAGCATACATTGATACTGAAGGTTGGATCGCCGACCAACCGTAACCCCTATCCAGAGTAATGGAAATTATACAATGCAATATGATGGAAATACGGCGTCCATCATTTTTTGTAATGAAATTCGTGTAATAATCAGTATTTGTATTTCGACATTATTAGTAATATATCACAATTGAATTCGTGTTACGTAAAAGATAAAATGTATTATCTATTATAGATTGATTTATGTTGATTTTCTGATTGATTCAAAGACTTCATTGTGTTCACACTAATCTCAATGGTTCTATACTGCAACATTCTTTTAGAATAATATACCAGCAATCTCTATTTTCCTCTGTCATCTTTTCTCTATTTGTTTTCTTTGTGTTATTATTCTGGATTTACAAAACTTACATACAAGTCTCTGATGATCTCCTTTTTTTTTTCGTCTTCTTATTAAACTCATTTCAACCTGGCGGCTTGAGATCACTGTCTAATTTGTGTGTCTAATATCCGTGTCTAAGTAAAAACAACGTCGTTTCATGTGTTATTTGTTTTTTTTTGAAGAAAATATAATAAAAACAAAAAAACAAAACCAATAAATAAAAAACACATGAAACGACGTAGTTTTTACTTAGACACGGAAATTAGACACGCAAATTAGACATGTGATCTCAAGCCGGAAGGAGGTGGGGATTTCTCTTAAAAAAATATTAAATAAGGATTTGAATCCAAATATGATAGTTCATTAACTCTGAGAGTTATTTGTGGTCGCTAACTTGGATTTTTCTGGGTTTGAGTCATAGTGGGAACAAAAGTATGATTAATTACTGATTTGAATGTGCTTAATTGACATTTGATACAATATGTTATACTTTACATTATAAATGGATGTTGAAGTATTTAATACTGCAGTCACAACGATTAAATGGCTTCGTTGTAGTCTATTATTTATTGAATCTATTGTTCATTTTGATGAAGCACTTGCGTCTAATTTGCTAGAACAACTTTGTTGGTCTTTAATATATGTTCTAAAAGTTATTTTCAAGTGTATGTTGGAGTTCAAATTGCGAACAAAATACTCCAAGTGTGATATCCATGTGCGGACCTATGTACTATGTAGATTGTAGGGCCACGGTGGCAGTTCCTTGGCTTCCAAAAATAACTCAAGAGTTATTACGACGCGAGGAGGAGGCTCAATGTAGAAATGATACGTGTGCAGAACATCCTGACCATACAGCTTCATCCTCAATAGGAAATTGCATACGTGGCATGAAAGCGTGTGTGGCCCAGATGTCACGCACGATGATCTCTCTCTATCAGCTTCTCCCGCATCGTAATAAACCCAAAATAACTTTGCATACATATTATTGTCCATTCTTCTCGAAAATCAAATCTGCCCCTTTTCTTAATGTCGTTCCCTCACCTTAAAAAAACGAGAGTCCGCCTTTGATTTGTTCTTAATGTCGTTACCTCACCTTACTGATACACCGAACCCGAATACGGTCCAACAGACCCGCAAAAGACCCGACCCCGCGGTCACATCTCACCTCATGACCACCATCGCCGCCAGCTTACCTAGCCGTAAGCCGATCAACAGGTCTTCCCTCTAATATGCCCCACGTATAACCAAGACTGGGGGCCGAGCATCCTACCTCCCAGTCTGTTGTCCGATTATACAGGACTTGCCCGCAACCATTAGGCGAACATGATCCACACTTGCCATTAGCAAAGGCAAGGCTGCTACACGATCAAGAGGACAACATTGCGACCAGCAAGCACATGTGCCCGACCTTCTGATTATTTGCTCTTAATTGTAATTTCGCACTTAATTATGACTTGTCGCAATCAGCATAATCGCCATTAGTGATCCGCCTATAAATAGGGGTACCATGTAATCCATTAATCGATTGATAATGAATACAAACAGAGCTACTCTGCCAATTTGTCGAGCTGTGTGTCCGCATTCATGTCAATCGTTCCAGCCACCAGAAACTTCATCTAGTTCATCACCTCCACCTCTCACCGCCATAAAAATCATACCTATTCAGCTAGATATCCACTTTAAACTCTTGATAACGCAACCGTGATATTCCCGACAATATCAGTTGGCTCCGTTACCAGAAAAATCACCAAGAATCAGCTTATTCCGATAGCATTCACCGTCACAAAATCTTCTTCTACGACGTCTCCGGTGATCTCGCCGCCTATCTTCAAGCTCCAAATTCAGCAAAAGCTATGATTTTTAGGTTGTACGGTCTGGGAATCAACGTTTTCCACATCCTTGTAGTAAATTTGATAACAAGAGCATCAATTCCATGAAACTTTGCGTTAGTATCGGCAAAGCCACTTCGACTTGGAAGAACATCTCCACCGTTATCTTCAAGGCTTATACCGTAGTTTTTCACGTTTTCCAGGTTTGTTAGTGTTTTGACAAGCTCAATTTATGCAAGTTTAGGACATTGAGCTATTGGAATCGTTTGAGTATTGCAACACCTGAGTCTTCATTGGATTCTGGGTTTCAAAGTAACTCCGACCGGCACCGCCTAAAGCCTTCTTCTCCGAATAGTTTCCTTTCAAATCATGGTGGAGGAAATCGGATGAGCCTTCAACACCGCCGAGGGGCAATCGGGATACGCCACATGGAAACAACATCCCACGTGGCACATCAACATCACATGGACACAGACGGGGGTCGCGTTCCGCCGGAGGTAACGGCGAACAGAGCCTCGACCCCGATATGCAAAATGTACTGAACGAAAAGGAAAAAGCCTGAGAATTAGAAGAGGCGGCCACAAGGAATGGCCGCGGGAAATATGTTGGCGAGGCTTCAAGCCAAAACTTTGAGCAGCGGACAAACATAGATCTAGAGCCGAGCGCGAACCCAAATGCTCATGCGATAGCACTACAAGCTCACATGGAATACTTAGAGGACATGCGACAACATAACTTGCAACTCATAGCCGCAGAATTTCCTCCCCTACTGGTCAGCAAATTCACCTCACCAATACCAGCTCAAACTGAGGTACTGCCTACTATGAATCCACCAAGGACTACACGATCACATCGCGAAGAGCAGGAGGAAAGCATCCATGCAACTTCTCAACCCCACAAAGGTATGAAATTGATTCTAGCTCGTATTGGGCCCGTGGTTGACGATCACAGTGCTGCCCCAAATGAGGAAACTTCGAGTGACCAGGCAACACTAGGCATGTCCGGACTCGAAGTGAGGAGTAGGGAGAGTCCCAACATGAGCAAAGTATTGTGCGACTACCAGTGGCCCCAGAGGTCGCAGACGAATTGGTTCTGATGAAAAGACAGATTGTTGAGCTTCAAAGGGGCAAAAATGTCTGGGAATCTAAGCCTAGAACAAGCGTCCTACATCCAGACGTCTTAGCAGTGGCCCCCAGGGGAGGTATGAACTACCCAAACTTCACTAATAATCATGGCACCATAGATCCTTTAGACTGGCTCTCGGCTTTTCAGAGCATATTAAGTTTGTGCATGCCCAGTGAGGAGACATGTTTCATCACCTTTGTGAGTTCCATGCAAGACAGAGCGGCCTCGTGGATCCGTATCCTTCCTCCCGCATCAATCTTATCTTAGGACGATTTGGTTAACAAGTTCACAGCAGAGTTCAAGTCCGTGGGCGGACCTAAAAAGACACATATCGACCTTCACAAGGTCAGGCAGAGGGAAAACGAGTCAACCCACAGCTACTATGAGCGGTTTTACTAAGTCTACGAGTTGACGAGAGGTCTTGCTGACAATGTAGTTGATGTGAGTCAACTTTACTGTACTTTGGTGTGCAGTTTAATCCCCGTTTATCACCTTATTGGCATGTTTTGGGTAGATTTAGACCTGTTTGAGAGTAATATCGAGAATTATATATGGGGAGTCAAACTGTCATATCGATGGTAAACTCTGCCTTTTTAGCGATATTTCACTCTTTTCCGAGCGCTTTTGTCTTGCGGAATTATGCTTAGTGTTTGTTTGTCTATGTTATTGCAGGACTTAGGTGACTCGAGGACCCGGAAGGCGATGTTTTGGACTATGAGACGTGATCGTGGCCCGAATGTAGCATAAAAAGTGAAGAAAAGCCAAGTTTGGGATGGGGACAAGCCAGACGGGCGTTTGATATGCCTTAGACGGGCGCCTCGAGGAAGGCCACATCGACGGGCGTTGCTCATTCCAGCACGGGCGCCCCCGGCGATTGACACTCATTCGAAAGTTATGTTTTTGGTGGACGGGCGCCCAAAAGACCCCAGACGTGCGTTTGGGTAGGCTCAACCCGATTCACGAAGCTCATTTAACACGCATGACGCCCGTGTTTACTGACGAGAGTCCAGGGGTCGAAAAGTCTCAAGTCATAAGTTACTAGACGGGCGTCCAGAGGAATGCGAACGCCCGTCCAATGAAGAAGAAGCCCTAATATCTTCATATTTTCCAGGCGGACGGGCGTCAGACATGGACCAGACGGGCGTCCGGGACCGACAGCAGCAGATTTCGACCTAATCTATAAATACGCAGCTCATTCAGCCCCTACTCATGTTTTGCCGACTTTAGACTTTTCTTAGGCGATTTAGGGGCGATTTTAGCATAGATTAAACACCCTTTGATCCCTTGATTCCCTAGATAATTTCCTTTGATTCTAAACACTTTCTATAGCTTAGTTTTACGTTTCAAGTTCCAAAGATTGTTCTTTTGGTGGATTATTTCGTCACACTTTTTCAGATCAGATTTATCCTCAGTTTTATGGTAATGAATACTTTCTCTTTTATTATTTCTAGTATGATTTCAAATTTTATTTTTTTTATTAGCATAATTATGAGTAGCTAAATTCATGTGTAGTCGAATTATGTGAAATGAGCGAAAACCCTAAGGGGATGAGATAGGGAGTTGTGTAAGGCGTAATATTATTGTTTAAACGATTAATCCACGCCCTAAAACTTATTTTAACGTCTTTGAATTAGATTGATCACCTAGTTCATCGTCACACACATCGAACTTATAGATGTATTTTTGCGGTGAGATGTGGGATAAGGGTTTTAGGATCATTGCGTAGATTCGGCCTAGTTGTTAGGTCCGTTTCCAATACAGTAGATTTGTCATCATTGTTCGAGCGATTTCTGAGCTTAATCATGTTAGGTTAATCGGTTTTCTAAAAGGAGAATTAATTAACTTCACATAGGGTGGTTAGATCGAGTTGTTCAGTCTAATCGCTAGAATTAGGAGTTGGCACCCGTGGATGTCGTTAAACTACATTGGATAGGTAGGTCGGTTAAGACACGCTCCCTGTTAAGTCCTTCCTTAGGGGTAAAAGTAGCTCGTGGGATCATAGTTCGACTATGCCCTTTAATACCTAGAAGTAAACTCATTAGTATAATCTTTACTTTTGCATTAGTATAATATCTCTCTACCACTATTTTGACCTGAACTAAGTTCTAAGTCGACTTTGGTACTTGAACATTACTCCCTGTGGATTCGACCTTGACAACACTATACTACCGTTGACCCGATACTCTGTCGGTCAAAGTTAGCGGTTAGTTATTTTGCTATTAGTAGTCATGACTAGCTTTAAGACGGGGCTAAGTCCGGGCTACTTAAAGACATATATTGCCCTTAATCCACCCGCCAATTTGCAAGAAATGTTTAGTATGACCTGAAAGTATGTCGCAACAGTGGGAAACGAGAGGTTGTCATCCTCGCACAGGGGAAAACAATGGGCTGAGCGCAGCCCTCCTAGAGAGAGCCACCTAAATATGGACCGAGATATTAAAAAGCCCGAATAGTTCAAGAAAGAAAACTGGACTCCTATCAGGGTCTCATACACTCAAATGATGCATGAGGTAAGGCATGAGCTGCCTGATCTCTACCCTATGAAGCCGGACAAATGTCTTGATCAGTCCAAGTACTGTGCTTATCATGAGGATAGGGGTCACACCACTGAAGAATGCATACAGTTGAAGCGATAGTGTGAAAAGTTGTTGGCACGTGGTCGCCACGATCACTACAAAAGAGACCGTGGGGGCACGAATCAGAAAGATCGACATGCCCACCAATATGATAAGGAAATCAGAATAGTAACGGAGGGTCCTCATAGCAACAACCAAATCAAACATATAATCGGCTCAATCAATAAACATGTCAAAAAGCCAATCGTCTTACGCGGGAACGAGCAGCCACTCGCCTTTACCCGTAGCGAGCTCGTAACGGTGACCAACATGGAGGATTCATGCATTAGCATTTCGGTTGTTATCAACAGAGCTTTGTTCAACAGAGTGATGATCGACACCGGGGCATACCAAGATACTATGTATTACAACTGTTTTAAGGAGCTTGGCTTCGGCGAGTCTAGCCTAAGGCCGCGTAACGGCATCCTTGAGGGCTTCACCAATAATATGATCTAGGTCAAGGGGGCCAACGATCTTGACGTGCAAATGGGAGACTACTCACCTTTCAGGACTGAAAAGGTAACATTTCTTGTGGTAGATCTCCAGTCTAATTATAACATGCTATTAGGAGCACCTGCTTTGAGACAATTCTAAATGGTTGTTTCAATCCCACATCAGCGGGAAAAATTTTATGTTAGGGGATGAATAGGGGTATCACCGGTGAACTGCGGTGATCCACACATTTATCCAAGAATCGAGGACAGAGAGTAAGCGGGCCCACATCGAGTAGCCAAGCTCTACAGCAGGCACAAGCATGGTAAACATGGCGAGGGGACTCATCCCATCTAAAGTTGAATGTGAGACCTTGCATGTCAGAGACGAGCCGGATTTCATGGCCGATGATGAGTTGATCGAGGTAGTCATTAATGATGCCTACCTAAAACAAAAGGTCAAAATTGGGGCTCACCTGGCCACGACTGAAAAAGAGGCTTTGATCGCCCAGCTAAGGGCAAAAATTGATGCCTTCACATGGGTAGTAACTGATATGAGGGGCGTCGAGCCCGAGGTCGCATTACACTACTTGAATGTCGACCCCACCTTCAAGCGGATACAGCAACGGGCTCGGCAATTCATGCCTGAAAAGGAGACCGCAATCAAGGCAGAGGTTGAAAAGCTTCTCTAAGCAGGCATCATTACGGAGATAGAATATCCTACTTGATTGGCGAACGTGGTTATGGTAAAGAAGCACAACGGTAAAGAAGTACAACGGCAAAGATCCTTACCAACTGCCCAGGATCGATCGGCTGGTCAACTCTATCGCCGGGTTTGATACCTTCAGCTTCCTGGACGCATATTTAAGGTAGCATCAAGTGCGCATTGAAGAATCCGATAAGGAAAACATGGCCTTCATAGCTGCTAGGGGTGTGTATTATTATGAAATGAGGCCTTTCGGGCAGAAGAACGCGGGCTTGACCTATCGAAGGATGGTTAACAAAGTTTTCAGTTCACAGATCGGGAAGAACATAGAGGCCTACATAGACGACATGGTCATAAAATATCCCACTGGCGGTCATGCCGCCGACCTCAAGGAAACCTTCAAGAACGTTCGGAGACAATCAATGAAACTCAATCCGCCAAATGTACATTTGGTGTCCGGCCGAGCAAGTTTCTTGGGTTCATGGTCATTGTTGTGGGATGAGGCTAATCCCGAGAAGATTCAAGCACTAATTAATATGTGGGAGCCGACCACAATCAAGGTGGTCCAAAGACTTCACGGCGTAATCATTGCTTTGGGTCGGTTCATAACTAAAAAAGAGAGAAATGTCTTCCTTTCTTCAAAATTCTCAAAGGCAACAAGACATTCTCGTGGGATGAAGAGTGCTCCAAGGCCTTTCAGGCCCTCAAAGAATACCTCAGAAAGCCATATCTCTTAGTCATCCCGCAGAGGGAGATATTCTGCTTTTGTACTTGGCGGCCTCAAATTGGGTTGTAGCCGCCATGCTTGTAAAGAAGACCGGAGCTCTCCAAAATCCCATCTCTTATGTAAGGAAGGCTCTCGGTCCGGTGGAGAGTCATTATTGTAATGTGGAAAAGTTAGCCTACTCGCTTGTCATCATTTGCTCGAAAACTCAGGGCTCTTTACTTGCATACAATAATCGCCTTAACAGATAGTCCCATGCCTCAAATATTGCACAAACCTGACCTTTCAGGTCGTCTGCAGTGATGGGCTATTGAAATCACAGAGTTTGACATCCAATATCAATAAAGAAAAGCGATCAAGGTTCAAGCTTTAGCGGATTTTATAGTCGAGACAAGCTTCAGTTCGGAGCAACCGAACACGCCCGTACCAACTGAGCCTGCACTAACTACCCAAAGGTTCGACAAATGCTGGCAGTTATATATCGATGGGGCTTCTAATCAGAATGGTAGTAGGTATGGGATTATCTTGTCTGAGCCAGGCACAACGGATGAAATTGAAAAGGCCCTTAGGTTAGAGTTTCCGGCCACAAACAATCAGGCAGAGTACGAGGCTATGATTGCCGGACTTGATCAGGAAAGAGAAATGAGGGTACGGAATGTTGAAGTCTATTGTGATTCCCAACTCATCGTTGAACAAATCTCGGGGGATACAAAACGCAGTGTGGCATCCTAGAAAAATATTATGAGATTGTGCAAAGAATGAGAAGTGACTTTAACTATCGTGGAATTCATTAGAATTGGCCGGGAGGACAACGAGCGGGCCGATTACCTATCCATGTTATCCTTGTAGGAGGACATCGCTGATCCTTCGATAATGGTGGAGTATCTATCCGTCCCTACAATTGAAAAATCAGAGATCATGGACATCGACGTCCCGATGCCAACTCTGTGTTAGATAGATGAGATCCAAGCATACATCGAGGCAGGAACTCTGCCCGTAGATCTGGATAAAGCTCGTGATCTCAGGAGACGAGCAGCAAGGTACATTATAGACAATAGGATACTCTATAGAAGATCTATCTCTAAGCCTTTGCTCAGGTGCGTCCGTAAAGAGGAAAGCGAGAAATTCTTATCAGAGGTCTACCAGAGAGTGTGTAGGGTCCACCCCTCTAGTCGTTATTTAGCACAGAAAGTTGTGACCGCAGGCTACTATTGGCCGTCAATCGTACGAGATTTAGAAAAGCTTGTCAGTGAGTGCCCAGAATGTCAAATGCATGCGGACATACCTAGACCAATGGATCGAGGCTAAACTAATGGCAAGCATAGGAGCTAAGAACGCAGTTTACTTCATGCACGATCAGATCTGGTCAAGGTTTGGGATACCACGAGCAGTGGTGTCGGACCACGGACCTTAATTCCGGGAAGAATTTTCGGCCTTTTGTAAAGAACAAAACGTCAAACGTTGGCAGTCTTCTATAGCATATCCGCAGGGAAACGGTCAAGCCGAGGCCGTGAATAAGTAGATCATTAAGATGTTAAAGAAAAGTATACGTGTAAAGGCACGTGGATGGGTTGATGAGCTACCCGCCATTCTTTGGGCTCTTCGCACTACAATTAAGACTCCTACAGGGGAAACACCGTTCGATTTAACATATGGGTCAGAGGCTATGAAACCAATCGAAATGGATCTCCCGAGTATCAGAGGGGCCAAGTACAGTCTGACAGATAACCTCGCCAATAGGAAAATTGAGCTCGACCTCGCCGAAGAAAAAAGGATAGCATCTTACATGCGGCAAGTGAATTACAATCAGATCGCGAAGCGCTATCATGACAAACGAGTCCGCGATCATTCTTTCAAAGTTAGTAATTTCGTTCTACGAAACAGGAAAGCCGCCGGCCTTCTGCCCAACAGGGGTAAACTTACAGCGAATTGGGAAGGACCTTATCAAATTGCAAGAGAGATCAAGAAAGGGACTTACATTCTCAAGGATCAGAACGGCTAAGAACTCCATCGGCCATGGCACGCAGACAACCTCAAGAGATATTATATGTAACATTCGGCTAGGTTATGGTGCCGCTCTTGTTGACGAATGAGCCCACTTTCTTTTTAGGGTTATGGCTATCCTCATGTTTACGACATGAGTGGTTATGATTTCTTGTAAAAAAATTAGCTCACCGAACAGGGTGTAACGAACATAATAAATGCCAATGTTACACTTTTATCTCTTATATCTATCTTGTTATCTTTGGAATGTGTCCGTTATAACACAAATGCAACTTTTGATAAAATTTTCAAAATTGACAGATTCAAGCTAATGCCTTTGGCAAAATTTTCAACTACAAGGCAAATGCTTATTTTTTATAAAGCCCGCGGGCATACAAGCCTGTGCCTTATCAAAAACAAGGGGGCCGGATACCCCTATGTGCGGGCTCAAGTCGAAAGATAGGATATTTTCGAGCTTAACAGACATGCAGACATACAATCAACGAACAAGCTCAATACTTAGAAATATTTTGGAAAAGAGCAACAAAGCATTTAAAAACATTCATACAAAGGCCAAAGCAACGGGCATAAACAAAAGTCATGGTCATTAAAGTTATTACAAACGGCTTCTCTAAAGTAAATGTTTCAAATTACAACATGCAAAATATAAGTGAAGGCGGAAATAAAGGCTTTCATGGCTGAGTCGATCGTCTTCAGGACGAAGGGATTCATTGGTAACATTTCGCCTCAAGAGTGGGGTGCAGAAAAGAGTCAAATGGGCTGGTCGTAGCAGCATTCTCCATTCGAGCAGCACCAGTAGATGACTTCTTGATCAAGGCCCGCAAGATTTCAGCGATCATAGGTAGAGGACTCCACGGTTTTCTCTCGCTTTTCTCACCGATCCTCGCGATAGCCTCGAGCTCTTCATCGTTAAAGGGTATATCCGAATGGAAGGATAACGGCCGCTCATCATATTGGTCGATGAAAGACCAATCCTCCAGAGTACCTATTGATGGGCGTTGTTCCTTAAGCCCATCGGACACAACGAGCAAGGTGGAAAAAGCCTTCATCATAACAGCAAGGCCATTAACCTTGAGAATTTTCTTGAACCCGCCGGACCTTTGAAAGGCCTTCATTGCCTCCTCCACCTCGCGCCACCCTAGCGGCTTCCGGCTTTAGCTTCCAAATTGGACCCGGTGTTCTTCAACTTCTTCGTGAGATCGGCTTTCTCCTTAGCTTACAAACCGTCGACCCAACGTTAGCCTTAAGATCGTTAATTGTCTTGTTAAGTTCGAGGGCCTCCTTCTCGGCTTTGGATTGAAGCTCAACCCGGGCCATCTTGGCGGCCTCAATCTCTTCTTGACGCTTCTTCTTCGCCTCAAGCTCACTTTCAAAGTGGTCCTAGTTTTCAATTTAATCTCGGAAACGTTCTCCTCAAGCTTCTCCACCTTTTTCAAAGCATTGTCGGACCCGCTCCATCTCATCATCCATACGATCAACTTGAGCGATAGAGGTGTTCACTACAAAGTAAAAATATGTACGTTTAGTAAAGAGGATGGGCGTAAAATAAAATCAAAAGAAATTGCAAAGTAATAAACTTACCAAAAGCGTGAGCATGCCCACCATGCCGGCCGATCCTTACGCTCTTGCAGAAAGCCCTTCTCCGGACATAGCCGATCCTTCAAAGACCGCACGGGCACCGATCCCTTTCCTATTGCCATGGCTACTTCATCCGGACCATCTAACTTTAGATTCCACACGGTGAGGGAACTGGGCAATGGCATCACCGTAATCACAACCTCGGCCTCCATATTCGGTAGGGTAAACCCTCGGACAACCAAGGCACGCGACGCAGGCGGACCGAGAGGTAGAAGCCACATGTCGCCACCCATCGATTTAATGTTAGAATGATCGTGATCTCGATGCAAGGTCTTTTGGCCGCCTCGCCATAACTTTTCCTTTCACAATGGGCTGATCCTTTGGCTTGGATGGAAAGACTCGGACTTTTTCGGATCATTTCTCCGGCACCGTTGTCGATCTCAATAGGCTCTTTTCTTTTTGTACTGCATCTGCTGGGCACCACAGTGGACGCAAATCACATTCTTCATTTTGTTTTTTCGGGTTCAGGGCACGGCCCGGGGGAATCTAACGGAATCTTGGGAAACTCTTCCCCATTCACGGCGAAAGCGTGCTCGCTTCTCTCACCTCTCTGCAATATGCTGGTCATCGGCGATCTTTTGCAAAGATGACTCACGCTCGGCATACCCGCAAGCAAAGGAAAGTGTTAGTACTGCACAATACTATGAGAAATAATGAGCGACCATAGAAACAAAATGTGCAAAATAAAGCTAAGTATATATGAAGAAAGCCGTTACCCAACTCATCATGTTTTTCAGATCGCCTCACAAACGCATGATTGTGAAAAGAAACACACTTTGTGATGACATTCACGTACCAATATAGGTCGATAGTTGGGGCTCGACTCGATGAAAGTCTTCCGATCTTGGATCCAGGGATCTAGCGGCTCGACTAAAGGCTCCGCCACATCTAGCAAAGCCCGTAAATTGAAGGTCCATTTTTCGAGAGAAAGAAGCCTCATTGAACTCTACGATCTCTTTTATTCGCTAGATGAGATTCTCATCATCCTTACGCTATTCATACATCTTGATCTTTTCAGATTTGAGAAGCCCGGCATGAAATTTTGAAGTGGTCACCCAACTCACGACTCCACCCGCATACACCGGGTATTCCAGCAAGAACCTTGTCCGAAAGGTCAAAGAATAATTGGCGTGTGCGCCTCTGCGGGCCTAGTTTGCCCTCATTGCTTAACCTAGACACGCGTTGTAGAAGTGATTGAAAATCGGAAGGCTAGTTCGCCGCCCAACACCGGCATACAATAACGAAGCGACCAAAACCCTCATCAATCCAAGAGAAAGATCACAGGTAAAGTCCGGGTAACTATTATGAAGTTCACCAAAAAATGGTCAAAAGGTGGTCGGAATCCACCCACAAAGTGGTCATAGTGGAGGAACACATAATCTTTCGGAGATCGACAACATATCCTTTTGCTAGCCTAATCATTCTCTAAGGCCACGAACCGATAATCTCCGGAGATGTCAAAAGCGCCGAGCACACGTGTAATCATCACCACCGTAATTTCTTCCATTGCTTGGCGATGTCCTTATCAAAGTCCTTCCGAACTCAATCTCGCACGCCCTTCATTCGTGTAATCGTTTAAGGGGCGTGGATTTTTCTCCTTGACTTGTTTCCTCCGCCTTGATTGAGCAAAGATTCTCCTCATGATCGCCTCGACTTGTTGGACTAGATCTTGTCCTCAAGTCCCCAGAGCCTCATTTTCGGCTAATTCCCCTCAACTTGCTCCGTGAACCCGATTAAACCTCGATCACGAGAATCCGCCTCGTCGGGCTCTTATACTATGGGCTCACGGTTTTCGTCATCGCTGGGAGTTCGCTCGGAGGACATCCTGAGAAACACAAGGGCGAGGCGCATAGTTAATCACCTAGAATTGGAAGTCGGGCCGAGACAAGCGTGTCCGCTCATCTTGACACCTCGCCTTCCGTTTTCCGCCAAAATTTATAAGACTAAAGGTCTAACATCACAAAGGGAATCAAAATAAAGATTGGAAGTGGGACTTTTCCTGGAAATCGAAGCAACAAGGAGTGTATATACATTTGGACCAAATTCAAAGATAAGTACACTATATACGATTATATACTTTGCAAAAGACATTCTCAAGCTATTCTAGATTCAATACATGCGACGGTTCAAGTTCAACATGAAAATGAAAGAAAACTCCCTTAAACAGGTTCAAATCTCGGTGAAATCGTTCAATTTATACATCTATTAAACGTTTCTAGCATAAAAGCAACCTGTAAGAGAAAAAGCCGGGAAAATATCGAAACTTCACCTAGAAAATTCGGAGATTTGCCGACAATCGCGTTTGAAGATCGGTCGAAAATCCAAAAACTCATCGCAAATTGCTCGTTGTGGCCGGAAAGCGCTACAATGCCGCCGTAACCTTCTTGAGATAGCCGGATACCGCCAAAGTTGCCGGAGATTTTCGCTAAGGGAGGAAAGAGGGTTCAAAAGTGTTTTAGGTTTGGGGTTGCCCCTTTATATAGGCAACCCGGGAGCCGAACCGTCACGCCCTTAATTCAAATTCAAATAAAATAACGGTTCCGCAGCTTATCAAGGAATTTCAACCAATCGAGCACGTGGCCCATCATGTCAACCGTCGATCGGTTATAGGATCGAGGGCACTCCTCGAATAAGCGCGGCCGCTATAACCGCTTACGGCTTCAAGTCTCGCTCCACTTGAAATCGCAGCATTCATGTATGTCCGCTTCATAGCCCAACATCCTACAACGAAGTCGCTTCAAGCCATAAAGTTTCCTAAACACGCCAACTTCATAACGCGGTTCAAAGCCTGTCCACCACAAGGGCACAACATCTCTCGGCTAGGCGATCACGCCATGGTAGCCGAACTAAGCCCAATACTACCATAATCGGCGCCACACCTCTAACGGAGCTTACATGGCCGCAATATACTAAGCCGCTCGCATTTCTACTCCCCGCCTAACTTCTCCAGCAAACAGTTAGGCACGGAGTAGGGGGCCATTGATATACCGAACCCGAATATGGTCCAACGGACCCGCAAAAGATCCGACCCCGCGGTCACATCTCAGCTCATGACCTTCATCGTCGCCAGCTTACCTGGCCGTAAGCCGATCAACATGTCGTCCCTTTAATATGTGATAGATTGTATTGAACAACAATCAAATTGTCATTAGAAAATAATGTTGTGTACAATGAGTTTATATAGAGGGACAACAAGGGCATAAACGTAAAATACAAATAATGTGAAATATATTCTAATACGCTCCCTCAAGCGGACGGAGTTGAGCGAAGTCCAAGCTTGGAAACAAGTGCGGAAAAGGACAACCGTGGCAAAGGCTTGGTGAGAACATCACCACCGGTCAAGCAAAGAACACGAGCAACACGAACAAGACCACGCCAACATGCTCACGAATGAAATGATAGTCAAGCGGCCACGTGTTTCATGCGTGCGTGAGTGGAAGACCGGGTTGGCATCGAGAGACGAAGCGCTCCCAAATTGTCACGTAAAATCACCGGTGTGGAGTCAACCGAAAAACCAAGATCCGCAAGAAGATAGGTCACCAGCAACCTCAAGCGGCCGTGATCCGCAACGCTCCTATATTCAAACCTCGTGGAAGACCTAGAAACCGAGTGTCGCCGCTTCGAACTCCAAGAAATGGCATTCCCGCCAAGAAAATAATGTAAGTAAGTAGTAAGTGTAGCCAGGCACATACTCAGACGACACTGGATCACGGTAGCCATCGTCTTTGTTACCCGCCCAATCAGAATCGGAAAAAGCATGCAAGGCCAGAGGAGAATCCCGATACAACTGCAAACCCATAGTGAGGGTGCCAGATAAATAGCGCAAAAGGCGTTTGACAAGCATCCAGTGATACTCTGTCGGCGAATGCATAAACTGCGAGAGCTTATTAACTGCAAACTGAATATCAACTCTCGTAAAGCATAAGTACTGCAGGTCACCCAACGTTTGACGATACTGAGTCGGATCTGGAAAAGCAGGAGAAAAAACGGTATCACCTGAAAAGGCATCGGCTGGCATAGGCGTAGAAACTGCCTTAGAGTCTTCCATGTGAACCTGAGAAAGGAGCTCACGTGTATATCTGGTCTGCGTCAGTAACAAACCCATGGTAGAATGAGTGACCTCAACCCCCAAAAAATACGACAGTGGACCAAGGTCCTTAATGGAGAACCGAGAACCCAACTGATCAATAATACTCTGAACCTGCTCAGCAGAGCTACCGGTAACAATAATATCATCGACATATACCAGAAAAATAGTAATGCTAACAGATGTGCGACAAACAAATAGAGACGGATCAGCCACAGAGTTAACAAAACCCATAGTGAGTAGAAAGGACTTAAGCTCATGGTACCAGGCTCGAGGAGCCTGCTTAAGACCATAGATCGCCTTGCGAAGTTTGCAAACAAAAGTGGGTTTCGTGGCATCCTCAAACCCGGGTGGTTGAGACATATAAACATCTTGACTAAGTGTACCTCGTAGAAAAGCATTATTGACATCGAGTTGGCGAAGAGACCAACCAAAGGAAACCGCAATACATAGAACAAGACGGATCGAGCGGGTTTAACAACAGGATCGAAAAGTTTCAAAATAATCCAAACCAGGACGCTGCGTAAACCCTTTGCAACCAACCGAGCTTTGTATTTATCAATAGAACCGTCCGGTTTCCTTTTATTCGAACACCCACTTACACCCAACTATATTTAAACCATCTGCAGGGGGAACTAAAGACCACGTGTCATTGCGAAGAAGTGCACTATACTCATCAGACATGGCAACACACCACTGCGGGCACTGCAAGGCCTGCTTAAGGGTCGAGGGTTCCGTGTCAAGGTAGCGATTATGCAGTTGAGCTTGAAGGTTAAAGAGTTGACGAGGTTTGTATATTTGGTTTCGAGATCGAGTAGTCATGGGATGTGGGGGCGGAGGGGAAGGAGAAGGGGAGGAGGAGGAGGACGAGTTGGAGGGAGTTGGAGGAAGAGGATGTGGGAGTGGGGAAGTGTTAAGTACGAAAGAAAGAAGAAGAGTTGGGAGATTCATGAAAGGATGAGGAGAGGAGCCGTCGGGGGGGCATAAATGCCGGCGGGAGGTGTATGGGCCGAGGGGATGGGTGGAGAAATAGGGACGAGCGTAGGTGTATAAGAGTCGTCGGGAAGAAGTGCATTCAAAGGAGGTAAGGAAGGATCAGAGGATATACTAGCAAAAGGGAAAATGTCCTCCACAAACCGAACATCACGCGAAATATGCATACTAGACTCGGAGATGTCGTAACATAGATAAGCACTCTGTGTGAGGGCATACCCAAGGAAGATACAAGGCTTGGAGGTAGGCGCAAGCTTGCTTTGTGTATATGGTTTAAGCCACGGATAATGAGAGACAACCGAAGACTCAAGTTTAGAGTAGTTAGGCATTTTAGAGAAAAGCTTGAGATGTGGGGACAACATATCAAGATTTTTTGTGGGCATGCGATTAATGAGGTAAACCGTGGTACTAACGGCATACGCACCAATAGGTAATCGAATTTTGGCATGTGCAAGAAGAAGCGGAGAGCAGCCTCATTTATATGCAAGTGGCGGCGTCGAGATGCCGTTGTGTTGTGGCGTGTAGGTAGGGAAGTGAAATGGGAGATGCCATGCTCAGACAGAAAAGGACGTAATTTAATGTACTCGGTACCATTGTCAGAATAGAGGGTTTTGATAGAGGCATCTAAAAGCTTTTCGACATATTTTTTGAATTTAATGAACACATTATGGACATCAGATTTGCATGCAAGCGGGTATAACCACATATATCGAGTAAAATGATCGACAAAGAGAACATAATATTTAAAACCATCAATTGAATAAACTGGTGACGACCAAACGTCAGAATAAATAACCTCCAAGGGTTGAGAAGTACATAATGTGGAATCAGAAAAGGGGAGCCTATGGCTCTTAGTACACAAACAAGAATCACAATGAGAATGCGAAGTAGTAGATAATTCTAACAATTTATTGTTTGCTAAATTCTGGATAATTGGAAAAGCAGGATGGCCGCAAATAAGATGCCAAGTGGCGGCAGAGGCTTTAGACGCGCAGAAGGCGAAGAGAGCTCTGGAAGACCACAGATAAGCACCATCACCGACTTGTCCTTGGTGGAGGCATTTGCCCGTCTTCAAATCCTTCACCAAAAACGAATCAGGTAAGAAATCAACAGAGACAGAATTATCCTGGCAAAATTTTTGGACAGAAAGTAAGTTACGAGATAGAGAGGGGACACAAAGAACATGATTTAATTTAAAAGAGGAAAGAGAGGTAGAGCCAATGTGTGTGATGTCCAGGGAGCTACCATCACCAATGACAATACGATCCGCACCTTGTAAGGAGAGTGAAGAGAGAGCAAGTTGAGTTCTCGAGTCATGTGGTGAGAGGCACCACCGCCAAGAATCCAAGGAGCGTAAGGATCGAGTAATCGCATGCATGGAGGACCGGAGGACGATGCGTGAGCAACATGGGCATGGGAAGATCGTATGGGCCGAGAGTTGGTAGGGAGTGGGGTGGGACGAGGGAGATTGTTGTAGAGCGGATAAGTGGTACAATGAGTAGCAACATGTCCTGGAGACCACAGAGTTGGCGTAAGCCTTGATAACCTTTAGAATTACGAGGAGTGGAATTTTTGGAGGAGTGATTGGGTTGAGGGAGGTGGTGGGGGCCTCGGCAGTAGGGAGGACGGACGGCAGGATGGGTGAGGATGGCCGAGAGGTGGGGGAATAGGGGTAATAGGTTGTATTGGGCGGAACATGCATAGGACGAGGTTGATGAGCGCAGGAAAAGCGGTAAGCAGGGGTGCAACCGACCGACTTTGTACAAGTGACGCTCATGCATTAACAACTTTTCATGTAATAAAGGCATAGATATAGTGTCATCACGAGCCCGAATGGCACACACAAGGTCCTTATACTCACTACCAAGATTTTTCAAAAGCAGCTCAACTAATTCATCATCATCAGCACTTTAGCATCTAGAGATGCCAGTCATCCGCAATGGTTTTCACGGCAAGAAATATATTGAGATATGGACATTGTACCTTTAACAATCGAGTGCAAACGCCGCCGAAGATGTCGAATCGCGACTTTACTCGCTTCCCATACGCTTCAAGTAGGTGTCCCAAGCCTCATTACGAATTCGTTGTGTGTTGGATCATAGGCATAAACTCCTTATCAATCGAACCCAAAATTAAATTGTGTATCAACGCATCTTGTTGTATCCAAAGGCAAGTGATGCGGATTAATGGTGACCGTATCGCATAAGGGACGGTAGGGTGGGCGGCGCGTGGGTGCATTACCGTCACATAACCGATCAAACCATGACCGTGGAGCAACGTGGTCAATCAAGCTTCCAGCGGTAAAATTTTTGCCGCCGAATTTTGTGGTGAGCATTGACGGCGGGTTGAGAGAGATCACCGTGGCAAGGCGGCGGAAGGAGAAGCAACCACAACCCTTGCGCCGGGAGTCAAGTGGGCGGACGACTATCGCGTGGTGGAGGCGAGAGGAGGCGGCCATGGTCGAGAAAGTGGTGGCCGCGGCCGGAATAGAGACGCAGAAAAGAAAAAAAAAAAACAAGAAGATAGCCTCCTCCTAATTTGCGGCGGCTGAAGAAAAGGTTTAGTGGATCGAATCTCGATACCATGATGATGTATTGAACAACAATCAAATTGTCATTAGAAAATAATGTTGTGTACAATGAGTTTTATATAGAGGACAACAAGGGCATAAACGTAAAATACAAATAATGTGAAATATATTCTAATAATATGTCCCAGCAGATAACCAAGATCGGGGCCGAGGATGTCGCCTCCGCATGCACGTCCGATTATCCAGGACGTGCCCGCAACCATTAGGCTACTGTGATCCATACTTGGCATTAGCAAAGGCAAGGTCGCCGCCCGATCAAGAGGACAACATTTGCGACCAAAGAAGCACATGTGCCCGCTTTCCGATTATTTGCTCTTAGTTGTAATTAATTATGTCATATCGCACTTAATTATGTCTTGTCGCAATTACTCTAATAGCCATTAGTGATCCACCTATAAATAGGGGTACCCTGTTATCCATTAATCGATCGATAATTGAATACAAGCAAAGCTACTATGCCAATTTATCAAGCTATGTGTCCGCAATAATGTTAATCGTGCCCGCCACCGAAAACTTCATCTAGTTCATCACCTTCACCTCTCACCACCGTAAAAATCATACATATTCAGCTAGATATCTACTTTACATGCTTGATAACGCAATCGTGATATTCTCGACAACATCACTTACCAAAAGTCTTGAGTCTGCCCCTTATTCGTTCTAACTACACATAATAAAAAATCTTGAATCCGTCCATGGTTTGTTCTAACCGCACATAAAAGGGATGTGCCAAAGGAAACATAATAAAGATCAGCTATGAAGTGATGCATTAATTAAATATGATGTAGAAAGATGAGAAAAAATAGGACTAACGTACTTCTGCCAACTTTTTGCATGTTGCTACATATTACTTTAATAAAATTTGCATATCACATGACAACTTTCCAATTAAACCTAAAATTATGGTCCCCATTTTCATAAAATTGTTACATTCATACAACTTTAATTACCCTTTGTATCATGCCTATTAATTTTCACTCTTTCACATACTACAATTATGTTAGGTAAAAGAGAGTGAAAATAAAATCATATTATGATACATGTGATTTGGTATAATATTATTATTATTTAAATTATAGCTTTTTATGTAATGACGACAAAATTATCAAAAATCGGGATAAAGAATCAGAATTTAATCAAAAAAGAAAAGAATAATTATGTAAGAATAAATGTGGAATAGAGTAAATATGTAAGAATAATCATAAACACAAATTAACATTAACACGTGAAGAATAATTTTAAAGAATAATTGTGATTTTGTTTTTATAATCGCTTAAAAAATATTCTTTTGTCCTTCCGCACTCAATTTATTAATTTTTTTTGTCCTCGCGCCTTCCCTTTGAATTATTCTACATTTGATATTTGTTATTCTTTCATCAATATATTAAAAGATGAACTCTATAGAAAAATATTATGACTACAACAAAATAGACGCCAATACGACATCGACTCAATGGCAGAAATAATGTTATCCTTAACACGGATGTTCCGGGTTCGAGTCGTATCCGTGAAAAAAGAAATAGACACGATATATGTTACATCATTAATTATGAAATGACCATTATCAAAAGTGTAAGACGTGTTGTGTCTATTTTACTACGAACATATCATTACTCATTTCTGTCAACTCATAGCCTAAGTTATGAAGTTGAGACCTTTCTCTAATATGTTTTTTTTCCCCCTAGAATTTCTACAATTACAAGCTAAAAGATATGCCTAAATATATAATTCTCATTATTATTATTATTATTATTATTATTATTATTATCAGAAATTTGAATTATTACTCATCTGAATATGGCCAAAGTTCCATCATATATATATATATATATATATATATATATATATATATATATGGCCAAAGTTTTTTAAATGGTGACAGGGACAACACTTGGTGGTGACTTGACTACACAGAAAAGCAATGGATCACGGTCACGGTTGCATAAATACACATTAATATGAAAAATGTTATGTGCACTACAGTGTTGTGTACATACACTACCACCACATTCATAATGATTAAATTGTACTCACTAAAATGAATGGACAAGATATACACCCATTTATTTTTCTTTTTCCATCATGATCAATCATGCAATTTACAACATTGATCATCTCGTATGATTCATTTATCAAGATATACAGATAATGTTTTGAATGTGGTTAACTGATATTTGATACAATATTTTATACTTTTACATTTAAAATGATTGTTGAAGTATTTAATGCGACGGCCACAACGTTAATGTCACAACGATAGACACAACAAATTCTTCAAGCATTTATCATATTATAGAACGTATTATTAAGAAAGAATGACATGAAGACAACTGGCCATGTTATGTAACGAATGTAACAACGCGATACGCACGATTGATAATGTTAGATTTACTCATGATCAATTTAAACACATTATGATCAACGGTACAGATCGTCGTTGTGTCATTCATTGTGATACAACCGTTATACCCGAATCATTACTCATTGATTAAAATATGCGTCTAACATAATCAAATGTATAAAAATATGTTATGTCACTTATTGTGTAAAAGTGCTTCCCCTACCTTGCCTAACCCTAACCCCTAAATAAAGTATATATTGTAGGATATAACAGCTTGCAAACTTATCGTTTCAAAAGTTTCAAAAGAAAATACAAAAGGCACAAAGTTACTTTCACATTTATTATGGACCAGAATCGTAATATTCCGATTTTTTTAAAAAGCAAACGTGTTATTTTACTTAAAATGAAATATTGGGTTTCGTTTCCTTTTATTCTGAGCTTATGTATTTGTTAAATTAAAATATATATTTTGAGATATATATATATATATATATATATATATATATATATATATATATATATATATATATATATATATATATATTTTTTTTTTTTTTTTTTTTTGAGGGATATATGTATATATTTAAGGAGGAAAATCAGATTTTTTATGATTAAGGAAAATAATAAGATTTTTTATTATTTTGGAATTTGTTATTTAAGGAAATTAAATCCCACAACTCTTATAACCTACTAGAAATCAGATTTCTCCACCTCCTAAATTCATCATCAGCGTGTGAGAGCAAGAAATTAGGGCTGTGGGATTTTCATCAATTGCTAAGTCGATTCTTAACGGTTTTCAGATCAGAGTAGAACGCCGGAATCGTTGTGAAGAGAGCAACGTTTTGAAATCAGAAAGTTGAAGCTTTGTCGAGGTATGTTTAAGCCCTAATTCTGTTCTTCTTCGAGTTTGATGGATTCAAACTCATCAATTCATAGTTTGGTTTGTTTAGAAGTGTGTGATTGAATCTAATCTAAGTTTGGATTTATCACATGTTTTTCTCTGAAAATATCGTTGTTTATGGTCGCTTTTATCGAGTTCTTGAAGTTGGAATAACTTTAAAGGTAAAGTAAGCTCTTCCTACAACCTAATTGTGGTTTTAGTAGATTAGATCATGTTTTGATGCGTTTGGTATCAAGTTTTAAGCTTAGATGTTGATCAGGGATTCAGAGAAGTTAGGATTTGTGAAAGTTATGTTTTACTACTATTTTTCTGCTATATTTCATGTACAAGATGTTTGGAATCGAGTAGAGATCGTTAAGAGATGAAAACAAGTTTTGTGGCTTTTTCTAGGGTAGGATGCGTACGCATTGGCTAGAAATGCGCACGCATTCCTATTATAGGATTGCTTAGGATAGTAGCAAAGAGGTTGAATGCGTGACGATTCGGCGGAATGCACACGCATTGTTGTTTCGTGAGTTGTTCAGATGTTTGTCGTTCGATGGATGCGACGATTCATAAGAACGCGCACGCATTGATCAAACAGAGAGTTCAAATTTTAGGTTCGCGCCGGGATGCGACGCGATTGAGCACAATGCGCACGCATTGCTTGAACAACAGAGTTTTCAAAGAGGTTTTCAAAGAAGTTAGAATGCGCATGCATTCCGAGTAATGCGCACGCATTGCCCCAGATTTCTATATAATGATGTTTTAAGCTATGTTTTGAATTTTAAACCTTAATTCATGATCAAATAACATTAAATGAATATGAACAAGCCTCGATTGAACTTCTGATTCATTCAGTTAAAACACCGAATGTACTCTTAAAGCGGAGTTGAAATTCGGATCCGTCGGAAGGGCATGAAAGGGCTTGTGCTTTGATGAACTAGAGTTCATCAATGTCTATGTAATTGTTAAGATGTGATGTCTAGCTGTCTAAGTGAGGGAGTAGGTTGAGTTAAGATGAGTTTTATTCTAAAAACACTTAGGTGGTTAGTTAATTCACATTAATAATTACATATGTGTAGATAAAAGCTAAAACGTTAGTTATTCTTGGTTAGGCAATCGATTCAAAACGGCGATGTGATACGCTCATAAAAGGTGGATAACGCCATCGCTCAAAAGGTCGGGCGGTAGTGGAGGAAATCCATCGAACGATATGCGCATCGGGAGATCCGGGACTACCGGTGCTAATCACCGTAGTTGGCAAGTATATCTCTCGGGTGGAATTTTCACCATGCATTGTGTCATTGAGTAATGATGTAACAAAGATAAGCTAAGTTAGAAACGTATAGTCACGACGTGTCGATGGGCATGTAGTGAACCCTAGATTGAGTCGGTCTCACTAAGATAATCTTTTAATAATAAACCTTAATTATGTTGTAGCTTCTACTTCTTACTTTGTACATTGTACTTACCTCAAATGCATGTTTATTTATGTGTTTGGGGAAGAGAATACGAACAGGTTAGTGAAGATTTTGAGGAGGACTTTGATGACGACGTTTGAGGATGCCGGAGTTGAAGACCTTGTTTATGATTCATTTATTTACATTTATTTCATAGACTTGACTTATCATTGGAACCTTGTAGTTTAATTTTAGTTTTGAGATTCGTACTTTTGGATTCGTTTGGTTTTCCGATGTAATACCGTTACATTTCTATCTTTAGTTATTTCTATTCTTGGTTTCCTATTTAAGAAAAATTACCCGAGTCTTTTGCTGCCATTTGCTTTTATTTGATACGACGTAGTAGAGGCTTACGTGTTATATTATTTATTTAATATTATGCGTGCCGAACGTTGCGTTGCCGGATGAGGACTCGGTGTCCGGGAACGGGGCGTTACAGTTGGTATCAGAGAAAAGCGTCTTTTAGGCTTCATTTCTCCTAAGATAAGTTTTTCTTTAGATCTTTTAGTAACGTTCTTGTTTTCTTTGATCATCAGGATTGTGTTCACTAGAACCGGAGCGGGTGCATATGCTTCAGGAGTCCGACGAGAGAGTCCGATACCAGTCGTAGTAGGCGGTTTTGTGAGGCGGAATCCTTTAGCTCATCCGATCCCCACTCCACCCCCTCATACTGCGACCCCTACCCCTAATTCTCAGAGGAACTTGTCACCACGACCAATTCGGTACACTACACCACGATATCAACCAAGGTACAACTACGTATATGGAGAGCCTGGAGAAGCCCCTATCCGTGTCACTGCGTGGTAGAGACATTCCACCATCAACAGACTCCCAAAAAGAACTAGTATTTATCCACCACCAAAGTGAGCTACCCTCCTCCACCGTGTTTTCTCACCAAAGAAGATCGACTTTCTACCCTCCTCCAGCTGGTCATACTCCCGACCTTCTATACCTCCATCACTCCTTTTGATCACCAAAGAAGGCTTTGGTTATCCACCCTACGGTTTCTACCAGCAAGAGATACCCTATGGATACCCTCCAGTTTACCCACAAGCCCCACCAGTTAGACCGGTTTTCGAGCAAACACCACCAGTGGACTGGTATACGAGATTAAGGAGGAACATAGTTCAAGACTTTCTTGGGAATGTCGAGCATTCCAAGGCTGAAGAGTGGTTAAGAGGTTTTGAGAATGCTTGTAGGAACATAAATGTTCCTGAGACTGAGATGGCACAGTTAGCAGTTGGGTTTCTTTTGGGTGCAGCTGAAGCTTGGATTGATGCTATACAAAGAAGTAATGGAAAGGTAAAAGATTGGGAAGGCTTTAAGGCCATGTTCTATAACGAGTATTTTCCAGAAACAGTGCAGGCAGACATGGCAAGCCAATTCTTAAAGCTTAAGCAGGGTAATTACATGACAGTATCTCAGTACACCAACAAGTTTAACGAGTAGGGAAGATTTTACCCCGAGTTGATGAAGGTCGAAGAGAGAAATATGGCTCTTTACAAGGAAGGCTTAGCCTATCAGATACAGTATGGTATGTTAGGTTTCACAGCCAAGAACATGGCTGAGTTGCTAAACAAAGCATTAGAGGTTGAGACATTCAGGAAGAAGGCCACCGTGGTTATTGGGAATAAGAGAAATTTTGGAACAAGTCAAGGTAATAATAGGGGAGCACCACAGCAGAATGCTAAGAGAACAACAGCCCCTGCGGCAAGTAAACCTCCAACCAGAGCACCACTTTGTCCTAAGTGTAATAGGAATCACTCAGGTGAGTGTAAGGTTAATACAGGTGGCTGCTACTACTGCGGAGATCTAGGGCACTTTTCTAAGATGTGTCCAACAAAGTGGAGCTTGAATATTCGTAAGGTAGTGGAAGAAGAGGGCCCAAGTCGCCCAAATCCGAAGTTTTTTGCAAAGTGGATCTTTGAGATGGTCGAACCAGATGATAATGTTATTTCAGGTACCTTTTGTTTATTTTAAATTATTTGAGTATTTTTATAGCACGATTTAAATCATGTTGTATTTATGTTTAAATAAATGAGTTCACATCCTAGGTACAATAATATTAGACAACTTGGTAGTTACGGCGTTGTTTGATACGGGAGCGTCTAATACTTTTGTGTCAACTAAGATAGCTAAGAAGCTTAATCTACCAATGGAACCTTTAAGAAACACTTTGGAGATAACAACACCTTTAGGAAAAGTGACTAAGGTAACCAAGTTGGTGCCGCAAGTGGATGTACGAGTAGGGACGTATCGTTGTAAGAGTGACTTTACGGTTCTAAACTTTTCAGATTTCGATGTGATTCTTGGAATAGACTGGCTATCCGAGAATTTTGTTCACTTGGATTGTTGAGAAAAGAGAGTGACCTTCAAGATACCAGGGAAATCAGATAAGACTTACCGAGGAAATGTTTACAAGCCTAGTAAGAAGCGTCACCCTATAATTTCAAATGTTAAGGTACGTAAAGAGCTTGTCGGAGTGGTTGTGAAGGCTACTTGTTGTACGCCGTGGATGTGGAGCAAGCAAAGCCTGAAATAGAGGAAACCTCTGTTGTCAAGGAATACCCTGAAGTGTTTCCAGAAGAGTTACGGGAAACATGCCGGATAGAGAGATTGAATTTGAGATCAAGCTTATACCAGGAGCGGCACTAGTTGCTAAGGCACCCTATAGAATGGCACCGGCTGAATTGAAGGAGTTGAAAGCTCAGCTTAAGGATATGCTTGAGAGGAATATAATTCAGCCTAGTACTTCACCTTGGGGAGCCCCAGTGTTGTTTGTCAAGAAGAAAGATGGTAGCATAAGGATGTGCATAGATTACAGAGCGTTGAACAATCTTACCATCAAGAATAAGTACCATTTGACAAGGATTGATGATTTGTTTAATCGGCCATAAGGCAATAGAGTGTTCTCTAAGATTGATCTTAGGTCGTGGTATCATCGGCTGAAGATCAAGGTAGCGTATATACCAAGACGGCTTTCAAAGATGAGGTATGGACATTATGAGTTCTTAGTCATGCCTTTTGACTCACTAATGCTCCATCCGCATTTATGGACTTAATGCAGCGTGTTTTCATGCCATACTTGGATAAGTTTGTGATATTGTTCATAGATGATATTCTAGTGTACTCTAAGGATGAGAAAGAGCATGAAGAACACTTAAGGATAGTGTTGGAGACTTTGAAGAAGAACCAGTTGTATGCTAAGTTCTCGAATTGTGACTTTTGGTTGGATCAAGTGAGTTTCTTGGGTCATGTAATTTCGGAGATGGCATTAAGGTTGATCCCGTGAAGATTGAAGCAATGAGAAGTGGTCCGCACCGACTCACCGCTTTTGAGGTTAAGTGTTCTCGTTTCATGGCTATTATAGGAAGTTTGTTCAGATTTCTCAAGGATAGCTACACCACTTACCCGGATCACTCAAAAGAATGTAAAGTTCGAGTGGACCAAAGGAGTGTGAAGAGGCTTTTCGACATTGAAGACGGTTGACTACAAACTCTGGGCTTTGCGGGGCCCGAGATCCTTGGTAATTATGACGTTTACACGGATGCTTCGGGACAAGGTTTAGGTTGTGTGTTGATGCAAGGAGTGAAGGTGATTGCTTATGCATCTAGACAGTTGAAGGTGCATGAGAAGAATTACCCAACACATGACTTAGAGTTGGCAGCAGTAGTGTTTGCTCTAAAGATTTGGAGGCACTACTTGTATGGAGTTAAGGCTAGGATATTCACCGATCACAAGAGTTTGAAGTATTTCTTTACTCAAGAGAATCTGAATATGAGACAAAGGAGATGGTTAGAGTTTGTTAAGGATTATGACTTGATATTCAGCACCATCCGGTAAAGAGAATGTGGTAGCGGATGCTTTGAGCGTAAAAACCAGTGTTTGCGGTTTCAAGTGTTGAAGTTGTTGCGTAGAGGTTAGATGGGCTGTAGATTCGAGTTTTGATCGATTGAAGACCGGCAGCTTGTGGCACCGCTGTTAGCGAGGTCCGAGTTGATGGATGATATTCGGAGAAGCAAGATGAAGACCCGCTTTGGTTGACTTGAAGCGAGTTGCAAGAGAAAAGCCTACAGTTGGATATGTGTTAGATAAGGATGGCAATCTTTGGTACCAAGATCGTTTGTGTGTGCCTAATGTTGCTGATTTGAGGCAGAGAGTTATGGAAGAGGCACATAGGATTGCTTTTGCGGTTCATCCAGGTGCTACTAAAATGTACCGAGACTTCAAGGAAATGTTTTGGTGGCCCTCGATGAAACTGGAAATAGCTAAGTTCGTAGCAGAGTGTGACACTTGTCAGAAGGTTAAAGCAGAGCATAGAAGACCAGGAGGAATGCTTAAGCCGTTAGATATCCCTGAATGGAAGTGGGATAAGATTACAATGGATTTCATCACCGGCTTACCTAAGACAAAGGACGGACATGATACGATTTGGGTGATTGTAGACAGATTGACCAAATCCGCTCATTTCTTGCCGTATAAGGTTGATATGTCCTTGAAGAAGATGACGACACTGTACTTGGATAATATAGTGAAGTTACACGGAGTACCTATCTCGATAGTTTCGGATCGTGATCCGAGGTTCGTCAGTGGATTTTGGAAAAGTTTACAAGCAACTTTTGGAACCAAGTTGGATTTGAGTACGGCCTTTCATCCTCAGAAAGATGGACAATCTGAGAGGACTATACAAACACTTGAAGATATGTTGAGAGCTTGTGTCTTGGAAGTAGGCGGATCATGGGATGATTACCTACCGGTAGCGGAGTTTGCCTACAACAACATTTATCATGCAAGTATATGCATGCCACCGCTTGAAGCTTTGTATGGAAGAAGATGTAGAACGCCGTTGTTTTGGGATGAAGTCGGAGAAAGACAAGTCACCGGGCCGTAAATAGTTGAGCAAGCTAAAGAGAGAGTTCGGGCTTGGTTAAGAAGAATCAATGCACACCAAGATAGGCGTAAAAGTTGGGCAAGATGTTTAAGAAGACCCTTGTCCACGGATTTATCTATTGCAAAAATAAACAAGTAATAAAATTTGTAAATCCGATATACCTCAAGTGCAAGGATCAGAGTAAAGAGGTTGATACCGGTCGATCTTACGGGAACTAACGATTGGTAATCCTAGTATTTGTTTAACTAACTATGTCACTAAAACTAACCTAAACAAATAATAAACTAAACAGGAATAACTAAAACGAAAGATAACAATAAGTGAAATCGACGTAAGAATAAATCTAAAGCCGTGGAAGATACGGGTTAAGTAACAATTTTAACTAAATCTAAACCTAATATGCAATAAAGATTAACTAAGCTAAACAATTCAAGTTCAAGGGATTTGATCAAGTTATAACAAACAAACGAGCAATTGATCCACCTATCCTATCAACATTCAATTCCAATTCAGATTATTTCGTGATTTCTAACCAAGTTGTGATTCACCTCATCTAAAGTATGAACCCTAATTTCTTAAGTAGTTCGCCTCATTAATCTCTATCTTTCGATCTAAGATTAACGCTTTTCTAACCGAAGATGTGAACTTTAACGCTTTTAATCTAGAAATCTAACCTATTAACTCGTTATATAGATCAAAGATCTATTCTTTTATCATGGTGATCTAACGCTTAGATGATTCTCATCAAATAAAACAATCAACAAAGCAACGATCTTTCGATATGAAATTGCATAAATCATAATAAACATGATAAAAGAAACAACTTGTATTAAAAACTCACAAAATAATCATGGGCTGGAACCGAATTGTTGAATCGACGGCTTCACAATGCTCGCTCAAAAGGCTTTAGCCTCTAAGCATCCTCTTGAAACTTGAAATTGATGAATTAAAGTGCATAAAACTACCTAAACTAACCTAGAATTTAGAGTGCATAAACCTAAAAGAAACAGAGTAAAACGCAGCCTAAGCCGCCCCTAGGATTGTGGTTTTGAATGATGTGTAATTGGTCTCTTCAATGTGGAAAACGCGTATTTAGAGAAAATAAAGTTGGTTTCAAAGATGTTGGTCACGGACGCCCGCCCACTTTTTCGACGCCGCCTGATCCTCCATATCTACTTCGAATCGGGCCGAAGTTTTCATCGACGCCCGCCTCTTCACAAATTTGGACGCCGTCAAAGAAAATCTTCACAACTCAATCAACACGCATGGACGCCGTCCACCTGGATCAAACGCCCGCCCAACCGACGCCAGCTTCAAGCCGCTGGGACGCCACCCAGGATCGATTTCATCTTGATTTCTCCATCTTTATCTCTTTTTCATCAAATCCAATCATCATTATCTCCTCCATCATCAATAAAATTCGACTTTATCTCTTTTTTGATCATCATTTGAGCATCAAACATGTACCTACAACACATCAAAACATCGCAAAATGTAATATCATCCAAATAATCATAAAATCACAATTAAAACACCAAAATTAACCTATTTTGCGTAATAACTCATTTAAAATATCATTTACTCAATAATCCCATTAAACACTCGTTTTTATGCAAATTTATACAAATATGGAGGGAATTATCATAAAACATAGCAATATAAATCGATAAATTCACCCTTAACAACTCCCCCCACACTTAGCTTTTGCTCGTCCCCAGCAAAACAAAACAAGAAAACCATGGACTTACTTGAACGTTGAACCACATAAAATCAAATCACGACCGGTCGACTAGCATCAAAAACATACATCCCATGCAATAAACGACACTCGAATGTGTAGTGTGTGCAAAGCCTTCTTCAACTTCCACCGATTACACACTTGACAATTAAAATCAAGCTAACCAACCAATACCCATTAGAGGCGTATAATGAATTACCCGACTATACATACGCTCTACAAAACTACTCACGCCATGATCAGAGTAATACGTGTGTTTTCAAATCTTTCGCTTGTATCCAGAGGATATTCCCTACAACATATACCTTGGTCTATACTCGGGATAAGGTAGGCGATAACTAAGTCTTTCACTTATTCATACCACTTTCTTCGTAAGTTGATTCAATTTATCCTTCACATTTATACACACATCGAAACGAGCTCTTGCCCGTCATAGCGAGTAATAGGACATTCGTGATATGCCCTACCTTACTCCAATCATAAGGCAATTTCTTCCTCGACCGTCGTGAGCTTTTGGTCATCATAGTGGTATATAGACATTCGTGGTATGCCCTACCTCACCCAATCATCATCACTTCCGACACACACAATTAATTCATATATTTGTTTTTGAACATACTTTTAAAGAACAATAGTTACGCTTTCACTTATCACATTCAGACTTTGGTATATTCACGATAATTCCTACTTCAATTCCAACTACACACATATTACAATTTCCATGACATCAAGATAAGCAGACGGTCCGATAAACGTAATCAAACATTATCGCCTTAAATGAGTATAGTTTCCTAAGTTCACCACATCGAAGAGGCTTACATGAAAATAATTCGAGTAAAAGCTTATTTATCAAAGGTCTATGCAAAAATACAAGTCAATCGAGCACAAGTACGGGAATATAACAAGTAAGTAAGCCAAAATAAAATCATGCTCGGGACGAATTTGAAAAATTTTAAAATTTTCAATTTTTTCCACATAGTACAAGCAATCCCTCCCCACACTTAAATAACAACATGTCCTCACAGTGTAATAAGAAAACTTAGCCGATTGTAGTTCAAAGTGGCAATTCTGGAAGTGGTCGCGAGTCGATCCGTAAACGCTTGAAGAAATCAAGAGGATCGTGGACCATCCACCGGAAAACTCGGGCTTCATCTAAAAGCTCAATTGCTATCGCAAATATCTCGCACACTTGAAAAACAAAACAAAACGCACTCGGGATAGGGGCACAAAAGATGATAGACAAGGCATTATCATGGAACAAAGCATAAGCAATGCAAAAATTGACAAAACCGAATCTATGTGAAAAGTAGTGCACAAATGTAACATCGGCAGGAAGGAAGGAATCACATGGATTTTTCAAATTCAGCTCATGCAAGTTACTCCGCCACAAAACCGACTCCAAAACCTAGACGACACAAGACAAAACTAGCCCCCTTATTCAACAGTAAAACAAAATAATCCAAAATAATAAAAACTATTCTTATTATTGGGTTGCCTCCCAACAAGAGCCTTTCTTTAGTGTCTTTGGCTAGACACATCGCATTTATTCACTCGGATCAGCCACTTAATCTTCCTTCCGGCCACTACTTCGTGTAAGCTCGTCATTAGTGTTGCTACTAAAACAAAGATCTCACACATAGGGGTCGTTCTTTACCGCTTCCAAACATTCTTACTTTTCCCATTGCATTTCTTCTTCTTCAATCTTCTCTTTAATCGCGCCTTCCGCTTAAACTCTTCCATATCCCAACTACCACCTGTAACTTCCTCTACCGACCACGCCGCCATTCTCGTAAAACAAATCAAAGTAAAACTCACAAACTCATTGACTTCTGTGAGTACCACACCCGAGGATGTCGAGGAAATGAATAATCAAAGGCTTCTCTTTGGGTTGACCGATATAATGCTTACACCTTTGACCATTCACTCGAACGGGCTGGTCACCATGACCTCTTAGTTCTAAAACACCTCCAGGAATGATTTGGAGAATTTCAAAGTGGACCGGACCATCGTGTTCTCGCCTTACCAGTGAAAACAGATGTAACTCGGAATTGTACAATAAAACTTGTTCCCCTACTCAAATTCTCGCTTGATTTTTGCATCGTGAAGGAGTTTTGTCTTTTCCTTACTTATCATGGGGCTTTCGAGGCCTGAAGTCTAAATTGCCTAACTCATGCAATCGTTGCAATCGATGTTTTCCACAAGATTGGGTATCAAGTTTAAAACTTCGTGGCCCAATACGCCTATGCTCTAACTCGATTGTTAAGTGGCATGGTTTACCATAAACCATTTGATAGGTGATGTACCCATGGGGTCTTATAGGCGCTCGATATGCCCACAAAGACATCATCCAACTTTAGACTCACTTTTCTATGATCGTTAATCGTTTTTCTAGGATTTTCTTAATGCTTTGCTGTTCCTTTCAACCCGACCACTAGTCATTGGGTGATATGGTGTGCCTGTCTTATGACGAACACCATACTTTTCGAGCACTTTTCTAAGGGTCGGTTGCAAAAATGCGCTCCTTCATCACCGATCAAGGCTCGAGGACATCCAAATCTCATGAAAATGTTTTTCTTTAAGAACTTCATGACCGCCTTATGATCATTGTGAGTTGTGGCTTGAGCCTCCACCCACTTGGACACGTAATCCACGCAGACTAAGATGTATTTGTTACCACAAGATGATGAGAATGGTCCCATAAAATCGATAACCCCATACATCAAAGACTTCGTGATTCTAAGATGGGTTTCAATGGCATGTCAAAACGCTTTGTCGTAGTACCGGTTCTTTGGCATCTATCACACGCTTTACGTAAAGCTTCAGATCTTTGAAGATCGTAAATAATAGAAACCGGATTGGAAGATCTTAGCAACGGTTTTCCAAGGACCAAAGTGACCTCCAGTGGGTTCACTGTGGCAATCGCTTCAATAATATCGCTACGCTTCGATTCGAACACATCTTCTAAGCGCACTATCTTTACAGATCTTAAATGTAAGGTTCATCCCCACACGAAGATTTCAAATCGAGAAGAACTTTTTCTTCTCCCCGATAGGACACGGATCAAGATATCGGGAATGAAGGTAATTGACAATGGAAGAATACCATGGAACATCCTGAGCGCAACCCATCGATAAGCATAATGTTTTCCAGAGGAAAGTAAAGATCTATATCATATGGATCACCCTTTTCCTCACTTAACATTCTCAAACGTGATCCGCCACAACGCTTTTTAACGCCCCTTTGTCTTTAATTTGAACGCCAAACTCTTGTGGTCAAGATTCAACGCAAAGAGGTAACGGTTTGGCCTCTTTCTTAGTCATCGATACCGCAGAAAGCAAACATGGATCACCCACACAACCACTTGAGCTCCTAACAAGTAACTCATTTAAACTTGTCCATAGCAAAGACTACGCCAATAATTCCTTTTCAAGAGTAGTATAGTTAACTTGAGAAGGATTCAATGTGTGATCGGGCGAATAGATTGGTCGAACTTCCTTTGATTCTTTGTCCTAAAACGGCACCAATCGCATAGTTTGATGCGGCCGCATATAAGCTCAAAAGGTAGGTTCGAAAGTTAAGCGATATAAGAATTGGAGCAGAGATTAAACGGTTTTTAAGCTCTTCAAATGCTTGCTTGCAATCCTCATCAAAATTGAACTCAACGCCTTCCTTAAGTAAAGTAGTATGGGGGCTTGGCTATCTTGGAGAAGTCTTGAATGAATCTTCTATAGAACCGACATGTCCAAGAAAGCCTCTCACTTCACGCACATTCTTAGGATAACTCATCTTCTCGATAGCTTCTACTTTTTCCCCTCACAACTTCTATACCCTTGGCGGAAATCTTGTGGCCAAGAACTATTCCTCATCTACCATGAAATGGCATTTTTCCCAATTGAGCACTAAGTTCTTTTCCACACATCCGATAACACTTGATCTAGATTGTCAAGATAATCGCCAAGGATCGAGCAAAGACCTAAAAATCGCCCATAAAGATTTCCATACACTTTTCTACTAGCTCATTAAAGATAGCCAAAGATACATCTTTGAAATGTAGCAGTGGGCATTGCAGAGATTAAATGTCATTCACCAGAAAGCGAATGTACCATAAGCGGCGTGAAAGTCGCTTTTCTTGGTCACCGGATCAATGGGTATTTGAAAATATCTTGAATATCCATCCATGAAGCAAAAGAGAATGCGTGTCCCGCCAGACGCCAAGCATCCGTCAATGAATGGAAGGGAAAGTGATCTTCATGGTTACCTCATTGAGCTT